>CM061918.1:22982862-23101954 GCA_031002005.1 Vandiemenella viatica
ACCACATCGTCTCAAGCCGAACGGTGTCCTCGTTGAAAACGATATGTTTCTACGTTAATACCGATCGTGCCAGCTGAGTTTTTTTTGGAGAAACAACCTGTCGAAACCTCATCGACGCGCAGCCCGCAGTGACCGGCGCCTTGGCCATCAAGAAGAGGTAGTGCTCCCAAGTTGCAAGATACTACAACGAGCTTGTTAACATTTTGGCTAGTAAATTACTATGTGGTTATCATATGGCTGCTATTAAGAAATTGGTTGATGTGCTTATTGATAATGTTTATGTAAAACAAATGACATACAGTACCAGGTTATCATTGGACTATACGCATTGCTTATAGAAATTTACTCGTATTGGATGATGTTAGTAATGTTGTATTATAATTCTGGGTGTGATGATTGTTGACATTGTGGTACAAATAGTGACTTACGGTACGTGGATTGAAGTTTGTAGTTAATAAATAAATTTGGGTCTTTGTATATGAAAAGTATAAATAAAAACTCATTGAACAATTAAAAATACATTTTCAACCGCACATATTGCATCACAAAATACGTGTCCCTTACAAAGTTTTTTCAAATTATTTTTCTTAGTTCTCGTAGATGCGAAAAGCCTTATCTTCTTCTGAGAGCTTCCATGGTCCGGATTCCACATTAAACCGTAAGATTAAAGCTACCATGTTTCAAATTCAAGGCTAAGTATATCTCATTTAGGAGAGTTCCAACCAGAAACCTAAACTACTCTTTGCCTATATGCACCAAGGTTTCAAAGTCGGTGTTTCAATTCTTCTAGGCAACTCTTATGGCACTTACTTAATGTTATTACAAAAGGATCTCACATAGTTACAGATTTTTTAGCTGCTCAGTTGCTCACTGGTTAAGGCTTCTGACTTGAAAGTAAAAGGTTACCTGTTCGAATTACTGTATCGGTAGTAAGTAATCTTAGGCTCGTATCCAGATTTTAAAACAAGCTATGTCCGACGTTAAAGTATTCAATGATTCGGAATCCACGTTTAACTGAAGTTGCCCACAAGTAAGATAGGGAAGGAACTAGCCAACCTGTCTCAATTTAAAGTACACGAGATGCGTTTAGACTTCGAAACAGACTCGTACACTGGCACTGATGAATAATTTTATAATGATCTAACATCTTCTACAACCTAGTGTACGTTATCTTCGCTGTATTGATCCTTAAACCACTGTATTGCGACCTTAAGGATTTTGAAATCAGTATAACGTGATAGAATTTTTACGTGTTTGACAGTATGATAGCTGAAGAGTAAAGATCAAATCACCTATCTACAAAAACGAATGTGTTTAACGGCTTCTTTGCCCTTGCCGAAAACAATAGTGTAGGCTGGTTAGCTACGACATAGACGGAGCGTGAGGCAATTCGTAACTTGTTACTTTTTAATGTAATTAGCTATTCGAAGTCTCCCAGCCAAATAAACAAAGAAAAAATTTATCAAATTGCTAGGAATATAAAAATCATATCTTCCTACCGGCACAAACACCACTAAAAATGTTTTTCGTTGTCGAAGTGTTCGCAGTGGCTCTAGGCGATAAACAACTATTTGTTTCTAAAGTACTACTACAATAGATACTAAGGAACAGTCGGACTTTAAATCGAATCATCCACCCACAATATGACAGTCCCGAACATTAAAAACTCACCCACCATGCTCGATAATTAGGTCGACATAGAAAAAAACTCTGATGGACGACGAATTAGTCCAACACTCGCTGCGAGTTATTTTGGAAAAAAAAGAACACGAATGTAATGCCGTGCTGCATATCCTTGCGAACGATAGATCCGAATGTTATGGCTCAATAACCTGGCTCTGTATTCTATGATACACTTAGCTGTCGACCTCCGTTACACGTTTCCGATGATAATAACATCGCACTGTTTTTAACGTTATATACCTAACGTTCAAACTCTTAGAAATAACACTTGTAAAATCTTTCGTTGTAATCTTAAAAAATACTACATCATGAACACTAAACCTTGTCTCTTAAAGTTTGTAAACTAGTTGGTGGAGGAGTGGTGGAAGAGTGTCCTATAAGATCTTACAGTGGTGATCCTGTGGACTTCCTGCTGGAAACTCAGGAATCAATAAACTATATTAATAAACTAGATATAAGTATTTAATATTGTAATGTTGCATTGTATATATTTTATCAATGTTCTTAAAAGTGTCTGAATTGCCATACGATAAATAATAAAAAAAAATCTATTTAATTACCTATTGAGAAAAGGCAAAGATAACTGAGAACACAGCCATCTAGCGCTTATTTTAGTAATTATATGATAATTCATCGTTTCTTTATGTGTTTGGATAATACATTAAACTAATTTTACATTTCTTATGAAAATAAACAAAATCGAATAATGATTTTCAAGAGTGAAATATCGATTGGCTGGATCAATTCATTACTACAAACCAATCTTAAAAAAATCAATTTTTCGGTAAGAACAAATAGATTCTTCGAATAACCGATCTCAGATAGCCATGCCAGTAGGGAGGGGGGGGGATTTAGGGTGACTGCTGGAACACTGGGGAAAAAATGTAATCGATACGCCTCACAGGAGTTCCGGTATAACAGATTCACTTCCCGCTCCCCTCCTTGAAATCGATACTCCCCACCCACCTGTCTTTCCCACTAACCCCAAATCCAGCTGCCTCCTCTTCTTGTAAAGGATACCATACGCATGTGTTCTGGTATAATTAATACCCACCATGCTGACCTTGAAATCCATACCTCGCGCCGGCAACCGGTTTGTAATCGACACGCCGTGCAAGAAACCGGTTTGTAATGGATATCTTCACGCAGGTGTTGGGGCAACTAACCTATCGTCATTCTGCAGTCATGCCTCGTCCGGTACTGTTGTTCTCATCTGTGTATCAGCTCAACGCTGGTGATGCAAAGTGCATGAGGATACGTTTATCGTCTAAGCAGGAATTTAAACCTGTTGTAGGGGCCCAACAATGTTACACCAACGTATAAAGAATGCAACGTGCTGATCCAACTATTAGAAGTAGTGTTTGATTTATTCAACGCCAGCAGCGTCCAGACCGACGTACCACTCGGTGACCACATCGTCTCATGCCGAACGGTGTCCTCGTTGAAAACGATATGTTCTACGTTAATTCCGATCGTGCCAGCTTAGTTTTCTTTGGAGAATCAACGTGGCGAAACTCTTCGACGCGCAGCCTGCAGTGACCGGCGCCTTGGCCATCAAGAAGAGGTAGTGCTCCCAAGTTGCAAGATACTACAACGAGCTTGTTGACATTTTGGCTAGTAAATTACTATGTGTCTGTTATATGGCTGCTATTAAGAAATTGGTTGATGTGCTTATTGATAATGTTTATGTGACACAAATGACATACAGTACCAGGATTTCATTGGACTATACGCATTACTTATAGAAATTTACTCGTATTGGATGATGTTAGTGATATTGTATTATAATTCTGGGTGTGATGATTGTGGACATTGTGGTACATAGTGACTTACGGTACATTGTCACATTACAGTAGGCTTGCCCCCTTCAGTAATTAACTTATTTTAATTATTATGTTTATTCTATGCCAAGTACCGAATGCTATGAATATCGGTGACTTGCGAGACTGACAGTTGATGAAGAGAGTGCGTGGAGTCGTGCAGAGAACGTCGTGTGGATCGTTCCTCTGGTTTTGTGATAAGTGATTGAAAGAATTGTCTTTACACTCTGAAGAACCTGCATCTTAGGATTATATAGTCACTACCAGTAATTTTACTTGTATGTGCTTTAATTACTTTTTCCATTGGTGGCCTGGGTACATTTATGCTGTACAAACCTGTGAGTAAATCTTCGGCTTGTGTTCTGCATACACGTGGATTCATTTGAAGAAACTTTTTGTTATATGCATATTGATTTGTACCCTAACCAGCTAATGGTGGCGGCGGAGATTAATTTAATATACGAAGTCTGATCGTCCTTACCTTAGGTGGTCGAAACTAATCAAATAGGGCACTAATTTGAGAGTAGGAAGGAACTGCTATTATCAATCCCGGCGGACTATTTCAATATGTTCTCCGACATGTCGACCGTAAATACAGGACTTGTGAGTTTAATAGGCGGTTGAAGTGCTTAGAAAGGCCGTCTAAATCACAAAATAAAGAGTGTTGAGTGCGTGGCATAAGAATAAAGAGTTGAACAACCGTTAAGAATCGCGAAGCGGAGTCAACCAAAGACAATGCGCGCGAGAAGAAATACTCTATAAGCAGCGAGCTGGTGCAAAGATGACAAAGCAAAAGAGTCAACACGGACAACCAGAGACGACTACTACAGCAGTGGATACAGCGATGCAGTACCTGTGAACAACGCAACGCAGATAGCAGAACAACAAATCGTGGATCAGACGAGCAGTGAAAACGTTGCAGAAAATAGCGGGAGGAGTTGAGAAGACATCTAACAGGCAACATTATACCATTAAACAACCGGGAAATATTTTTTTAAATATAATAATTTTGAAGTAAAAGAATAGCAGATTAACGGGATTTTGTTTCAAAGATCTGTACCATCGGTTGTTATTTACCGGAGCTTCCGGAAAATTTATAGCATAATAGTAAGAGTTTATACTCGCGGAAAATTTTATTTCGCTCTCCCATAAGATTTTGTTTTGTACAGAAATTTCAAATTTCAGTTCTACTTACGAATGAAGTTTTTTTTCCTTTCTGGAAAAATAAAATAAAATAGATTGCAATTATTTACATTTTTCAAAGACATTAATTGCGTGAGGAAGACGCGAAAACTTTACGTTAACAAGTATAACTTTTTCTGTGCATGCCATTTTCAGGTGGTAGTACCATTGAGCGACGAGACAGTAGTCTGCATATGTGGTTCGACACCAAGTCAGCAGTAGTAAATAAAAGTATAATTACTGTATTATCTACATGTGTTTTATTTACAGCAGCAGATTGGAGAAGTGAAATTAACTGTTTTAAGAGCCAGCCTATGTTGTTTTCTTTTTTTTCTCTTTGGTGCAAATCCTGTTTTAGGTTGTGGAATATATACTGCGTTGTTTTGTTTCATTTGACGAGTTATCACGGCGTTGTTGTGAGTTGATTTGAAACTGAAAAGATATACCTTTGACCTGTTTATCTAAGTTTGGGGAATAGGTAGCCTATTGCTAGAGTAACGTATTGATCTAATAGCGTCATTCAAGTTGGTTTAGTTTTAACTTTATATATGAAAACCAAGGAATTTTCTATGGAAGGAGTAGCAGAGCAGAGTGATGAGGTACCCGTACCAGAAATGTTGGTGAAGTTTATGGAAGAGATGAGAAAAAACTTTCAAGAACTTAAGGTCGGTCAAGCTGAAAACAGCAATACTCTTAAAGCTGAAATAAATGGCGTCCAGGACAATGTGATTGCTCTTAAAGCTGAAATAAATGGCGTCCAGGATAATGTGATTGCTCTTAAAGATGAAATAAATGGCGTCCAGGATAATGTGATTACTCTTAAAGATGAAATAGGAGTGAAAAGTGAAGCTCTTCGCTCTCAAATCACGGCTCATTTTGATGATAGACTCTTGCAATTAAGGGGCGAGTTAGTGCAATTACGACAAGATTGTTTCGTGAGGAATGAAGATCAGTTCAAGGAGGAGAGTAATTTGAAACCTCTTAATGAGTCACAGGAGGGACCCCGAGTATCAGAAAAGGATAAGAACATTGTTTTGGTCCAGGAAGCAACTCCGGTTTCCCATGATGCTTGCGTATTGAATCCCAAACTAGTGTTAAAATGGAATTGGTTAGTGTTCGGTCAATTTCAGAAAGTCCTTTTCCAGTTACAGGTATTCATGTAAGTAATGTCCCTATAATTTCTCTGAAGGGGAGCCAGCTGGCTATGCCCAGAGCAATTTCCAAACGCCACAAACCAACTTGTGTCACTAGGTTTGCGAACCACATTTATAATTTAATGTTTCCTTTCGGGGCAGACCTTGTTTTCCTCACTCATCACAGTACTAAAGTATTGGCAAATGAGATTCCCATTGGGTACAAGCAATTTGTACACGTTGTACAGTACCTCAGTACTAGCCCATATGGTCATACTGTAGGTTTTTCAATCAACCTATTGAAATTTTACATTCTCCATCGTTCACTTGAGACTTTTGAAAAGTGTAGTTCCATAATGCGAGGAATGAAATGTAGGAAGAAGAAAAAGGATAGGATGGAAGAACCAGGAGTACACGTTAAGAAGAAGGAAATAATCTCTCTTTGGTCCAAGGGGAAACTGGACTTATTTCGTGAGGGCATCAACATACTTAAATTTAAATACAACCATTCTTCTTTTAGCATAAGGTATTCACATTACTCATGTACTACAGTTTTAATGGTATTTTTTTTTAAAGTGATTTTAAAGCTGAAGTCTGAAGTGTTTCTTCAACATAATGGTTTTCTAAAAACTTTGATTTTTTCTTAAAAAATGCCTTGCACCTTGTAGGGTTGTTTAGTTTAATATTTCTTGGTAGGTGTTCTCTTTTGTTTAAGGCAAATCACAAAGATACTTGATATAGATAGTGAGTTAGGCAATAAAGGTTTTGAGTTACATTAAATAATTTATATCTCAAGTCAGTATCACTTTCTTAACGCTTTGAGGGTGTGCCCTGTAGTGCTTAAGGGTAGTCCCTATTCCGAACACCCAGTAACTACCCCAAGGATATGTCGAAAGATGGACGTCGTTGTGTGTTAATAACAGAACTATAAATATGTTTTTTAGTGTTTGGTGTAGTCTTAAGTCGTTTTCTTGGAAGGGGTAGTAAGTGGTTAGACCTAAGCGCAATTTTAGAATGCTAGATTGACAAGCCTTCAGGTCATTGAACTCATTTTTAACCGAGCCTCACCAAAGGAAGGAAAAGTTACCTTATCGTGGGAAGCTCTGGTAATAGCAATCTGGAGTTCACTGACAAAGATGTATCCTGGATAGAGAGTGATGTACTATCCACAGAAAAAAAACTATTACTGAGGTAATGATGTTAATGTTCATGTGCGTTTGAGTGAGGAACAGACGTTTAACCTCAAGAAATTATTATTTGTAATTTTGTGCTTTCTTTCCAGGGAGATATAGTTGTATGTGAAGATATAATTGTATGTGAATGACATTTTGTGAATATGTTTGTAATTTTGTTCGGTAGGGACCGGCCACCAATAATCTTGTATAGTAATTTAATACACGGTGTTATTGTAGCAGGTAGGGACTTTTTTTTTAACTCCCTACTAACAACTAACCTAAAATATGTCCCAGGTTCAAGTGTCTTGCCTGCGGCCTCACATTAGAACCGTGACATGGAAGGGGTTGTCACATTACAGTAGGCTTGCCCCCTTCAGTAATTAACTTATTTTAATTATTATGTTTATTCTATGCCAAGTGCCGAATGCTATGAATATCGGTGACTTGCGAGACTGACAGTTGATGAGTAGGTCAGAGAGTGTGGAGTCGTGTAGAGAACGTCGTGTGGATCGTTCCTCTGGTTTTGTGAAAGTGATTGAAAGAATTGTTTTTACACTCTGAAGAACCAGCATCTTAGGATTATATAGTCACTACCAGTAATTTTACTTGTATGTGCTTTAATTACTTTTTTTCCATTGGTGGCCGGGTACATTTATGCTGTACAAAACTGTGAGTAAATCTTCGGCTTGTGTTCTGCATACACGTGGATTTATTTGAAGAAACTTTTTGTTATATGCATATTGATTTGTACCCTAACCAGCTAATGGTGGCGGCCGAGATTAATTTAATATACGAAGTCTGATCGTCCTTACCTTAGGTGGTCGAAACTAATCAAATAGGGCACTAATTTGAGAGTAGGAAGGAACTGCTATTATCAATCCCGGCGGACTATTTCAATATGTTCTCCGACAACATGGATTGAAGTTTGTAATTAATAAATAAATTTGGGTCTTTGTATATGAAAAGTATAAATAAAAACTCATTGAACAATTAAAAATACATTTTCAACCGCACATATTGCATCACAAAATACGTGTCCCTTACAAAGTTTTTTCAAATTATTTTTCTTAGTTCTCGTATATGCGAAAAGCATTTTCTTCTTCTGAGGGCTTCCATGGTCCGGATTCCACATTAAACCGTAAGATTAAAGCTACCATATTTCAAATTCAATGCTAAGTATATCTCATTTAGAAGAGTTCCAACTAGAAACCTAAACTACTCTTTGCCTATATGCACCAAGGTTTCAAGTCGGTGTTTCAATTCTTCTAGGCAACTCTTATGGCACTTACTTCATGTTATTACAAAAGGATCTCACATAGTTACAGTTCTTTTAGCGACTGAGTTGCTCACTGGTTAAGGCTTCTGACTTGAAAGTAAAAGGTTGCCTGTTCGACTTACTGTATCGGTAGTAAATACTCTTAGGCTCGTATCCAGATTTTAAAACAAGCTATGTCCGACGTTAAAGTATTCAATGATTCGGAATCCACGTTTAACTGCAGTTGCCCATTAGTAAGTTAGGGAATTAAGGAACTAGCCAACCTGTCTCAAATTAAAGTACACGATATGCGTTTAGACTCGTACACTGGCACTGATGAATAATTTCACAAATGATCTAACATCTTCTACAACTTAGTGTACGTTATCTTCGCTGTATTCATCCTTAAACCACTGTATTGCGACCTTAAGGATTTTGAGATCAGTATAACGTGAGAGAATTTTTACGTATTTGACAGTATGATAGCTGAAGAGTAAAGATCAAATCACCTATCTACAAAAAAGAATGTGTTTAACGGCTTCTTTGCCCTTGCCGAAAAAAATAGTGTAGGCTGGTTAGCTACGACATAGACGGAGCGTGAGGCAATTCGTAACTTGTTACTTTTTAATGTAATTAGCTATTCGAAGTCTCCCAGCCAAATAAACAAAGAAAAAATTTATCAAATTGCTAGGAATATAAAAATCATATCTTCCTAACGGCACAAACACCACTAAACGTGTTTTTCGTTGTCGAAGTGTTCGCAGTGGCTCTAGGCGATAAACAACTATTTTTTTTCTAAAGTACTACTACAACAGATACCAAGGAACAGTCGGACTAGGAATCGAATCATCCACCCCCAATATGGCAGTCCCGAACATTAAAAACCCACCCACCATGCTTGATAATTAGGTCGACATAGAAAAAAACTCTGATGGACGACGAATAATTCCAACACTCGCTGCGAGTTATTTTGGAAAAAAAAGGAACAACGAATGTAATGCCGTGCTGCATAGCCTTGCGAACGATAGATCCGAATGTTATGACTCACTAACCAGGCTCTGTATTCTATGATACACTTAGCATTCGACCTCTGTTACACGTTTCCGATGATAATAACATCGTCACTGTTTTTAACGTTATATACCTAACGTTCAAACTGTTAGAAATAACACTTGTAAAATCTTTCGTAGTAATCTTAAAAGATACTACAGCATGAACACTAAACCTTGTCTCGTAAAGTTTGTAGACTAGTTGGTGGAGGAAATATTACTCTAACGTCCCTTGATCAGAACTGACTTTGCCGATCTTGTGATAAGCCAGTCGCCTCTTTGCAGTCAATATAACCTTCATCTCCAACAACTGCTTATTCATTATTTTGCTTTAAAAACTTACCCATGCAAGAAGTAACTCAGATAAGAAGACAATGGGAATATACTGAAGAGATAACTCGCGATGTCCTGTATGACAGTCCCGAACATTAAATAAGTCACCAACCAGGCTCGATATTTAGACCTGCACACACGAATTAAATCTGAACGTGAACGAATGTAATGCACTGGAATTATTCATGCACTCTCCTCAAGTTATTTTGGGAAACGATTAAATAACTTGACTACAAGATTGTGCAAGATGTTTAACTCCGATGACGTAATTTCCCCTACAAACCGTTTTTTTTGCATTTCGAGATCTCGCATTTTCTCCTATAAGATTTTTTTAAATCTGTTTTTCAAGATTACCATGCACTTCTAATTTACTATTAAACAAATAGCGCTTCCTGTTAATTGATGCAACAAATTCTTGCAATTTGTTTGATTCACAATTCACTAATACAAAAATACGTTAATTTTAATGCTATTAGATTTACTTGGACTTTTAATTGAGATAGGTTAGCTAGTTCCTTTCCTCCTTTTCTCACTTACTGACATCTGCATTTTACCGTGGAATCCGAATGATTGAATACTTTAACGTCGGACATAGCTTGTTGTAAGCTCTAATTAGGGGCCTATGAGTATTTACCATCGATATGGGAATTCTAACAGGAAATCTTTCACTTTCAAGTCAGACGCCTTAACATCTAAGTAACTCTAGCGCTAAAAGATCTGTAACTATGTGAGATCCTTTTGTAGTAGCATGAAGTAGTTCTCATATGATTTGCCTAGACAAGATTAAAATACCGACTTTATATCTGGAACCCTTGGAGCATATATGTAAAGAGTAGTTTAAGATTCTAGTTGGAATTCTCCTTAATGCGATATACTTATCCTTGAATTGGGTAGCCGCATTATTCATACAGTTTAATGTGGAACCCGGAACTTGGAAGCTCTCAGAAAAACATAAGGATGTCCTCCTTTAAAGAGAACTCAAGAAAAATAATTTGAAATAATTTTGTAAGGGACACGTATTTTGTAATGCAATATGTGCGGTTGAAAATGTGTTTTTAATTGTTCAATGGTGGGTGAAATTAAAAAGGAATAAAATTAAATTCATTGCGTTTTTATTTACACTTTTCACATACAAACAAACAAATTTATTAATTAACTTCAAACTTCTATTCATGAACCGTAAATCACTATGTAGCACATTACTAGCCAGAATGTCCACAATCATCATATTCAGGATTGTAATACTATATTACTAATATCATCCAAACGAGTAAATTTCTATAAGCAAAGTGTATAGTCCAATGAAGACCTGGTATTTTATGTCATTTGAGTGACATAAACATTATCAATAAGCACATCAACCAGTTTTTAATAACAGCCAAATGATAGACACATAGTACTTTACTAGCCAAAATGTCGAAAGCCTCGTTGTAGTATCTTGCAACTTGGGAGCATTACGTCTTCTTGATGGCGAAGACTCAGGTCACTGCGTGAGGCAATACACAGACGAGAACAACAGTACGGGACGAGGCATGACTGCAGAATGACCCTAGGTTGGTTGCCCGAACACCTGCGTGAAGATATCCATTACAAACCGGTTTCTTGCGCGGCGTGTCGATTCCGAACCGGTTTCCGGCGTGGGGTATCTATTTAAGGGTCAGCGTAATGGGTATCCATTACACCAGAACACCTGCGTGCGGTATCGATTACAAGGAGGGGAGGCAGCTGGATCTGGGGTTAGCGGGGAAGGGAGGTGGGAAGAAGGTACCGATTTCAAGGAGGGGAGGAGAATCAGATACATCGGAATACAAGCGTGGGGTATCGATTATACTTTTTTGGTCCGGGGTTCAATCCGTCATCCCCAAACTTCCCATACTCATGCCTCGGCTTCTAAGGAAACTGTTGTGTTAGACTTGTACAATGTTTTAAATAGTAACAATAATTCATATTGAAAGAAGGGTTGAAATATTTTGCTGGAGAGTTCCTATAGCGGAATGGGCTGTTTGCTTTAAGTCGGGAAGGAGACAACTGTTAAGATGTCTGCGACCCCTTTCATACCTGAGTTGAGTAGGAACATATTTCACAATAGCGAGGGAAAGCCTGCTTATTTGCATCAGGTGTCGCCTAACTGGCCCTTCTGCGGTCAAGTGTATAATTCGGTTGGACGATCTATTCGTCTGTGAGATGAGAGTTAAGCACGCTAACAGAAAAATTAGGTGGCCGAAGCAAAACTAGGGGAAGGACTGACGTTTCTGGGGTGAGGCAATGATGGTAGATCCAAGTGTGAATCACGTGGCTGTGAACTCCAAATGTACGTGCATGTTACAAGATAATAACGAGCTGTTTGGTGTGTTCTGGGTCCACATCTCTTACGAGCCCACGGATTTGATTTCGACGGAGCTGGAGAATATTCCGATACGAGATCGGAGAAGAGGAGCGATTTCCGGGGGTCTTACGGTAGTGTCTGGCGGATAGAGGTAACACCATCACCGGTCTTTGATTACGACGAGTCTTATAAGAGTAAGGTTTGAGCCACCTCTGTTTTGCGGTACCTGCTGCTGTTGTCTGAAGGAAGTGTGCGTGTTACCACCATAGGTGCCGACGCAACACCACTGTTGAATAGACGGTAAAGACATTAAGCCATCAAAAAGAACTTAGTGTTACGCATTCTTCTGACGCGTCAACGACTCTGCGCAGAGTATTACTCTCCAACAATCTTTCTGAGCGTGTTAATACCCGTGAGAGACCTGATTTGATACGGGAAGACTGTTATAAAATCCTATCAATCAGAAACTATTATTTTAATGGTGCCATGTTTGAATTCATTTCTATAGCTTGTATTTGTGAACAGCTTTATAAATAAGCATCTTGGCATAGTGCTTGAATTTCACATAAAATATGTCATTGTTGTTTGCTTACAATTAAGGTCTTATGACTCATGTTGTAAGAGTCGGTGTTAATTTTGTTTCAGCCCTTGATTTTCATGTATTAAATTAATTATAAAGTGCACTGACGTTTGTAGGCTTCCATTGTTGAATTTGAATAAATTTGAAAGGTTATGACTTTATATTAGTGTTGCAAGATAGCTTATCACTTTGCACCCTCTTCCTATTTGATAAAATCAAATGATTAAATCATTAAATTGATAATATCAATAAATTCATTAATATTAAAATAAAAAATGGATTGCAAATAAATTAAATTTAACCAGCAAACCCCATCTACTAAAACAGATGAAGCGACTTTACACCACGCGGCGGTCGATGCAGCGGCACCCCAACTGTTCACCCCGGACTGATTCATATATGAATTCTTTTTTCACTCGTACCATTAGGGATTGGAATGCACAGCAAAGAGATTAGCTTTGGTGCTGAGCACCCTCTGCCACCCACAATTTTGTTAATTGCAGAGTATATATGTAGATGTAGATATAGAAAAGGTGACTTTTGGATCGGCAGCTACACTTCTTGAAAAGTTAGATCTTCCAATATTGTCTCAAAGTCATCAAATGAAACCTCATGTTTTAAATTTAATTTTCCTTAGACAATTGATTTATTCAAATTTAAATAATTTATTTAAATAATCCAGACATTTATCAACAATTACCAAAGAAATCTTTTTAATATTATAACTTTCCATGGAGGATTTTGCTTCTATGAGTGGTGTGAAAAAGGGGAGTGAACCCACAAAGGATGCCGCCAATTATTGTTCCATTGTTCTTGAACACGCCATCTTCTATTGTTCAGTAAATCATCCAACCACGCCCCCCTATTCTCCCATCCATCCCCATCACTAACCCCAGTTTCACCTCTCTTTGGGTGCACTCAAGCGGCACTAATTAGGCCACTTAACGTAACCGTCACTTGCCTATTGTTCTATTGTTATCATCCTTTTTCCCACAGGTGTGAATCAGCAGCTGCCCCTTCTATTGTTCTATTGATAGGCCTCTTAACCATCACATGCATTCCCCCACACCATCATGTATATAGCCGCGCGCAGCTGTCTTTGTTTTTAGGACCGGTTTGAACATACACCGCTAGGATCACACCTGCTGGTCGAGAGGTATAAGAAGCCTGCGTGAGCTATCACAGAATCAACTCAGCACCATTGGAGTGAGAAGCAAGCTCAGATAGTAAACAACTCCCGCCTTGAGTCTAGGCTTGAGGGTGCGAATTCTAGCGCTTTTGCAAAGTTGTCGTCAGACGGTAGAGATCCACCCGACCCCCCCTTCCGAGGCTTTAAGGTGATACCGTCCCACGGCCCACTTCCCCCAGACGCACTTGCTTCTGGTTCCAGCTACCCAGCGGTGTTAACAAGGAACCAGAGCGACACTCCCACTAGGATACACACGTGCACGGAACGCGACGGGCATCACACTCGGAACGGGCTACAGTATGTGAGGATAATTCCGCTTCTCCTTCGGTATTTGAAATAGACTGTTCAAGCTGCGATGAATCCTCGAGATCTGATAATTTGAGTCCGCCACCACAACGGAAAAGGAAATCTTCAGAAAACAGAAGAGAATATTGCCTGAAAGAATTTCCGAATCTGCCCGAACCCTCTGACGGGTTTCAAAAAGCAAAGGGTAAGAGGAGAAGCAAGAGCACTCCCAAGAAAAAAAAGATAAGTAAAACTGACTCTCATATTGAGTTGCAAAATAGATTTACTCCTATGGAAACAAGCCAACCTTCAGCAGCAGTCACAGAAAATGTCAATACCTGTCAACAGACCACAAATGAAATAGAAACTACACCTGCAACAACACCAGCACAGAGGAGTGGTAGAATACTCCATGTAGTAATAAAAGTGGTGAAAAACTATCTGGAATTGAATAAAATCATCAAAGATCATCTCACAGGAGGACTGAAGGTAATCTATAGTGGGGACAACCTTGAAATATTTTGTGGACAATAAAGAAGACCAGAAAATTTTAACAGCATTCTTCAAACAAAACAATATTGCCCACTTCAGTCATCAAATGCCTGATGAAAAACCATTGAGAATAGTTATCACAGGACTCCCGCCACCAGTTCCAACTGAGAGCATAAAAGAAGAGCTCACCGAAAATGGTTTTGAGCAACTAGAAGTGCACCAATTCAAGGAGAGGGATCAACAGACTAAGGAATTGATTCCACTAGCCATCTTCAGCGTTGCATTGAAACCAGGACCAGCAGCTGAGTCAATCTACAACGTTCGCGCTCTTTATATACAAGAATTAGAGTAGAACGCTATAAGAATCTAAATGGACCTCCCCAATACGTCAAGTGCCAGCGCCACGGGCACACTGCGAATTACTGCAACTTTCCTGCAAGATGTGTAAAGTGCGCTGGTTTACATTCGATCAGAAGCTGCCAAATCCCGAATAGCCAAAAAGCAAAGTGTGTAAATTGCTCAGGTGATCACGCAGCCTCCTGGAGAGGATGCCAGCAATACCAGAAGATCGTGAAACCTACAAAGACAAACAAAAAAGAAAATGAAGACTTGAGACTATTGAAGAACCGTCGAACCAAAAACGCAGGCGAAATGGAATTCCAAAACCAAAATCTGGATAAAACCAAAGCTTGAAAGAAGCCAGAGACCTGCAAACAGAAGATTAGTGACTATCATTCCTTCGCAGAGACCCTAAATGCTCCAGAGGAGTGAACAAGAAACCACATTACTCAGACGAAAAAGATGACTCAGATGACCCTGTAGACTTCTTAGACATGAAGAAATTACTCTACACAAAGAAAAGAACCATGAAAAAAGTAAACAGTGCAAAGGACAAGTTCTCTAAACTGTTTGCATTTATGGAAGGTGTTATGGCAATGCTCAAAAAATGGCCACAAATCCACCATCACAACTTGACCTAAGCATAACAATATGAAATGCAAATGGAATTAAAAACAAGAAACTTGAACTCCTAGAATTCGTCAACCGACATAATATTAACGTTATTCTGCTAACTGAAACACACTTAAAGCCTAATGATAAATTCAGCCTATCAGGATTTCAGATACATCGCACTGACAGAATAGGCCAAAGGGGCGGCGGCACCGCCATAGCAATCAAAATATCTATGACTCATACAGCCATCCAACCTTTAAACCTAATAGAACTAGAAGCTACAGCGGTCAAGATTCACTCAAAAGAGGGGAACATTGTCTTAAACTCAGCATATCTCTCTCCTAACAGAAATATCGTTGAACACGACCTTGATGATTTACTTTCGAAAGGAAACAAAATCATCATTGGTGGAGACTTAAACAGCAAACATACGGCTTGGAACTCCAGCTTAATTAACCCAAAAGGGTAACTTCTTCTCCAACTTGCTGGCAGGAGGAACATAGACGTCCTAGGACCTACGGAGCCGATATACATCCCTAATTCACAGCGAGCACAACCTGATGTCCTAGACATTGCACTATTCAAGAACATCCCTCATAGAGTCCAACTCAAATCTATGTCGGATCTATAGTCTGATCACAACCCAGTGCTAATAAACCTCAGGAATTTTATCTTACAAAACCAGTCGCCAAAAAGCACCAAGGAGACAGATTGGAATCTTTTCTCAAGATTGGTCCATAACAAGATTAAGCCTACCGTCAGCCTTTCAACACCAGAATTAATAGAAAAGGCCATCAGTCATTTTACCAACGTAGTTAAGGAGTCTGACAGAAGAGCATCAATCACCACCACACGCAACGATGAATATCAACAGATTTTTTTTTTTTTTTGTAACTGCTTTACGCCTCTTTTTAACATCGAGGTCTGTAGAGACGGGAAAGGATGGGGGGCAAGGATGGGGGCAAGGAATGGGAAGGAATTCGGCCATGGCCTTTTGAAGGAAGCATCCCGGCATTTGCCTGGAGTGATTTGGGGAAACCATGGAAAACCCAAATGTGGATGCCCGGACGGGGATTCAAACCGCAGTCCTCCCGAATGCGAGGCGAGAACGCTAACCGTTACACCGCCCCGCTCGGTAATATCAACAGAGACTACCTGATATTCCTGAAGGTATTAGGTATTTACGGAACCGCTATAGGCTACTCTGGCAACGTTTCCGCGATCCAGCCGACCGCCATAGATATCGCCATTACTCCCGCCAACCCACCGCCCGGCTGAAAGAAAGGAGCTCAGAAAGATGGGAGGAAAAAATGTCTCAACTAATGCTGGAAAACATGGAGACTTGGCAATTAATCCGTGCCCTTCGAGAACCATGCGAAGCTACTTCTCCTATAAATGGCCCTGCAGGTCAGTATTTCCTCTCACTGGGTAAAGCAGAAATCCTGGCAGAACATTTTGCAGCTCAACATACAGCAGCAGATTATCAACTTACCCCAGCTGAAGAACTGGAGGTGACCACATCTACTCAACGAGTTGCAGAAATACTTAGCAGACCACCTTCCGACCAACCAGAACTAACAACCCCCAGGCAGGGAAGTTAGAGCTGTAATACGAAAGGTAGCCACCATAAAATCTCCAGGGTATGACGGTATTGGCAACTCCCACCTTAAGCATCTACCAAGAAATGGAATTGTCCTACTTACCGGAATCTTTAACACCTGCCTGCTTCAACACTACTACCCATCGATATGGAAAACTGCAAAGGTCATCGCGCTTCCAAAAAAGGGGTAAAGACAAGCAAAACCCAATTAATTACAGACGGATTAGTTTACTGTCTGCTCCTTCCAAAATACTAGAGCGGCTACTGCTAAAAAGAATTAATACCAGTTTGGAGTTTGGACACACCATCCGACTTCGAAAATATTTAATCTCTTCTTCCGGCATTATCTCTTGTTTTATTCTTGAAGCTTCTACAATTGTCTCTCCACTCTCTTCTGATATATAAGTCTGACAGTTAGTGTTATTTTCTTCTTTTCTTCCTAATTATTCTTGCTTCTCCGACTCCTCTTCTTTACCCTTATCATAGTCCGTATCAACATGTGAAATTGTACTCTCTTCTTCCTCCGATATACAGGTTTGATTATTAATAATTTCTTTTTCCTTCCCGACGTTTTCTTGATCAACATCTTTTCTTGCTTGTTCATACTCGCTCAGTTTATATGGTATCAAGTACTTCTTTGGGAAAATACCTCTTATTCCCTTGCTCCCAGGGAACTTTAATACGTAAGTAAACTTTTTATGCTCACCTACTATTAGGTAAGGTCCCTCAAACCACTGTCTGAACTTCCCAATGTTTTCATTGACCATATAAGATTCATATTCAATTTCCAACAAAACCAAGTCACCTTGCTTAAATGACTTTCAACCCATGTTTACACTTTCTGTATAGTTACACTTTTCGTAAAAAAAAAGAAGACACAAATACTGGAATTTCACTTCTCTCGAACAAGATAGTCAAACAAAACAGCGACGTCATATCTCGAAGCTCGCAAGCCGCAACAAACTATCTAAATATGCCATTTAAAGCAAAAAAAAGGGGAACAAAAGGTTGCACTATAGGCATTACTACATGTGGAGTTTAAATAATTGCTTCCATCATCACTGATGACAAAGGAGAAGAAAATGTATTGTCAAGTTAGGAGAGAAAAATCATGTCCGATTTTCTTCCTCGATATTTTACAGAAAAAAGGAAAATTCTCAGGAAAAAAATTAGGAGAGGATTTAAGCCTTCAAAAATAGCCAAATAAGCAGCGCACAGGACGTCCTTAGCTTTCGACGATTCTTCTTTCTGCAAGATGCCTTTCTTCCGCATTCGTTTCGATAGTCGTCGTCTTAATATCACTAGTTTTCCTTTTATTTTTGAGCGTTTTCCCACGATTTGAGAAAAATTGTCTCTCCTCCTAGTACTAATTTTTACCACACAGTCCTGTCACGCGCCGACATGTAAGACTTAGTTTGCGGTTAGTAGCGATAATATGATGATGTCTAGATCGTTCTTACTTACTGTAGACCGAACTTCGTGCTTACTAAAGTTCTTAAATTACTAATACTCAGCACTAGAAACCGGATAATTGAGTTTTGATAAGTTCGTAGTAACCGTCGGTCGCCAGATAGGGTCCTAAACCAGTCAGATACAAGAGGGAATAACTAACTAAGAAAAGTCTTCAAGAATAAGATAGTGAAATTAAATTCTCCACACATTTATTGAAATCAAGGACAACATCGAACCGGTTGGCCACTATCAAAATTTAGATGATAAAGCTATCGAGACTTTGTAAACTGTAGATTGCTAGATTATTTGATAAAAGGAAAGTTAATAATCAAACCAGTTCACATTAAATTACTTCCGACGTCGCATTTTACTGTTCTGATATATCAAGACACTGTTCAAATTTATGAAAAACACACATAGCTCTGGCTAAACCAACTCAGTCTTCTTCTTAATTCTTGCTACACCGCACTGTTCATATAACGTCTCACATTACGGGACGTGAGCCGTCCACTACCATACGTCGATAACGACTGACTTGAAACAATGTATTCATCAGCTTATTTCGGCGGTACTTGCGGGTCGGCGGAATGCTACTTTTATGTCACAATATGTTTCTAAAATGGAAGCGATATCAAGTATGCAACCGAATAAATGTGATGGTACTCCATTACTGTCTAACTCCAAACGACAACGAACTACTTCTAATGGTAAGTGCAAATATATGTATATTTCATATTACAAACTCCTTTTCTTCCGTGTTACTAAATATTTTTTCTTTTTCTCTTTCAGGTTCGTCCCAGTGGCGCTTAGATGCTACTGTACCATCATTTCAAAGCCTACGATCCCCTAGTGTACCACCCACACCACAATCACAGGCCTGGATAATACCAGCACAATCTCTGGTACAGTATGTTTCGGTTGGAGGATCAAATCCGCCACCGATACCAGCAGGAGATTCGCCTACACACCGGAACCATAGAGTTAATTGTAAGTCAATAGTACTTCTTTGAATAATTAATATTTTTTGTTTACATATTTATTATATTTTTCCACCTTATTAAAATGTTTCGTTTTTTTACTATTCCAGGTTCTGGTATACAGGGGTCGCCCGCAAACAGAAATGAACCGAATGGTGGGTGAAATAAAAAGAAATCAAATCAAATACATTGCGTTTTAATTTATACTTTTTTATACGAAATTTTTCATAAGGATGTACACATCAGTTCTTGCACTTATTGTCCACAGACATCATACACAGGATTGTAATTCTTAATTACAAAGCTATTAACATCGGGTAATACAAGCAAATTTTTATATGCAAGAAGTTCATTTTTTTTTTTTTAACTGCTTTACGACTCTTTTTAACATCGAGGTCTTTAGAGACAGGAAAGGATGGGGGGGGGCAAGGATTGGGAGCAAGGAATGGGAAGGAATTCGGCCATGGCCTTTTGAAGGAAGCATCCCGGCATTTGCCTGTAGTGATTTGGGGAAACCATGGAAAACACAAATTTGGATGCCCGGACGGGGATTCGAACCGCCGTCCTCCCGAATGCGAGGCGAGAACGCTAACCGTTACACCGTCCCGCTCGGTTTCATATTTTAGTAGATTATAATCCAATGACGAACTTGGTGTCCCTTTAGTCACATAAACAACGTTAATGTAAATATCAACCAGTTTTTGCACTGTTGTCATATTAAAGTCTCGTAGCAATTTACATGACCAAATGTACACAAATTCTATGTAGTATCTTTAAACTAGGTATCCCCACCTCTTCTCGACCGGCACGGTGCTGGACACTGCAGGCTGCGCTTCGATGAGGCTGTTGCAAGTCGAATCTCCGAAGTAGACGCCGCTGGCAGGATCAGCATTTGGGGCGAAGTACACTGTTTTCGCCCCGGCATCCGTACGACAGGAGACAGTATGCCCACCAAGTGGAATGTCGGTCTGGTTGCTCGCTGTGTGGAACAAATGTGACACAACGTCCAGTACATGAGTCAGCACGCCCCATTCTTCATACGTTAATATAACTTTGGTACGGTATCCCAATTTTTCTAGCACTACTACTCGCTCAAATTCGTGCTTGGACGATAAACCTATCGTCAAACACTTTGAGTCACCAGCGTTGAGCTGATACATGGACGAGAACAAGGTTACTGAACGAGACATGTCTGAAAATTGATGCCAGCAGGCTGGTTGGGCTGCCTAGTACTCCTTGCTCGAGCTGTGGTTGGGGTGAGCCTGTTAAGACATGTCGATGAAATGATGCAACTTTCGCTTCATACATGGCGGTGTGGGGAATGCATGTGACGGTTCAGAGGCCTAGCAATAGAACAACAGAAGGGTCAGCTACTGTTTCGCATCTGTGGGAAAAGCAGATTACTGTTAGAGGGAGCAGGTGGTCGCTCAAGTGGCCTGACAAAAGAACAATACAAGGGGAGGAGAACAATAGAACAATAGGCTCCAGAGGGCAGCTGATGAGTCACACCTGATGGGGTGGGGAAGGCAGCTGGTCGGTCAAGTGGCCTGACAAAAGATCAATAGTATGGGAGATGGGAGCAGAACAGTAGATCAATAGAACAATATGCCCCAGAGGGCAACTGGTGCATCACACCTGGTGGGGTGGGGAAGGCAGGTGATCGCTCATGTTGCCTGACAAAAGAACAATAGAAGGGGAGGAGAACAATAGGCAGGTGACGGTTAAGTGGCCTAATTAGTGACATATGAGTACACCCAAAGAGAGGTGAAATAGGTTAGTGAAGGGAAGGGGAGGGGGGCTTGATCGGATGATTGATAGAACAATAGAACGGCGTGTGGTCAAGAACAATAGAACAATAGGCTGCGGCATCCTTTGATAGTCACTCCCCCCTTTCCACACTACTTCTAAGGATTTTTTTTTTCTTTTTAACCAAAGGAACAGCTTTCTTTTTCCATTGTTCTAGCATTGATTTTAAAGTTGGTATAATATTATATACATCTTAGACTTAATAGCTTCAAGTTGTATAAGAGCTTTCTGAATGATATGTAAAAAGACTCAAGAAATTCGAAAATATTTTAACTTTAGTGGCTCCATCAGTATCATTAATCGTGAAAATACTTTGAATATGTGTAAGACAATCCTCCCCTAACGTAATAAAATAATGGTTCAATAACTTTCAACGCACTTGAAATTGACAACCTTTCGTTATTGCTACCTGTCCATAAGCAATTTAATTAAATATCAAGAGGAAGGAAAGCTTCCAAGTGAAAATAGTAAAAAAAAAAAAAAAAAAAAAAAAAAAGAAGAAGATGTAAAGACAGTTGAACAATCAAACATTTCCTTGAGGTTGCCAATTCTGACATTTACATAATGATTTGGAACGCAGCAAGAAAGAGGCGGGTTCGGGAAAATGCAAACCGCATTACTCAAAAGTTAAAAAATGTGAGTTCACAGAGTATGTGAAGTGAGGGGTTTGTTCGTTATTAGTTTCAACAATAATGTTTGATCCACCAATCTCAAATGTAGTATTTTCGCGTATTATATATATTTTTTTAACAATGTATGATATGCAGACATATGATAAAACTAAAAATATGTGAACACTAGTCACACATTCCTTAGAACCAATCAGACACGCAAATTGTATTTTTTGTTGTTTTTTGTTTGTTTTTTTTTTTTTTTTTTTTTTTGTTCGAAGGAACAAATTAAGATAAACGTAAAGATAAAGTTTCGGTGCTGGATAGAGAGATGAATATTAATTTTGAAAGTTTAAAAGTGTATTATTAGTAGAATATGATACGGGAAATAATTACATGAAAATTTTAAAAAATCATATTAGAATTATCATTATTTATTTAATGCAATTGTATATTATGTGTTTTTCATTTAAAAACTAAAGTGTAATGACACAAAAATTGAAAAAAATCTCTATTTCTGATTCGTTTTCTTATTCGGAAGTATCGCCGAGCAACCTCCAAGTTGCCAGTTCAAAACAGACGAGGCGGCATCGCGCGCGGCTCCGCATGTGAAGCCGTATTCTCACGGTGTGTGGTGTGGCAGTACGCACCTTTCATCTTTTACCGCCTGGCGATGGGCCGAGGGGCACCGTCCCTGCTAGCATATGCGGCAAAGATGAAAGGAGTCCACTACCTCGCGCCGAGGAACGCGGGAACGCACCTTAAGGCCCGATTCACACAGAAGGGACGTGTCGCAGACGCGGCGATTTTTGAAGTCGCTCCAATGTTAAAATATCGCAATTCACACAGAGGGAGCGCTCTTTTGAGGTCCGCGCCCCTTCTCTTCGAAGTTTCGAGCGGTGCATTGGAGTGGCGTAGACCTCCAAGCGACGCGTTCTCTCCGTTATCCAAATGCATGATGGCGTTAAGATTCATATACAATTTTGTGAAATCATCGAGAATTTCCAGAACTGTACGATTTTAATCGTTCAGATTATTGCAATCGTAATGTACAGGACAGTGCTTGGCAAAATATAATTAAGGAATTAAATGAAACTTGTAAGTATTAAAATTTATTATAAAATATAATATAGTTATTTACAAGGGTGAGCAATAGTTTCTAAGAAAGCATGTTATATCAACTGTTATTAGTATATACAATACCCACCTTGAAACGGAATGGGTGCACGTTTAACAAAGTACTTGCAGAAATACACTCTTATGTATTTTGCACTTTGTATTCTTGGATTTCATTCTGTCATTGGATTTCCTATTACAATATTTTCAATGTGAGGTGTTGAAAATTACCATCGTATTTCCGTATTGTGTTGTACAAAACAATGTGGCTTGAATTAATACACATTAATACAGTTTTTGAAAGAGAGCAACATATTAATGTATTCAAAATCTTGAATTTTGAAGTTTATATACCAATACCACGTTCTACAAATTTCCTACCTCTATATAGCCTGGTGTTGAATAATTCTTGTAATTGGTGTTCTTTTGATAATGGATTTCGAGAAAAAGGTTTCATAATGTTTGGTTGCACTGGGAATGCTACATCCGCAACAAAATAGAACGGGATGTTCATTGTTTCTTCAGGAAGAGGGGCAGGGTCGGGTAAATTAATGCTCTGTTGTAGAGATCATCCAAACTTGCAACGATTAAGTGCCTGCCCATCACTGTTTCGGCCGTATTCGCCTTATAATAAGGCATCCACTTCTATCACTATACTATAGAAAAAAAAATCCTTTGTAATTGACAAAGGTGGAACCTTATTTTGGCGCATCTTTTATTCTGATGTGTCTTCCATCAACACTTCCAAAACAGTTGTGTAAATTCCACAGTTTATAGAAACGCTGAGCTATTTCAACCTATTTAGCTGTAGTGGGTATTGGCATGATCTCTTGTTTTAATTTTTCCCTTATCACTTCAGAGTTTCCACGTACAATTTTTTGTATTGTTGAGTGTCCTTTCAAAAAATAAAACAATAAAGCTTTAAATGAATCTCCAGTTGCATAGTACCAGAAAAAGGAGAATTATTTCTATTAACAATAGTTTTTTTTTCATTGAACAGTTGTAAAGAACGGTGGAAAACCAATACCATTAGAGGGCGATACAAAAAAATATACAAATAAGAACGCTCTGCCATCAGGTTCTGGAGCTAAACAAATCAAAGAAAATTACTTAGCTCTATATGAGTTATTTTTGGAGTTTTAAAATCTCACCCCTTCAAGAGTAATTTTATAGAAAGCCCTATATGCAGAGATTAACGTTTCCGCTGATGGTGAGGAAGACGTTGAACACTTGTAAGAAGATGCTGTTTCTCCTGTTTCTACACCATCGCCGTATCAAAACACACAATGTTCAATTTATATTCCAGCCTCATCTGCTGATAGCAATAATATCAAGAAGAAAGTAAATGTAATATTTTCAAGAAAAGCAAAAATTGTTTAAAAAAAGTGAACCAAAAACATTAGTACTTGATCCGGATATGGCTTTTTTTGCAAAGTATTTTGCCACATACGAAAACTGTGACGGCACAACAAAAATGTAAACTCAAAATAGGAATTTTTAACTTAAGTATCAAAATTCTTGAACATAATGTTCGGACTTATCGTCTGTAACGAGTGGCGACCATACTAATAACATAGTAATGCCAACAATTGATGCTAGTATCGGCACATCGACATCTTCACTCTATATTATATTATCATCAAATCGAGGGGAGAGATTCTACGCATCAAACACAGAGACTTTGTAGCATTACCGATAGTGTAATAACATCCTTGAAGTAGGCGTTCCATGTCACGGGCCGGTTAATTTTCTTTTAAGGAAGTTTCCATAGCAACGAGAGGACTCACAGATACTAAGAGATTGCTTAGAGCAGCGGCTAAGGAGAGCTTGCTAGGTAGAAGTCCGATAATGTATTTAAGACGATGTACTGAAATAAAAGTGTGATTATATTGTGAAGAATAAAATCAAAGATTAATTATTTGATTTAACCGCACAAAAGTAATACTATGATACGTAATATAAAGTATAAAGAGAATCACATCGTAAATACAACACGGCACATTTCTTAATAAAATAAGCAACAGCTTATTTTAAGAAATGCGACATGGCTTCCGTTCCAGGACTTGTTTTAAATAATGATAATTTGAATTTGTAATATAGTGTTGCGTAAAAACTTTCGTCACTTTTTTTTTTTTATTAGTTCGCGTTTATTATGCTCCTTAAAGCCTGTCACTAGGTCATTAGAACTGAAAAAGTTTTATTTTATGCAGTAGTGGCTGCTGTTTCTTGCTGCAATACTTAGTGTGCTACCAAATTTGCCTACAACAACATTTTAAGGGAATTTTTTCAGATCACATTAACCATATCCGAAACGTGGCTGGAGTGGACCATGTGGGAATTGGGGGCGGCTATCAATACGGGATAAAGTGAGTACAGCTCCTGCCTAACCACGATGCGAGCCCAACGTATAACACACTCTATTCATGTGATGGCAGTGTCGTTAGATCTGTTAACCATACTAATCCGAAGTTTCAGCTAACAACACGTTACTCAATTATTCGTTCGATCATACACGTGGCCTAAAGCGAAAGGCATCTACTTCATTATGAATTAAGAAGAGGTAAAATTCGTACAATCTCCCACTGGCCTTTGGTAAAATTTTCATCAAATATCTTTTAAAATATCTCTAAAGAAACTCGTAGGTGGGAGTGCGAGCAGTTGGCACAGTCTTCCGATTAGTAGAGGTGTAACCGTTTTCTGATTCAAAAGATCTTAGGTTCTCCCAAGAAGATAATCCCCTCCTTTGCGTGATGTAACAAGATTAAATTCTTTGGATAAAATTCAAATGGACAAATGGGAAGTGTTGACGCCAATAACAGGAGCTTGACATCATAAAACATTCGATGGTTAAAGTATTTCCCATGACGTCAGCAACCCACGTCTTACAACACTATTTCTGACATTGGTTGATGCAGCAGTCTGTAATTAGGGCTGGCAATGTGTGACGCGGTCCCAGCCTGCAGAGGGGAAATGGCAATCAAGATCTGACGACAGTGGTATTCCAAGTCCCTGGCAATTCTCCTTTCCAGAAAGTTGTCACTTGTGTTTCCTTTTCGCGGGATCGTGCCCTCAACAGAAGTAAATAGACTGGAATTTAAACCCGTGAGATCTGAATTCCGTCAAACATCGTCACATAACGTTATCCCATAAATATATCAGCGAATTCCATTAGACGAAAATCGAGCAAATCCGTGAATATTTTCTAAGTATTTAGCACAAAACGGAACACTCCCAAGATTTAATATGTATCCAAGGACAAGTAATTTTTGTTTTTGTTTGTTTGTTTGTTTGTCGATATTTCTTGACCTTGTACTTCTGTATTTGATACAATAAATTCATACATATTCGAAAATCCCTTCTCAAACTCAGTGAAAAATTGGCCAAGTGGTAACAAATATCTGGTCATATTTATCAGTAGTGTATTGCCATTAACCGAAAGATTCTTAGTGATAATTTGTTTACTGAACGAAATGATACTACCTTACTTGAGTTTATGACTGCTTTGTATGTTCAGGATTCACCTGACATGTTCTCATGGCGAATTCCACATTAGCATGCCGGATACTTTTGAGGTTCATTAATAATGTTATTTTACAACCATTAAAAAGAAACAAAAATATTTCTTTTTCTAGTTATTATTGAGTATTTGAAAAACATTCGGTTTAAGTTGCATCATATTTGTCTAAGCAAGTTTATATAGTTTTCAAATTGCTAATATTTTTCCTTAAACTTCAAATTTCATCTTTTATCGCTGGTGTCTTATACAGAATCGTTAAAAAATAAATAATCGCAGAAGCAGGTGTGTCATAAATATATTTTCTTTGTCAACAGTTCTTTAAGAGGGCTCTTATGGAGAGGAGTCCTGCCATAGCTCTTTCAGCAAGGATTGTTCGATAGTACGGTTTTCGACCCCAGACAAAATGATTTCCAAAATAATAATGTGTGTACACAATACTGTACTTCCTTTTTTACCGAAGGACTCTAGTGATGACAGCTTCGCTCCATAATTGAAAACAGAAATAAATTTTGGTTGTATGTTAAAAAATCAGTTGTAGTGACAAAAAATGTCAGTATTATTACAAGACGGATTGTAAAGTTAACTACAGCCGCGCCAAGACTTCGTTCTGTATATAACACCTAAATTTAAAATTCTTCAACGCCGAAGAAGTAGAAAACATGTCCACATGGTGATTAATTCGTTATGATTATATAGTGCAGGTAAAGGTCCTGAATTTGTGGAAAGTGCAGGTCCCTAGAAAAAAATATATTCAGAATATGACACGGAAACAGAACCATTTATGGCAGAAATCAATATCTATGCTACCATAAATTTGTAAGCAAGCTGCGTTTGTCTCATTATTTGAACGGGAGCTGCGCAAAAACTACCGTACCAATTTGTGTGGTGTTCTCAAATTTTTAGGACTAACAGTCACAATTAAAATCTGCGGAAATAGCTAATGACTTATATGTACCGAGGTACGGAGGGAATAATTAAATACATTTCTAGATATGAAATTGTGAGGTACAGTGCACACTGGAATTGAGATTTTCACTCCCTGCACAAAAGTGTGGAAAAAATATCACACACCTTAGATTCTGTTTAATATTGTGACTTCGAATATTTAGTTTTTCAGTTTTCTTGAATGCAGTAAATAAATGGATTAGCTGAATCAGATGTATTAAGCATTACTAATGTTGGTGTTGATGCGCTTGACCAAACTTGTATATCTCTGGACAGTATATATTTGTCTTTGGTTATAATTCCCCAGTTTTATCAATTTTTATAAGCATAATTATACGGAATTCGTTACTGAAACCTTAATGTTTTCAGTCTTCAATAAGAGTAATTGAAGTGTAGACTAATCCGTATGGTAAGTAATTTTGTGCTTAATATCGATAGTAAGATACAAAGTCCCCGAAATTTAAATTAGAATATTCGAAAGTAAATAATTTTTTTTTAATATATCTCTTACAAGTAGTTTTCGAGATATCGGAAGTAAAAAATTAATTATATGTTTAGCTCCATGGCCTTTGACGATGTTTTTAATCTGTTCCAGGCCGAATTTCAACCTTACCACAATCGCTAGGAAGAAAAAATAAACTTTTCATTGCAATGTATTACTGCAATGTGTTTTAGTCCTCTTGCAGTTCAAACATGTATTATGAAATTAAATTTTATAATGTATGTTACACGTACTTTGAATCCTGAAATAGACAATGTTGTCATTACCAAAAAGTATTTATCGATGCATTTCATATGTTTAGGTGTATCTGCATAGTTTAATTTCGAAGTGGCAATATCGTATCAGTATAGATTGTAGTTAGGACAAAATACAGCCTGGGCCAAAATATTCTTGAATCAGCATAACGCTTCAGGAATTAAATTATTGTAATTAATAAGCTGCTTTAATGAGTTTCATGTCAGTGATTACGTGTACTGCCGGAAACAAAACATACGTTGTGCATGTCCAGCCTATGTTTCCGTGTGGCTTTGACGAAATGTTTTTTTTGGTCACGCCGCGTTTCAACCTAACCACTTCAGTTTTAAGATACGATGAAGAAAGATGGCTATTAATTTGGTTATAAGCTTAGTAGTTACTAAGCAAGAAATACAAATATCATATCTTATATATAAAAATCAATGTTTGTTTGTTCGACTTCTATGCATTCCTATACCTTTTATCAGATTGCAATGAAACTTTGGAGAGTTTTCGAGTGTGCGTCTGTGAAGGTTCCTGTGAAAAAAAAAATTCCAAAATGTCACCCCCTATTCCCCATAACACCCCATAATTTAGGCAAAACCACATTTTCTTTCCGATTTAGATAGGAATTTGTACACTCATACAATAAAACAAACATAAAAATACTGCCTACATACGGTTTACGAATATTAATCCCCTCTCCCCCTGCCACCCTCATTATTTTTTCACTCCATAATTTAGGCAATACCACATTTTTTATCCGATTTAGATAAGAATTTGTACACTTATACTTTGAAACAAACAGAAAAATACTGCCTGTATATGTTTTCGAAAGCGCATCCCCTCTCCCCCTTTCCAACTGAAAATGAATGAAACAGCAGTTTAAAATTTATATGTAAATATTTTTTCATTTAATCTAAGTCCAGCAACAGTGAAGCATTGCCGGGTCAGCTAGTAGTGGATATTTGCCAGCGATTTCACATTCGTTTTTGCAAATTCAATCGTTGTCGGCAGAAATATTTTTAGAAATAATCATCGATTGCACTGCCAACACTGCCACAGATGGTAATTTTCGTGTTTCCTTATATCTAAGCTACATTTCTTTTTGCCTTAATAAGATGTATGTCTTATCCCCAGGAAAGTGTGTTCAAAATTTTGGTCTACCGTTAGCGATAATGTTTGACGTATCTTTAATTTCCTACATTTCATATATTACACTGTGTTAAAATATAAATATACCAAAAAAAACAGTTTCGAACTATAGTATGCAAACCGAATCAAAGGTAACAACTGTAGGAGAGGAAAATATTTAACTGAAGTTTATATTTTTTGCTTCTCCAAGTTATTATTTGTTTTGGACATAAAAAACGGTAGAGTATTTCTAAATACGCCAACACCAACGCGTGTGGAGCCGCAGGTAAATGCTAGTATGTTATGAAAGTAAATGTTCAATGTGCGTGCCGCTAAAACTAAAAAACGAGTCCCGGCACGATCAAGGGAGTTATATGGCATGGTAGACTTATCCATGAAGAAGGTTCCCTGTTTTAACTGAAGGGTGTGCTGTTGAAGATGTAAGGGCTGAAAGTATCGCCCATAGAAATTTTTTGAACAATAAAACATTCTAAAGTATTCTAGAGCATTCCAGAACATTCCAGACTGTTCCGGGATGTTTCAGAACATAAATATTTTAAAGTTAATCATATTTTAAAGTTTTTCCAACTACCACAAAAACTCTTATCTTTTTTTAAAAATTCAGTTTAACGTCTCTTTAACAGCGAGTTCCTTAGAGGCGGAAAAGGATGGGGGGGCATGTAATGGGAAGGAATTCGGCCATTGCCTTTTGAAGGAAGCATCCCGGCATTTTCCTGGAGTGATTAGGGAAACCATGGAAAACCCAAATCTGAATGCCCGGACGGGGATTCGAACCGCTGTCCTTCCGAATGCGATGCCAGAACGCTAGCCGTTAAACCACCACGTTCGGTCCAAACTCATATCAACTCCCTGATCGAAGCAGGGTATCCCAATTAGATCCAGAAAATTCTTTAATGTTGGGGAATGTTCTGGAACAGTGGATCATTCGAAGAATTTTACTTTCTATGGGTGGGACTACCCATTGGTGGAGGTATGTAAAGCAAGATCCGTCGTTGTTTCGAAAGTCACTTTCTTATCAGTGACGAACGGAAGAACAGAAGAAGAAGTGAAAATTCCAAAGCAGTACAGTATATGAATAATGAAAAAAAAAAAAACAGTTTAGAAGCTTTCCATTTTTACCTGAAGGTCATGCTGTTCAGATATAAGGGCTGAACAGTGAAATGTAATTAGTCTAAGTGATACAGTGACTGAATATAAATTGAAGATAAAGTGTGTAAAGTGTTCCTAGTGTATTTGTTAATAGAAAGTTTATTTAATTTATATTTCATGCAGCGCCCAAAATTCTGTAGCGAAACGGCGAAAACAAAAAGAACAGAGAAATAACGAAAGTCGAAGAGTGCGAGGTACATTTATGTTCCCAGCGAAAGAGAATGAGCACCTTGAGAAGGAGAGAAACCGAACAATAAAATGAACGAATTAAATAATCAAGAATTTAGACACAATCTTATAATAAAAGACCGCGAACGCAAGCCGCCCATGGAAACATAACACTACGAGAGGTGCGGAAGAGGACAACAAATCAGTACAAAAGAAGTATTCCACAAAAGACAAAAGAATATAACAAACACATCATAATCGGAAAAATGGATAACATCTGCCAATTCTGCAACGCGAAAAAGTGCAGTGGAGAAACACCGGTATTCTGTTGCACGAATGGAAAAATTCGCTTACCACCACTGGGAACACCTCCGCAGGAAAATCTACATTATATGAATATTAACAGAGATGACATCGATTATGCCTTTCCATCCAAAGATAAATTTATCACAAAATGGGATCATTACTACCACTACCCAACGATGACTATAAATCCCCAGGATACCACTGATATCTACTGAACTGCCATTCGAATTAAAAAAGACCGCAATTTCCAATCAAATTAGCGTATAGTTTGACAGTTAACAAAGTGCAAGGACAAACTTTAAAACATTGCTTCATCAACATCAAAGACTCCTGCTTCTCTCACGGTCAACTGTTCGTAGTTTGCTCACGAGTGGGAAATTCGAAATTTTTTTACATATGTTCCCTAGATAACAAAATGAAAAAGTGTTGTTTATAAACAAGTATTGTAAACAGAATATGTTATCAATAAAAAAATTAACCCTTTTTATTTTTAGTTCCAGGAGTAGACAAAAATTCAGATCTCGTAGCAGGAGAAATACAAGTAAAATTGAAAAATGTGAAGATAGGCAAAACAAGAGAAAGACAACTTAGAAACACTAAAGGAGGAAGTTAAGGCTTTGGAGCTGGAAGAAAGGTTTTTACAAAACTTCAAAGGAGGAAAATTTGAAGAATGTATAAGTAAAAATGGATAGAAATGAGGGAAGGGCTCATGACAGCCGCTAAAGAAACTATAAGAATTAGAGAGACCAAAGGTACCAAGAATGAATGAGGAACAGGAAAAATGCCAGAAAAGATGGAAGAACGTAGGAAGCGGAAAAAACTTGAAATGAAGAAGGAAGAAAGAGGTACAGGAAACTGAACAATGAACTAAATAGAGAAACTGAACATGCAAGAGAAAGATGGATGAAAGACAAATGTGAGGAAATAGAAATATTGTAGAAAGAGGGAAAATATGAAAAGATGTACAAAATGGCTTCTGAGATATCCATTGAAAGTAAGAAAAACAAGAACATCATGGAAATAGAAAGATAAAATGGCACATTAGTCAAAGAACCATATGAGGTGCTGAGTAGGTGGCAAGAATATATTGAATGCTTATACAGGGTGTTACAAAAAGGTACGGCCAAACTTTCAGGAATCATTCCTCACACACAAACAAAGAAAATATGTTATGTGGACATGTGTCCGGAAACGCTTACTTTCCATGTTAGAGCTCATTTTAGTTTCGTTAGTATGAACCCCATGTTCTTCCACCTACGCTCAATGGAGCACGTTACCATGATTTCATACGGGGTACTCTACTTGTGCTGCTAGAAGATGTGCCTTTACAAGTACGACACAACATGTGGTTCATGCACGATGGAGCTCCTGCACATTTCAGTACGCCATTCTCCAGGGCTGCATCAGCGCATTAGGGATTCCATGCGACGGAGGGTGGATGTATGTATCCTCGCTAACGGAGAACATTTTGAACATTTCCTGTAACAAAGTGTTTGAAGTCACGCTGGTACGTTCTGTTGCTGTGTGTTTCCATTCCATGTTTAATGTGATTTGAAGAGAAGTAATAAAATGAGCTCTAACATGCAAAGTAATCGTTTCCGGACACATGTCCACATAACATATTTTCTTTGTTTGTGTTTGAGGAATGTTTCCTGAAAGTTTGGCCGCACCTTTTTGCAACACCCTGTATAAGGGAGATAAAATACCAAGTAAAATTGAAGTAGAGACACAGGTAACAGAAGATGGAAAGGGGTATGAGATCCCAGAGACAGAGGTAGAAAAGGCTCTGAAGGAGATGAAGAATTGAAAGGCATGCGGAAATGATAATTTACCTGCAGAAGTGTTGAAGAGTTTAGGAAACAAAGGAAGAAGGAAGATAGTATACCTTTGTAATGAGATATGTGACAAAGGGGAATTACCAGATTACTTTCTCACAACGGTAATGATTCAGAACAAAAGAATACTAATAAATGAGAAGAGCATAGGACTATCAGCCTAATTTAGCATGCAGCTAAAGTTTTGTTCAGAATGATGAACAGAAGCCTGTATGTAATGTTAGATAGATAGATTGGAGAAGAACAGTTTGAATTTAGGAAAAGAAAAGGAGCTAGAGATGCTATACACCCGTTAATCGTCATAGGGGAAAGATATATAGAGAAAGGAAGAGATATCTATGCTGTCTTTATTGAGTTGGAAAAAGCTTATGATAGGGTGCAACGGAAGAAACTGATGGATATCTTGAAAAGGAAAGGCGTAGATTGGAATGCGAGAAGGTTGATACAGAACCTTTATTTATAACAGAAAATACGAATAGATATCGGAAACGAGATGTCGGGAGAAAGCAGCATTTGGAGAGATGTAAGGCAAGGTTGTTGCCATTCCCCATTAATTGTTCAAGTTATACCTAGAAGAGATCATTGGAAAAGGCTTTAAGGGAAAAAGAGGAGAGCGTATTGGTGGCAAGGTAATAGAGTGCATACGATTTGCTGACGATATGGTATTGCTGGCAGAAAGCGAACATACTCTAAACACAATGCTGAAAGATCTAGACAAAGCTTGCCAAGAGTTTGGAATGAAAATAAATACCGCAAAATCTAAGAGTATGGTGATTGGAAAAGGAAAGCCAAATATAAATATTAAGTTGGGAAGAGCTGATATCAGGCAAGTAAGATCGTTGAAATATCTTAGGAGTACGGTCACCGAAGTTTTGAGACGCCACCAAGACATAAAAACTCGCATTGCAGTAACGAAGGAAGCATTTAATAGGAAAAGGAAGATACTAACTGGTAAAATAGATAAAGCACTCAGGAAAAGCCTCGGCAAATGTTTTGTATGGAGTGTGGCTCTTTATGGGGCGGAGACGTGGACACTGAGATGAGAGGATGAAAAGCGGTTAGAAGCGTTTGAGATGTGGATGTGGAGAGGGTGGAGAGTATAAGCTGGGTGGGTGAAAAAAGTAATTTTGAACTGCATGACAGGGTTAGTGAAAGGAGAAAAATACTCATAATAACATAATGGGACATATGTTGAGAGGGGAGTGCCTGATAATAGACGTCCTGGAAGGTCTAGTTTGTGGAAGGAGAATAAAGGGAATAAGGAGGAGTAAAATTATAGACAGCATCAATGAAGACAGCATCTACATGGACCTTAAGAGAAAGGGATAAGGTAGAAGAGAATGGGCAGCAGCCAAGTGAAAACCTGCCAGAGGGCAGAAAACTGATGATGATATTTTTAGTTAATCCCTTTATTCCAACTACCACACAATATCATAACAACTCCCAGAGCGAAGCCGGGTTCTACAGCTAGTACACTATAAATCCTTTCAATTGGAAACTTGCTGGAGTAATTCCCATTTTTCAAGAAGGGGAGGATATAACCTGGCTATACTCAATTTATACTGAAAGGATACCCGGAAAAAACCTGCCTATGATTATTTTAATCCTAGCAGATTGTTCCAGATGTAACAAGTCTGTCAGTTGGTTGGATTTGATGTTAAAAAAAAAATCATGCATATACTCCAACAACATGAAATATTTAGGAAACCAAGATAAGTAAACACCACGACATTTTCAATACTCTCCGCGCTTTCTACATCACCTCAGCGAGCACAACCAAACACTCTCAGCGCGACATTTTCTCTCTGCTTTATCTTGCAGCACCCGCGGACCAAATATTAATGTAACTTGATATTACCCAATGACATTACAATATGAACAGTCTGTGGAATTCGCGAGAGAGTACATGTATTGAAATTATTCCATTGTCCATTGATTTATTAAGAGTTAATAATTACAAAAAATCACTATTTACCATACACTGGGAGTTGTTACAGGGATCCTAGAAATTATTGTCCCATATAACGTCTTTGTTTTAATTCTGATGTCTTGAAAGCATACAGGACGTTCCGATAATAATCCTTGACAAAATTAATTTAATTTAATTTAATAGCAATGGAGCACACCCGCCGGTGGCAATTTCCCTACCGACCCAACTATCCTGCTACCCTCCACATACCTACATACCTACAAATTTTAACTGTAAATTATTTTAACGTTTTTGGTAAGTTGTTCATCATTTCCCTTGGTAACACTTTCCAATCACTGACACCCTTACCAAAAAAGAAAATCTTCCCACACCCTTGTGCCTGAAATCCAGTGCCAGCTTTTGGTCATGGTCATCTTTTCCCTTCCGTGAACTAATTTTCATACCTACTGCAATATCTTTCCATGCCTCATCGCCAGTATACGCCCTGTACTCTCCCATGACCCTCCAAATTCCTCCTCCTGTCTTGCAATTAATCCCATTCCAGCTCCTTTGTGATATCTGTCACTGATTACATTCTGCTATAATTTCCAGATACAAATATAGCAGCCCTTTTTTGCACCCTCTCTAATTACTGTATTTGATACGCATAATGTGGGTCCCAAACTACACTACCATATTCGAGCAATGATCTGACCAAAGTTTTGTAACCCAGTTCCTTTACTTCTCTCATGCATCCTCTCTCCAAAAAGTGCAGAATCTTAAAAACCTTTTCCTACAACCTGCCCAATATGTCCTGCCCAGTTAAGCTTGTTAACAAATGTAATGCCAAGAGATTTACATTTCAAGTCTTCAGCAAGCAATTCTTTCCCCACCTTATATTCATAATTAACTATTTGTTTTTATTTTTATAAATAATAAGCTGACTCTTCTTTGCATTTATCTTCATCCCATATTTACCAAACCAACTAGATATCCCGTCCAGATCAGTTTGCAATCCTCTATCGTTTGATCCTTTTATACGGCATTATGTTATCTGCAAACAATCTAATCTCAGATAGTAAACAATCAACACAATTATTCATTAGAATAACGAATAGCAATGGTCCCAATACGCTACCTTGTTGCACACCCATTTTTACTTCCACTTCTTTTGATACTACATTTCCTACCCTAATTTTCCCTTTTCTACCTTTTAAAAATCCCACCAACTGAGATTCGCATGAATATCCTTTCCTGAACCCATGTTGCCTACTTGAAAACCACTTACGTTCCACACATACCTTTCTGATGTGGTTGAATATAAATCTTTCCATTAATTCATCTACCACTGAAGTCAAACTGATTGGCCTGTAATTTTCGACTCTAATTCTCACCACTCCTTTATATACCGGTACTACTATCACACTTTTCCAGTCTTGTGGTAAGCAGCAAGTATCCAGACTCAATTTAAATAATATTCAAGATAGGGTACAATGTCACATCCGGCTATCTTTAAGAAATCTGCAGTAATATTGTCTGCACCAGCCCCTGTATGTTTTTTTCAGCTTGCTTATTTCCTTCATGATTTCTTCAGGCTGAATTTCAAATTATTTAGTATCTTCATTTATAATCGTATTGTTAAGCTAGTTCTTCGAATTAGACCTTCCCGTTTCTGATTCATTGTTCCTTATGCTCTCACTAAACCAGTTACTTAAAATCTCTGCCTTTTTCAAATCCTCAATAACTACTTCTCCATCCTTATCTATAAGCGTCTCTACGCCCTCCCTTCACCTCAGTTTCCTGAAATAGCCATAGAAATTTCTAGATGCATCAGTCAGTGATCCTCCTGCACTGACAATAGTCTTCATAAACCCATCTTTATCCACTTTCTTTGCTGTTATTAAGTCTTTATTTAGTTGTTTTAGATATTCCCTACTACCCTGCTGTCTCTTAACTGTGTAATGTTCTCTTCTCACCAACCTCTTTAATCTCCTCACTTCCCTATTATAGTACAGAGGTTCTCAACTTGTCTCTGTTTTCTGCTATGGAACGAATTTTTCATACCACTTTCTTATTATCCTCCTTGAACACTTCCCACTTTGACTCTACTGTAATTGTGCCTTCCTTCCATTTGCTGAATCGTTCTCTGATATACCTTTTCAAAATTAAAATCTGTGCCTTTTTATAACTATACCTACTTCCCCCTTCAATTTTTGCTGCTGGTTCACTGAATCCTCTAATATCCATCAAAACCGCTTCATGATCACTTATTCCTTCTGTTACTTGACACCCGACAAGGTTATCATCGGGCTTGATTAGGAATATATCCAAAATAGTTTGTCTCCTATTGTTTTGCTCTACCACTTGTGTAAATCCTCCTTTCCTTATGAAGGTATTTGCAAATCTTTGTTCCCGTGTGTTATTAAACTTATTTCCCTCCCAGTTTACACCTGGTAAATTTAAATCTCCACCAATAATAATCATTCTATTCCCACCTCTGACATCTGAGTATGAATTCAATTTCTCCCCAAGAGCCTCATCTTCATCTGTCATTCTTCCACTGATCTTTTTCTATTTTATTACCCCAGAAATCTATCCAAATAACTCATGGTCTTGATCTATGAACGCCAGTGAACTGTGGCAGTATTTTCCAACTATTATGAAGACCCTTCTACCAATTGCTCCTCTATCTCTGCGGTACACTCTGTAACCATGAGGAAAAACCTCACGGTGTAGTACGTCTTCTTATAACCAACCGTCTACCCCAATTATTAATTGTAGTTCGTGTATCTCTATTAAATTTGCAAATTCGATTACTTTGTTCATTATACTTTTATAGTTTACTATTAACACCCTTATTACCGGATTTATTTTATCAGTATTTATCTCCTCTTTCCCATTTTTACCCCAGTCAGTTATTTTTTCAGCAACTTCATCTATTTCGTTAACATCTATGATTTTTCTCATCATGGATCTGCAATCAGTATCACTTTGATCATCTATTTCCGACCCTTCACCAGCAGTCCCTAATCTAAAAAAGCAAAGTCCTGACCACATCAACACTCGAAATGTTCTGCCTTGGTGCTTTTTAATTAGTTTATGAAACTTATCGAGATCGAGCGTATATAGTAGGCACCAATGTCTTTTCAGGCTCCACTGGAGCCTTATCTTGGATTCATTCTTCCCCGCATCGTTGTTCTGTTTTTGTAAGCAATATGGTAGCTCAATGTCAAGACAACCTTGCTCCTCAGAACTTCTTACATGTTGCGGGATGTTAGAATCCAAGTGATTGCCTCTCTCGACGTATGTTACCGTCACAATTAGTTTGTCATGGCTTGTGGTGGCATGAACCGTCTTGGATGCATCATCCCACTTCTGAGTGACCCATTAAAACGTTTTCTCCGGGTGATTGTAAGGAATTACCGGAACACAAGACGAATGTTTTCACCATTACTACCACTCAACCTGAACCTTCCGTGCTGTATGGTTTATCTCAAAGCGTGTCTCGTTGGAACAAATTATTGAGAATTGTGATTTACATTTTTAGATTTATAAAAAAGTTTCCCCCTTCTGGTGGAGTAAAGAATTTGTTCTTTGCTTAAAGGGATATAATTCGTGCGGTACAAGTTGTACATTCTGCAGTAGATACAGCTCTTCTGCAAAAGAATAACTTGTCTTTGAAGAAGCTACGAAATTTGTCAGTAATTCTTGATAAAGAAAGTATTTTAAAACTTGGTGGACGACTGTCTAGGTCGGACTTAACTTTTGAAGCTAAGCATCCAGCCCTACTCCCCAAGCATTACCATATTGTGCATCTTATTATCAGAAATTACCATGTTTTGAATTGCCATGCAGGGTATGGTCTGTTAATATCTACAGTATTTTGCAGGAAGCGCTACGGGATTTTAGCTGCGAGGATTGTTGTTCGGTCCGAGATGGGTAAAAGTAATTTTTGTTTTACAGTTAACCCTACCCATCCCATTCCGAAAATGCCAGATCTGCCTGTCTGTCGCATACAGGAAGCTAAGGCTTTCACAGATACTGGAGTAGATTACGCTAGTCCGATTCGTATAACCCTTACACGACGTCATGGTCAACATTCTCTAAAGGCTTACATTTGTCTTTTTGTGTGCCTAATTACGAAGGCTATAATACATATAGAGCAGGTCTCAGACTTAACGTCTGATATCTACTTAGCCGCATTCAAACGCTTTATTGCAAGACGAGGACCTGTTTCTTGTCTTTATACAGACAATGGTACTAATTTGGTGGGTGCCAAGGATCAGTTAGATGAGTATAACAAAGCTCTATAGCCTGAAAGAGTAGTCGCCGTATCGAGTGGAAAATAATTCTTCCGCGTGCACCGCATTCGGAGCATTGTTGGAGTCTAATGTAAAGAGTTTCAAGACCCATTTATATAAGGTGATTGGAAATCAACTCTTCACGAAGAACTGCAAATGGTTCTATTTCAAATCGAATGTGTTGTGAACCTTGGGATCTTGTCGGATCCATACCCAGAACTTATTCTCCTGCACATTTTTTGATGTCAATTCCCTAACAGTACTTACCGGCCGCTGACGTATCTTGTTCGAATCTAAACCAAGGTAAGAATTTGTTAGATCAGATGGTCCAGTCCTGGAAAAAAGTGGTGACTTGAATATTTGCACACCCAGCAACTTAGACATAAATGGTAGAATGGTAGACACTGGATAACCCTGTCCAAGTGGGTACAGTTGTGGGGAAGGACGATTCTTCCCCTTTGAACTGGCCCTTAGGGGTGATTGTTGAAACATACCCTGGCTCGAACAATGTCTCTCGGGTGGGGATGGTGAAGACACGATTCGGCACTTTCAAGCATTAAGTGGTTAAACTTTATCCTATACCAACACAATAATTTTTCTTTTCATTCCTTTTAATCTATCAATTTTATTAATAGCCTATTAATTTAATTCTGAGTCAATCATCCTCTCAATTCCTATCCTCATTATTGTTTTTAAATCAGCAAGGTGAGTTTAATTTTCATGATACAGCTTAGAATATCCCTTATTGTACGGGAAATTTATTTTTTTAAAGTCCTAAGAACTACCAAAGGGGGAGGGAGCATGGTTGAACGATTTTTTGTATCTTTTTCCGTCAACTGCGAGCATCTGGGCTCGCGAAGGATTACGGCTAAGTTTGGCGTAATTCGGATTTCCACCGGCTTGAGTGAAATTTCCGTGCTTTAATTTTGCCAAGGAAATGATAAGTATGTCTTCTGTTTTTATTATTGCTACTGCTATACGGTCTCGATTCGCGACGGTTATGATAAGTTGCCTGAACACTAAGCGAGTTCAGCCTTAAATTTTAATCTCGGCGGGCTATGCCAGATTTATGAAGATTGTATTAAGGAAATAAGCTTACGAATGTAGCGTTTTTACAACTCATATTTCACACATCCCGTGAGAAGATCTTGCGGAGAATTGCAGCCTGTGTCACGCTCGTATCTGCGCTATAGTTACAGGTACATGGAACTCAGTTTTACGATTTTATTTGCTGACTGGAGCGGTCTGGTGGCTCAGTGGTTAAGGCGTATGACTGGAGATCGAAAAGTCCTCGGTTCGAATCCCTGTCTCGGCGGGGATTTTCATAGGAACTTATCCCAATCTTCACTTCTGGCATTGCTTGCTGTGTAATGTGCAGTACGCCAGAAAGCTTCCATGGTTTGGATTCCACGTTAACCTGTAGGTCCCCTGTATCAGGCAGGATTATCGGGTAAGGTTAAGACGGCTACGACAGGGGCAGAATCTCTCACCAATTAATCACGATTAAGTTCCGTGCGGGAAGTCACTATTTACGCGTGACTTTTCCAAATAGATTAACCAGGTTGGACTAACCTAACTTGAATTTAATCTAAACTAACACACAGCGGTGTGTGCTCTGTGATGCCAACAAGTGTAATATGCATGTCAACCGTTGACTTCGTTTGTGAAGCAAACTGTCTTGATTTTTAAATTTTTTTGTTATTTTTCACCAGTTTTTACCATTTTTTGCCTATTTCTTCCATCATTCACAATTTATAATATAATTCATGGAAACTGGCACGTCATATATACGGTTAACGTAGCATAAGACGTAATATCCAAGTATTAATATTTGTATGTAAGTGATAAAGCAAGAAGCAACTACAAGAAATCATGAAAAATAATTAAATAAAGGACTTTTTTAAATGCAAGATGTATGAAATAAAACAGAAGGATCCAAATAAAATATGCTTTTATATATACTTTTCACATTCATGTAGTACCACAAATAATATATCTAGGATTATAATTCTTATTTACTATGTTAATAATCTGATACAATACAATTAAATTTTTATATGCAATTATTTCATGTCTAAGTAGTACACAATCCAATGATGAAGTGGGGTTGCATGGAACTTCAGTCACGTAAACTATATTAATATGCAAGTTTAACATTTTTGTAACCTTAGCCACATGATAGTCTCATAGCACTTTTCTGGCTAGGATGCTCACAAACTCCTTGTAATATTTTCGGCTTTGGTGGCATCACATCGTTTTGATGGTCAAGGCGCCAGTCACAGCAGGTTGCATGTCGATGAGATATTGCCATGGCGGTTCGTTGAAGATGACACAATTGGTGGGATAAGTTTTGCGATAATCACATACAGTTTTTACCATAGCCACCATTCGGCAGGAGACGGAGTTCTTGCCGAGTGGAACGTCGGTCTGGGCGTTGGTGATGTTGAATAAATCGGTTACTACATGGCATACTTGAACCAGTACATTCCATTCTTCAAACCTTAGTGTAAATTTGCTGTTATGACCAACTTTTTCGAGCACCACAACTGGTTTAAAATCATTTGTGGGTGTTAAACCAATCCTCAGGCGTTTGGAATACCCTACTTTGAGCTGGTATGCAGACGAGAACAACAGTATGTGATGGGAAATTGTCCGAAGACTGATGGTAGCAGACCGGTTGGGAAGAATGTATAGTAGGGGCAAACTGGTTGAATCCTGCTTGCACGGATGGTGGGAGTAAGCCTGTTCAGTCCTGTCCATGAGAGAAATTACTGAATAATGCGTGATGCATCATAAGTGAGTCTACAGTAACCAATCGAGTGTTGCTCATTGGAGAACAATGCAGTTCCTTTGGAGCCTTGATGAATTGGAACTATGTTGTATTTGAGGTAAGATTTGAATATATCATGCGGATATAGCATCGTAGACAGAGTTGATTTTGGACCTCTGGTTCAGAGCCGTATTGAGGGGCTGAACCAGAGACTACGACGTTCCTGTGATGACATTGGCTGCAGATTTCTCGATCTTCGCCATAGGGTCGAGTCTTGTAGGGTTCCCCTTAATAGGTCAGGTGTGCACTACACACGTGAATCAGCTACACGGGTGGCAGGGGCCGTGTGAAATGCACTGGGTGGTTTTTTAGGCTGAGGGAGGAAGACCCGAAACACGAAATTCAGTTACGGGCAACCGAATCAGTTGCAACACCGGAATGTAGGAGCAACGTAAAAGAATCTCGACAGTTAAAAGTTCTCGTAATTAACTGTAGAAGCGATTGTAACAAACAACCTGAACGTGAAAGCGTTATTTGTAGTACAGAAGCGGATATCGTTATCGGTACAGAAAGTTGGTTGAAACCGGAAATAAATTCCGCCGAAACTTTTAAAGATAGCATGAACGTTTTTCGTAATGACAGATTACATTCTCATGGAGGTGGGGTGTGAGTAAATTTCTCCCATGTATTGAAATTGACGTCGATACGATCTGTGAAATCATATGGATTAAACTCAACGTTGCTGGGTCAAAACTCATCATAGGCGGCTTCTACTGTCCACTAGATTCCGACGTAGCTATCGTCGAGGAGTTAAGAAATAATGTAAATAGTATAGCTAGCCGTTTTAAGGAATCATGCTATGATTCTAGGAGGCGACTTCAATCTGCCTTATATTGACTGGCGTAATTACGTTCACATCACAGGTAGCAGGGATAAGGCAGCTTCTGAAGTAATTCTAGAGTTGTTGTCAGATAATCATCTCGAACAGCTAGTTAATGAACCTACGCGGTATCATAACGTTAGCGAAAACATTTTAGACTTGCTGGTTACCAACAGGCCAGAACTATTCACCGACATTTCAACGACCACAGGAATAAGCAATCACAAAGCGGTAATTGCGACTATCAAATTAATGACCAAGCGAAAAAGGAAAAAAGGGCGGATTGTATACAGATTCAGTAAGGCCTCAAAGGAGTGTTTTAGAACCTACCTGAGGAATAATTACCATAACTTCAAGTCAACAAAGGACACCGTTGAAGAGACGTGGCATCGTTTTATACATATAGTCAGGGAAGACATGGAAATACATATTCCAAAGCGGACAATAAAGGGGGAGAATGATCCACCGTGGTACACATGCGAAGTCAAAAGATTACTCAAAAAACAAAGGAAAATACACGCACGCTGTGAGGTCCCCACTCACCAGTCATTACTGTTTGCTAATATTATCATTTTATTAATTGATTGTAAATAAATTTTATAATTTCATTTGTGGAAAAGGTCTTCCAGCATAGTAGATTGTACAGTATGGGGTAGTTTTAAGTTATTTTAGTGATTTATGTAACGAGAAGTTGGCAATACTGTAAGAGTATGAGATTGAGTGTCGCAGAAAGAAGAAGCCAATATGGCGACAGAGGCTGTTTTGAGCGAGTTTAGCGGGCACATGTGATTGCGGCTAGAGCAATGAAAATTGTATAGAATATTGTGTCAGTAACAGCATTGTTTTTTTTTTATGTGAAATATTGAGTAAAATAAATAGTGAATTGTAGCAAAAGTGCAGTGATATTCATTTAAAATAATATTACAACATCCGCTGCGCGAACTAATAGATTATTGAAACTTTGGTAATAGAAGTACTGTATAGTAATATAATCGGCGAGGTGGTAGCGACTACCGTTAAAAGGCACGTTAGGGCCAAGTGCAAAATAAAACGGGCTATCAAACCTTGTTTGTCGCAGTCAAAATAGCGATAACAGGGACCTCGCAACGCTCAAGAAGGAAGGGGCGTCGCACTGATTTAGAAACCTTAGCTGATTTAAGAGGACGTATTAAGAATCTAATGCGCGAGGCCTTTCAACGATTTTCACTCCAACTCTCTCTCTAAGAGTCTCTGAGTAATCCCAAAGAAATTTTGGTCCTATGTACGAAAAGTTAATTGCACCAACAGCAATATTCCAGCACTAATTCGTGAAGGTTCCGAGGTTAATGAAAGCCGCGATAAAGCTAACGTACTAAATACTGTACTCAAAAATTTATTTACAAATGAACATAAGGATAGTATTCCCGTTTTCCCACACCATGGCGATTCGGTGATGGAATCATTACGAATAGATACTGCAGGTATCATTAAGCAATTACAGCTCTTGAAGTGGGGGAAAGCACCGGGCCCGGATGGAATTCCAGTAAGAGTATTTTCAGAGTATGCGGCGGAAATCGGACCATTTCTGTCTGATATATTCAGTAAATCATTAGAAGAGCGAAAAGTACATTCAGACTGGGAAATAGCGCAAGTAACTCCGATTTTCAAAAAAGGTGATCGAAGTGATCCTAGAAACTATCGTCCCATATCTATCACATCTGTTTGTAGTAGAGTTATGGAGCATATTATATGCTCGAACATTATGAATTTTCTAGATGATCATAATTTGCTTACAACAAATCAACACGGATCTCGGAAGAAAAGATCATATGAGACACAGCTGGCCCTATTTACACACGACGTAATGAAAGTTATCCATACAGGTTCACAACTAGATGCAATTTTTTTAGATTTCCAGAAAGCCTTTGACTCTGTACCACACAACCGCCTTTTAGCGAAGCTTCGAGCGTACGGTATATTGGATCAGCTTTGTGAATGGATAAAGGATTTTCTAACTGGTCGGTCGCAGTAAGTTGTCGTTGAAGGAGAAAGTTCTTCTAATCTAGATGTTACATCGGGTGTACCTCAAGGAAGTGTAATAGGACCACTTCTTTTCTTAATTTTTATAAACGATCTCGGAGACAAAGTGAAAAGCCTATTTAGATTGTTTGCTGATGATGCGGTTATTTATAGGGAAGTAAGAAATTTGGCCGATTGCTTAGAAATTCAGCGCGATCTGGATGTTATTTTGGCTTGGTGCGCTGAGTGGCAACTTACTCTAAATTGTAAAAAGTGCAAGACAATGAGCATAACTAACAAAAAGAATCCAATTGTTCAGAAATACGAGTTAAACAATGCAGATATTGATATGGTCGATTCTATGAAATATTTGGGAGTAACAGTAAAAGGAACATGAATTGGGACATACACATTAATTCTTTAGTAGGTAGAGCAAATTCTAGGCTGCGATTCATAGGTCGAATCTTGAAATATTGTAATGAACATTATTATTATTATTATTATTATTACTCCGCGATTCACTAAAAGTGTGTCGCGGAGGGTGCATTGCACCTGTCGAAAAGGGTTATGGTTTGGAAGGGTTATAAGGGATATGGCAGGAGGCGCCCATGGGCTATTGTGAGGAACCATCCCCGCATTCGCGTGGAGTGATCTGGGAAAACCATGGAAAACCCAGATCAGGATGGCTGGAGTGCTTTATCGAAAGCTACTCCTGTCGGATTTTAAGTTTACTCGCCCGGTAAATCCTTTCTATTCCATTCCCTAATCGCTCGTGGGAAAAATGAGTACAGAAATGAATCAGTTCTGGCCCTGATTTCTCTTATCTTGTTTTCATGGTCATTTCGAGATATGAATGTTGCTGGTAGCAATATTGGCTGACTGTCATTCCGAAATACATCTGTCTTGAATTTTTCAATTAGCTTCCGTCGAGAGCAACGCCTTCGGTGTTCCAGGTCTTCCCAACCTAACTCCTTCAACATCACACTTACGCTTTCCCTCCAACTATATATACCTGTCACGAGTCGGGCGGCTCTTCTTTGGACCTTCTCTAAAACCTCCATTAACCCCTTTTGATGGGGACCCCATACAGAACAACAATATTCTAAGTGATGACGTACTAGTGACTTGTATACAATCGATTTAACTTCCTGAGTGCATTGATTTAAATTAAGACCTAGAAATCGGAGCATACGATTTGCTTTTCCCATTACATTCTCGATATGCTCATTCCACGACAAATTATTACGAATTGTTAGCCCTAGGTATTTAGCGGAATTTACCGTTCTAAGGACAGTGCCATTAATCGTATATTCATAGTTAAATGGTGTCACCTTTTTACTTACACGCATGACTTGGCACTTTTTAGCGTTTAACTCCAACTGCCAATCTTTACACCACGCAATTATTTTCATAATATCGTCTTGTAACAAAGCGCAGTCGTCCTGGGTTTTGTTTTCGCGATAAATTATAGCATCATCGGCAAACAATCTTTTCATCCCCCCTATTATGTCGCATAGATCATTGATGTATATGAGAAACAACAGTGGCCCTAACACGCTTCCCTGGGGAACTCCAGACCCCACTTCAGTAAGTGATGAACGCTCACCGTCGAGAACTACACACTGTGTTCTGCCCTTCAGGAAGTCTGCAACCCAGTCGCATATTTGTCTAGATATGCCGTAACCGCGAAGTTTCATAAGTAACCTAGTGTGAGGCACAGTATCGAAAGCTTTTTTAAAGTCTAATAGAACCAAATAAACCTGGGATTGCTCATCTATAATTCGGCACAAGTTGTAAATTAGAAGTGCAAGTTGTGTTTCGCAGCATCGGCCTTTTCTGAATCCATGTTGATTTGGATTTAAAAGCTCACCTTCATCCAAGAACTGCATGACATTTAAATATATGATATGTTCTAAAATCTTGCAAAATATTGAAGTTAACGAGATCGGCCTATAATTCTGAGGATCATTAACATTCCCATTTTTAAACACTAGAGTTACGATAGCGGTCTTCCATTCGGCTGGTATTTTTCCTTGATCCAGAGAGACTGTATACAATTTCATCAATACGGTGCAATTTCCTTTGCGTATCTTGAGTAGAATCTTGTAGGAATACCGTCTGGTCCGGGAGCCTTATTGGTTTTTACATTCATAAGCAGTTTAGTTATTCCCTCAACATCAAGAGCGAGTTCATTCATAATTTTGTCGGTACGATTGTTAAATATCGGTATCTCCTCTGAGTTTTCTATCGTAAAAGCCTTTTTAAATATATCATTCAAAATTTCTGCTTTCTCTACGCTTGTTTCTGATAATTCACCATTTTCTTTAATCAGTGACGGCATAACCTTACGAGAGCCTCTTATTACTTTGATATACGAACAGAACTTTTTTGGATTAGTAATGAGATCTTCGGATAAATTCCTGGCTTGGAATTCTTTAAACGCATCGCGCATTGCCTTACGTACTTCCGCACGCAACTGGACTAATTTAGCACGATTAGATGAGTCCCCCGATTTTTTCACCGCGGCATGTAAACGCCTTTGCCTCCTGAGCAAACGTTTCACTTCCCTACTCAACCAAGGGAAGTTATTACTGACCTTAATATACTTCTTAGGAACAAACTGGTTTAAACCGGTCCATATTAGTTCTTTTAAATTAAACCAAAGTTCCTCAACATTTGTATTTAGCATGTAAGTTTCAAAATTCTTCGCAAAGTGATCAACCATACCCGCATCGTTTGCCTTATCGAAGCAAAAAACGAGTTTCTATTTGTCATGCTTCATACTCAGACTAGAGTTTAACGTTACCACAACCGCCTTGTGATCACTTATACCGTCTTCTATACAAACTTTATCTACAATATCAGGATTGCTAATTAGAAAAAGATCCAGAATGGACGAGGAATCTTTGTCGCACCGCGTTGGCTCTTCGACCATCTGTTCAAGAGATCTTTCTGCAAATGATTCTAGGAAAGTTTCGGTTACTAACCTATCTCTTCCACCCAACCTGAACGTGTATGTGTCCCACCTAACCGACGGTAGCTTAAAGTCACAACCCACGATCAATATATGTCCTTGAAATTTTTTGTAAATGTTATTAAGTGACTCTCTGAAGTATTCCGCGTTAGCCAGATCAGAATCCGGAGGTCGATAAAATGACCCGAGTATGAACTTTAAATTTTTGCCAATTTTTACCTTGACCCATATTACTCGCAAAAATTTTCCGTTTCATTTACAACAGAGCAATTAACGGTTTTACTTACGGCCACGAACACACCCCCACCCATTGAGACAGTTCTGTCCTTCCGAAAAACATTGAAATGAGGGCCAAATACTTCGCTAGATTCAACTTCGGGCATCAACCAGCTCTCGGTTCCTAGTATTATATCGACATCATTAGTCGCAATTGAGGCGTGAAAATCCGCTACTTTCCCTCTAATACTCCGACAATTTAGTACCATTATCCTTAGCTGCTTCGTATTGTTATTTGTGTCTGAAATATCATTTTTCATACTCGCACTCTGACGGTAAACGGGTGAAGTAATTGGAGCTGTAATATTAAAATTATTCGCGCCATCACTACCGGGACCAGCTTCTAAGTTATCAGCACATCCTCTTCGGTGAAGTGAAGGATCCTCGGGCCTCACACTGTTCCTAAAAAATAATTCATATCAAGGCGGTTCCAAATTTTAGCAGCCACCTTGGACGCCATTCTAGGTGTGTAGTGGACGCCCAACCTGTCAAATACGTCCCAGCTGGCAGCTATCATCGGACGAAGGTCGACGAAGCCCCAGTTGTTTTTGCGACACAGCTCCTGCAAATTATTGTTTAAATTAAAGATCTTCCACCTCACAGCCTCCCCACAATCGACACGCGGTACCACACTGCAAATTGAGAACTGTAATGAAACTGAATTTTCCCGGGCGGCTTCATTACGCCTTTCGGCCCATCATGTCCATGGATTTAACTATATCTGGAACAGAAACACGGCACGAGTCATTAGTGCCGACATGCGCAGCTACTGTTAACTGACGGCAGTTCGATTCCCTAATCGCTTGTGGAATGGTCTCCATGACACGTGGTACGGTTGCTCCTGAAAGAGAAACGGAATTAACGTTAGTATGAGGATCTGCACCGTTCTTCGTGGCTAATTCCCGTAGCGGTTTCTCCAGCCGTCACACGTTGGAGCTGCCAATCACCAGTAAACCTTTTCCTCTCAAGGCTCGGGGTCTGCGGGTAAATCTTCCCTGCTGCTCTTCTGGGCAATCAATGGTGATAGCGTACAAATCTCTTGTGCGTCCACATTTCTATTATTGTTGTCCCATTTGGGACCCGTTTCGTAAGGGGTTGATCGAAAGTATAGAGAAAGCACAGAGAAGAGCCGCTCGATTCGTTACCGCTTGCTACAGTCCTTATGAAAGCGTCACAGAATTGATTAGTAGATTAGGTTGGGATTCTCTGGTAGATAGACGACACACGTTTCGTTTAAACTTATTAGTAGACATGCGTACTCCCCCTTTCACTTTTGAGTGTAATGAAACACTTCTTCCACCAACTTATTTGAGTCGGAAGGACAGGAAAGACAAAATTAGAGAAATAAGGTGCCAGACTGATTCTTGTATGAATTCTTTTTTCCCTCGTACCTTTAGGGATGGGAATGCACAGCAAAGAGATTAGCTTTGGTGCTGAGCACCCTCTGCCACGCACAATTTTGTGAATTGCAGAGTATATATGTAGATATAGATGTATGTACTTGTTTATTTTGTGAGTGACATAAACTCTGGTGAACTGAAGCAGTGAGTTGGATCATGAGAAAAGCACCACCATAAACAAAGTTTGAAATTTAATATGATAATTTGTACTGTTTCCTTATATTTTCAATTTTTTATATATGTTTGTGTTTAACTGGCATTAAGTAGCATTGCTATCTACCATCACCGATCATGAAACTTTTCTACATATAAATCTTAAGGGAAGCAGTGGGGAGTGCCTGCTACCATCAGCTCAGACAATTTTAAGGTATCTTGATTAAATTCCTTGTTTTTCAACCAGTCATTTAACCAGATACCTTAAAAGGTTTATTGTATTACGGTATGTCATAGACAGTCCTTTTGTATTTGATAGCAAGTAGTATTTCGGAGATTTAAACAGTCTGCATACTTACAACGAGCAAGGCGGGGCTTCGATAGGCCGAAATGAACGATAAAATATTAATAGTGGACAGCTGTCACAAAACATTCGTTGAAGTGAGTGTACATTTGAATGGAATTATGCGATGATACGTGCCAAGCATATGGATATGAAGTAGATTTGGTCTTCCATGCTGGGTTGCAGAAAGAAGCAGTTATTTTCATACATTTATAGTAGTACCTACGAATTTACAAAACTGTCAAGTTAAAAAGGAAGGAACATTTACAGTGTATTATGTTAACCAGTAATTCTTGAGGCTATATGTTAGCAGCTACCTAATTGTGCGAAATGAAATTAACCTTTATTTCTGTCTTGAAATAACTTGTAATTTATGGGACGTTATAGTATTTAAGTAAGAATACAACTATTTTAAATTGTTTGGTAGTCAAGTATGACGTATAGCGCGTTTCATGTTTCAACCTCAACTATTGCTGGCGTACTGGACTATTTTTTCCTACATCATATTTGTGGTATAAGGCTTTTATATCAAGCAGATGACATCGCGCAGACCATCCAACCGTGGCGACCACGGCTATTAAACAGTAAGAAGTGTAGAGTACTATCCATAGGCAGGTACTTTAACTAATGAATATCATTTAACAATTATAACACAGTGGTCTTACAAACGGTCTTTCATTCTGACTGGCAAGGTGCTTGTTTCTTATATAAAGTAAACTTAATTCTTGTTGAGAGTGTTTCTGAACAGTATTACGTGTTACTTTTATTTGTTGCAGTACCTCAACCGATATTTTATTTTCCGTGTAGAAGCCCCGCCTTGCTGGTGGTCGATACTTAGGACATTTAAATCTCCGCAACACTACTTGATATCGATAAAGCTTGTATTCCTTCTATTTATATTTTTTTTTTTTAATAATGGAGCTTAGAACTACAACCATCGAAACTATCTAAGCATTTAACGTTTTTGTCGTATAACTCTGCTGCAAAGCATATATTTTGTTGCTGTCAATAATAAAGACATTTGTCTCGAATTTCAATTATCATATTGCCTTTCAATTCTGTGCTTTTTCAAAATATCGATCCTAGTTACAAATTTTACTAATATGAATTGCAAATACACATCATTCTTGATTATACGTTTCGGATTCATTCCGATTTCATCCTGTTATCTTATTAATTTTACTTCATAATTGATCCAGCAAATTCTCATGCAGTTTAAGGAATTCACTTAGCTTTCTTATATATTCGAGGACGGCCAGTGCGTATATCTGTGTAACAATTGCTGGTTCTACTGGTAACAATTTTGACTTGGACCGGCAGTAACGAAGGATATTATCTAAATTGTCATTCTGACTCTATTTCTGTTCTCCAGACCTGCCGGATTGGAAGACTCCTCCCATTTCCCCGACCTGTTCGACAAACTAAAAACCGCACCTGGCCCTCCGTGGACTGAAGAGGACCTGGAGAAGTTGGCAGGCCAGAATCTGCTGAGGGTGTTTAAAGATGTTGAAAAGGTGAGCGCCGGGTGACTCTACCAGCATACAGACATACCAAACATCTCATCAAAACAATTCAGCCCTCATATCGCAGGGTATTCTAAAAACTACAACAAAACAATGTTTTGTAGTTGTAAACGCTAATCGAGTGGAAAATTTAGTGCTGACTTCGTAGACAGATAGCAATGGAATGAAACTATTTTGTTCCTCCTCCTTTCCTTCATGATACAGGTCGTTGAGATTGAAATTGCCAGAACGTTGAGAACTGTTTTGTTGATAAGAGGGTGAAGAAAATATATATAAGTAAACTAAATTCGCTTTCATCTTCCTGGCGAAGAAGAAAACGTCCTAACTAGGTTCAAACCGTGTTCCTTGCACCATTCAGGAGTGGTAAAAAATGTAGAACTATATTTATATTTATATATACAGATAATCACAATAAATCTGTATTTGATTGTGATCATGTTTGTAGTTCAGTTTATAATTCTGTGAAATGTTATAGAGGTAAGAAATGGAAGTCGATTACATATTCGGAAAGACATTTCAGTCAAAAACGACCTTTTCAATTTAATAGGTTCATATTACTCTGATGGTGACAAGAAAGTAACATTTAATATAGTTAATAAAAATCAAGTCATTCCTCTTTCGCTAAGAATTAAATAAAACATTTTCTCTTTATTTACCACAAGTTCAGCGTACAAATAAAAGACATTCCTGTTGAAGATTGGAAATGTTGCATCCTGTATTTTGTTGTATTCATTTTCTTGCTTGTTACAGAAGGGCGAGAAACTGTACCCAAAGGCACAAGACAAGTATAACAAGAAAATAAAGGAATTCAGAAATAATATACCTCTGGTACCGAATAGAATCCCTTAGATTGTAAAATAGGTATCCTTTTACCAGTACTTAATGCTTGTGAATGTTCTTAACCCTTTCATTTTCTCCATCGAGTACAATAAACCCTTTAGGTATATTAGTTAAGAGATAACCAAAATGTTGTAAATAAAGTTTTTAATATTACAATGAATGATCTTAATTTTAATATCGGTATTCCCTAACCAGAAACATGCTGTCATTTAGAGAGAGACGTGTTAATACATGCCATGATACTAGTGTGGCTTTTCGTTACCATTTAAACCATGCTCCGCCCTCAGTAATTTTACGGGTGATTTCTGTTCGCTGTTGTTCTTACTCTTCTAGTTGTACCCGCTTTGCTGATAGTATTCCGTATCCTGACCTTCACTGCAAAGTTTGATAAAATCACTAACAATGTCCAAAACCAATGCTCACTCACCGTGAAAAGTACAAAGTATTATCAATTTATTGGGCAAAGTATTTTGTCTCTATCTGGTTGTTCTTAAATATTGATTAGCTCCCGTTCCGTGTTAATCTTTCAGATTCACCTTACCATTAGTTTGTTACAGTATGCTATTGGTATCAACTAATTCAATATATGCCTTTGTTTATCTTCTTTTTTTCATTTTAATGTTTCATTTATAAACTAGTGCAAGCAACATATAAATAAATTTTTTAGCAAATTTTCCATAGTCAAACCATGATTAACGAGTAAGTTCTGTGCCGGTGTGTTTGTACCACACGCTGTGGATGTTGTATTCAAATGCAGTTTTCATGTCTCAGGTTCGAGACAATATGGCGTACCAAGAGATATCAGAAGAGCTGCTACCAGAGAACACGATCCCTGACGAGGCGAGCGCTTGCAGGACTAACTTTTTCAAGGTACCGTACTCACCTACACCGACACAAACCATGACCACTTATCAGGAGATATATTCAAATGTTTTTATCACTAACAGGAAACGAAGAGAGACCTGCAGCAAGTCTGACTTTCCACTGGTTCCAGGACACGTCGTAAACACAATCGCTAGGTCACCATCTTGTTGTTTTACTAAATTATTAGAGCATGGACTTGAAAACTTTTTTTTTTTTTTTTTTTTTTTTTTTTTTTTTTTTTTTTTTTTTTTTTGCCGTCGTCATTCTTTCGACTAGTTTGATGTAATCCTCCATCCCTTCCTATCCTGTGCTAACCTTTCATTTCTACATACCCCTTATAGCCCACGTCCTCAATTATCTGCATCATATAATTTAATCTCTGTCTTCCTCTGCAGTTCTTATCTTCGACTGTTCCTTCCACTAACAAATTAACCAATTCAGCATGTCTCAAAATATGACCTACCAGCCTGTCTCTTCTTTCCGAAAGCTTCTTCCACAAACATCTTTCCTTACCCATCATTTAGAAAACTCGTTCATTTCTTACTTTGTATGTCCACTTAATTTTCAGCATTCTTCTGTAGCACCACATTTCAAATGCTTCAATTTTCATTCTTTCTGGTATTCCATGTTTCGCTACCATAAGGTTTCAAAATGTCCTTTCTGATTCCTAGATCAATATTTGAAACTAAAAGGTTTCTCTTTTTCATGAAGGCTCTTTTTGATAGTGTTATTCTGCTTTTAACATCATTCCTGCTTCGGCCATCGGTTGTAATTTTGTTTCCCATGTAACAGAATTCCCTTACTTCTACTATAGAATCCGATCCTATTTTAATATTTAATCTACTAGTGTTGGAATCATTTCTGCTACATTTAATCACTTTTGCCTTTCTCTGATTTATGTGCAGGCCAAAATTTCCTTCATTAATTTGTTTATGACATTCAGTAAATTCCCAATACCCTCAGCCCTTTCTGCTCACAAAACAATGTCGTTAGCTTATTGTAGCATACTGATTTTATCTCTCTGAACACTTATGCAACATGGAAATTTTTCTTCGACTTTATTTATTGCTTCTTCTACATACAAGTTGAATATTAACGGGGATAGACTACAACCTTGTCTCACTCCTTTTTTAACTGATGCATGTCTCTCGTGATTCTCTACTTTTATTATAGCCACTTGATTGTTAGACCTATACAATTATTAGAGTATTCTTCTATCTCGATTCTTTAGACCCGACTTCTTTATAATTTTAAACATCTTGACCCCTCTAACATTATCAAAAGCTTTTTCTAAATGAACATATGACATAAAAATTGCTTTTTTTTTCTTGATCCGCCCTTCAAGTATTAGTCTTGAAGACAAATTGCTTCCTTTGAACCAAACTGTTCTTCCCCTACTATCTCTTCTACTATCCATTCCATCCTACCGTATATTTTTCTGGACAGTAATTTTGAAGCATTTGATGTTAGACTAATGGAGCGATAATTCTCACTTTTGTAGGATCGTAATTTTTCACGGCGTTGAATATTAATATATTTCTCTCGGGCTTCCAGCCGTGTTAAGATGTCACATTTGTGGGACGTGTGGAAGGCGTCCTTCTATGCCTTCATTCTCAACCAAATGTCAATGATTAACTGTTTGTTTATTCCGCCGCTGCTACGGAAACGGTGGAAAACAAAAACCAACACAACGTGATTACGTCATCCGCTCTTCTGCTCGTTACCGACGTGAAACTGTTTCAGAATTTTAATTGCCGGGTTCCAGGCCGCACTGAGTTGATAACCAGTGTCCCTGTTGACTAATAAATGAGTTGATCTTATTTCTACAGCCTCTGTAATAACGCTGGCCATAAACCTTTGACCCGGGCTAAAATTGTTGTTTTTTTTTTTTTTCAAATTCAAAAGTTTGACCCTCTTGCACACTATGTTCGGCCACCGCAGATTTTTCTTCTTGCCCAAGACGAACATTTCTGGCGTGCTCTACACATCTCTGCACAATGCATCGCTGCGTCTGTCCGATGTAGCCGTGGCCACATTCACATAGTATATAATATACACCAGGGGTTCGTAAACCTAGGTCATCTTTGACATTTGGTTGAGCATGAAGGCAGAGAAGGAAGCCTTCTAAACGTCCCACAAATGTGACATCTTAACACGGCTGGAACCCGGAGACAATTATATAAATATATTAATAATTCTCACTTTTGTCGGCTTGTGCTTTCTTTGGAAATGTGAAGATTATATTTTTATTACAATCACTTGGAATTTCTCCTGTTTCATAACTTTTTGATAACCGCTTGAATAATCTTTCGATTCCTTCTTATACTAGGGATTTAAGAAGTTCTGCAGGGATCTCATCAATTCCAATTGCCTTGTTTGCTTTCAATTCATTCAGAGGTTTATAAAATTCAGTCCTCTAAGTAGGATCTCCTAAGACATCAATGTCGACATCGCCTTCCATTTCCATTAGACTATTGTTCAAGTCATCCCCAACATTGAGTTTCTCAATGTATTCCTTCCATCGGTTAGCTCTATCGTATGTGCTAAAAAGAGGTTTCCCATCGGCAGCTTTAATGTTCTCACCTCATTTCTTCATTTCTCCAAAATTCTGTTTAACCTTTTTATATGCAACACCTACTTTACCTGCTACCATTTCCTTTTATACTTCTTCATACTTTTCCTCCATCCATTTTTCATTTGCTTTCTCGCATTTCCTATTTATTTGATTTCTAATTTGCTTGTATTGTCCTCTTCCCGCTTCAGACTTAGCATTTTTGTACCTTATCCTCTGATCCATCAGCTCCAAAATTTCTTCTCTGATCCAAGGTTTTCGGGCAGCTTGTTCCCTAAAACCTAATGTTTCTTTACCAGCTTTCATTATTTCTGTCTTTAATGCATTCCATTCTTGCTTTGGTTGAACTTTTCAGAAATACTTCGCAGACCTAAGTATACCATTTCTGCAAATTTTTCTCTCGTGCTAGATTGTTTCCGTTTATTCACTTCCAGTCTGTTCTGCTTATATTACTTCCTGATTCGCTTGAATTTAAGCCTGTATTTCATTACTATTAAATTATGGTCAAAGTTTATGTCTGCTCCTGGGTACACTTCACAGTCTACACCTTGATTCCTGAGTCTCTGTCTGATCATGAAATAATTCAGCTGATATCTGCCTGTATCCCCAGGACGTTTCCAGGTGTATTTCTTTCTTGCATGGTTCTTAAAATTTGTGTTTGCCAAAACTAGCTTATATCTTTAATATAATTCAAATAATCTTCTGCCTCGCTCATTTCTTTCTACTGGACCAAAACTTCTTACAGTATTCCCCTATTTACTTCTCCCACAACTGCATTCCAATCACCCATGATTATTAGATTTTCTTCCCCCTTCACATATTGGATTAATTCTTAAATTTCAGCGTATATTTTCTTTATTTATTTCTGTGACGTTGGCATATACAATTGTACTAATGTGGTTGGATGGGCATAGTTTCTAGCCTCATCATAATAATCCTGCCACTATACTGTTCATAATAACTAACACGTTTTCCTACTTTCTTATTCATTACAAATCCTACACCAGTGACTCCATTGACAGCATGAGTAGTGTTCTAATAAGGTTCCTGGATCATATCCCGTTATGTGACGTTACTGGGTAGAGGGGGGTCGGGAGCAGACAACGGCAAGAATGGTGTATTTATTTCACGAACCCGCCACCAGGTGTCAGCAGCGGAAAGCGCTAACCTCAGTCTGTCCGAGTATTCAGCGGAGCTCGGCCACGATCTCCGCTAGCATATAGTTATTCCTAGGTGTACCGCTAACCAGCATTCGGCTGTCCGCAATTCTGACGCATCACATTTAATGGAATTTTCGGTGCTATTTAAAGGCTATTTATTTCATCCCAACATCCTCATTACCAATGTGTTACTTATACACTCACAGATCTCTATTTCATCAGCTTCCTGTCTTTAAATGATACCCAACGCGACTATTGTGATATGGCACTTGTAAACTATGTTCTCTCTCCATTTCTAGTATTTCACACTCGTGATAAGGGTACAAAACTATCCCATCTTACTCAAGGAATACACAAAGTTGCGAGGTAGGGGTTTAGTTAAATAAAAAATATAATAAATTGGTAAATCATACAGATTTATTGAAATACATTTTATTTGATAATAATATATCATTCAGTACTTATAGTTTTATTTCATGTGCGTCATAGGCCTTTCTTCCCTTCACATACTGCCCCCGCCCTTTTTTTTACCTAATTCTTCACTTAAGGTCCATTTATTGCCTTACATGTTAAGAAATTCCATGACACTCACACACACACATACGTGGTGGAAATGAAACACACATCCTACATGTGGGCAGACAGGTGAAAGAAAGGTATCACCGTATTTACACACTAGCAGCCTTCCCTTGCGCAAGTTCAAAAACTATGGACCCCATGTGACGTCACAGCCAGACAGCGCAAAGCATTGGTCTCAACGGATCATCGGATGATACCGTATTGCTCGGTAATTAGCATACACCTTCTTAAACATTAACGACGTTACAGGCACCGGGTTTCCGAGAATGTCGCGTCATAATATTTTCAGCACAAAAGAATACACATAAGCGCCAGCATGGTAATCACACAAGTCTATTGACTGCTAAGTTATATGAACCTAATTTTTATTGCTGTATCTATGTATTTTAATTAAGAAACCTAACAGTAGGCAGCACCGCGCGTGGTGGGTGAGCTTTCTGGAGGACTTGTGTCCGAATGTACGTAATGCCATCATGATTTCGGTTTCCTGAAATCACTCCAAGAAAAAGATTGATATGCTGGAAATACTAGAATTTTGGAGTTATCTTGGGTATCTTGTTTCTCTCGAAAATTGTTCCTTGGAATTAATGTGAATGTTTAATAATTTTACAGGCTCTTTTATTTTATACACATGCATATTTATTATTCCACCAAGTATGGGTACAGAATATTATAATCACACACCAATGCTTTCACATTCTTTATATTTGTTACTAGGTGGGGGAATATTAGAACACATCATCCAAGTGTGCTCTATCTAATTCTGTGTTTGCACTGTTATCATGTGTCGCACACACCGTTAAACATAACCTGCTAATGACATCAGCTGTATTACCACTGAGAGCGGGTCAGACTGACTCTGAGAAATTTTTTCAAGGATTCACCATGACCTGTGGCAGATAATATGGAAAATCTTATCTTACCTCAGGGTGCCTCTCCTCAACGAAGCATTCTAAAATATGCAAATACGTCGTCTGTTCGAGTTATATTACGCGAAAATCGAAAATTTTGTTTTCATCCTGGCCGAACAGAAAAATTGCTTGACTTGTTGAATAAAAAATACGTTATAGGCTATTCAAAAGCATAAATGTTCCATTAAAATACGTTAATGGCCTAAATGAAAAAACGTCATTAAATCAGCATAAAATTGCGGCAGTCGGAGAAGTTAACGATAGCCGCGACAAATTAAAAATTCATTCATAGACAAAGGTATGGAAAACAACTGCTTCTCGAGTTCTGGAACACGATACATACTTTAACTTCATGAAATTTCTAGAGCTCCACAGCAGATCGGTGGATAACATGTTCTGACATTTGGAGCAGGAACGGCACTAGCAGAACTCAAAAAATTGTTCTCAATGGGCATTAACCATACGACATAGACTCTTATGACATACACTCATTTGACATAGACTGCATCGTTTCTCTCAAGTGATCCTGAGACAACGATTCGGTATTGTCAGAACAGCATGATACAAGTCTTAAAAACCGGTAAAAATGTGTAGGGATCATTAGAGCCTACACCAGCTCGAAGGCTAGAAAAACCAGTTTCTCGATGACGCCCCTCTCATGTCAAGTGTACAGTACCACACATCGGAAGGACATGGGTTCGAATGCCCATTCCGCCATCCACATTTCGGTTTTCCGTGGCTTCCTGAAATCACTCCAGGCGAATACAGGGAAAGAGTCCTTTAAAACTAATTCTATATTTCACGGTGTGTCTAGTGAGAAGCAGGACGACATGAATCTCAAACACATTTACACCCGACAGAGTTTAAATATGTATGTGGAAGTGAAAATCTCATAGGTTTTATTTTGTACACATGCAATTCGCTTTACTCCATGTGGATACATTTAAGTCTGCCCCCATAAAATCAGTTCAGATCAATAGCCAAGCATTCAATTATTCAACTGCTGATTTGAATAACACCCTTACTCTCTGCATCAGAACTTAGCAGGATCAATTAAGTGAAACGAGTATGTACAAAATGTGTCGAGGATGTTTTATGACTTATTGGTGGATAAAAGATTGCAAAATGGAATGAGGAAGGATTAAGGCACCTGTGTTTGAAGAACTATGATAGCATATATCTGAAGCTTGTTGGCACTTCACATCCTTGTCCCCCCCCTTTTTTTACCTGATATTCTGGAAATACTATGATTTTGGATGGTCGTTGAAAATTCTCATGTGTAGCGATAGCAGTGAGCCAGTAATAATACACGGTAGACTGGGAAGCCATGATAGCCGCGACAAACACTTAATTTAAAAATTCCTTCACAGACAAAGGTATGGAAAAAAACACAGCGCACACGATAAAGTTATCATAATGCTCTTAGTTAACTGATAATTTCATGATCATCAAACAAACACCACAACCCACATTTTCATAGCAGATCTCCACACATTGACAAGTATCCAAAACGTCACCATAGGTACAGACACTAGTTCTATTACCCCGAAGATAGCACACAAGCTTGAACTGTGATAAATTGTTAGGACATTCGTATATGAAAGCGGGTGTTTGGATATTTTATCCACTCAGGCCTCATCACCTAAAGTCTGGTGCCATATTGTGGTCTTGGTCAACGTAGGCTCCAGACACCACCCAGAATTATTCCACCAATATCCATTCTAACATTATTATACGCCATATACAGCCCCCAATACTCTTCCTATCTTCCAATGACATCCAGTCCAGCTCCTTTATTATGTCATTTGTTGAATGTTTTCCACTAATAAATCTAGCAGACCACCTTTGCACGCTGCAAAAAGAAAAATAAAAAAAAAAAAAAAAAAAAAAGGACTCCATACTACACAACAATATTCAAGTCCTTCGTTTCTCTGGTACACCCCATCAGCACCCTCTCCATTAAATGTTTTTTCTTTACCGCGAAGTGCATTTAGTGAAAAACGTGAGAAACACATTCGTATGCCAACACAAACAGCAATAAACTGTAAACAGTACAGTGAAATGGGGGAACGCCTAAGCCCTGAAACAATCGTTAGAAGCACACATTCATGGTGAGTATAATTCTATAACCATATATTTTAGACTCAAACCCACAGAGGAATCACACACACACGCACATTTCCATGCCCACAACAAGCTCGACACTTCAACCAGCACCAAGATAGAACTCCCACAGAGGAAGAAGACACACACACACATTAATGGAGGAAATGAACTGCATCCTACATCCAGACAAACGAGTTAAAGGAAAGTCTGACCATATTTACACATACATACGCAGAGAGAGACATACACAGAAAGACGCATACACACACACACACACACACACACACACATAGACACTAAGCAATGTATCACAATATTTACACATACACACACAGAGATAGATGCAAACACACGCACATTTCCATGCCTACATTGAGCTCGACACAACAACCAGCCCAATTATGGCAACGAACAAGTGTTGCAGAACCTCCAATGGCTCATGACTGACCAAAAAAATCATTAACAATGTCTCATTTATCTCACACTAAAGACCTCTCAGCCATCATGTATCTTGTGTCCAAGGTACAAAAACTGTTCACTCAGCACCACCATGTCCATCCCACGTCTAAGCCTCTTAGGACATACAGTAACATGTGCCCTCAGGTACCATGAGTAGCAGTAGACACTTGGTCATCAGACAGATATCATAACTATCATATTCACAATAGGTCTCACCCACAAATCCATACGTCACCACGCATAAACACACACAAACATTAGTGTAGGATGAGCACATCCAGACAAACAAGTTGAAGAGAGGTATCACTATATTTACGCATACATACACTGAAAGACGCGCACACACGTGCATTTCCAAGCATACACCGAGCTCGACATAACAACTAGCACAATCATGGCAACTAAAAAAGTGGGACAGAACCCCCGTACCCCCATAGCTCAAGACTGACCAAAAAATCATCAGACAGACGTGTTGGAGTGTGTGGAGAGGATGACATGTTTTCGCCATACACCTCAGTACTAATCTCATACCGAGTGTCCATCAAACCCAATTGAATATGTCTACCATCAACACATAGGTGGTCACTGATGGTGAAATCTCGATATGGAGTAGACTCCTATCACCATAATTAGACACACAATCACATAAGAACACGCACACACACACATATGTCCATGCATGTTAATAGCAGCTTCTGAAAGACTAATTTGGGTCATCCTGCGATACGGGGCGATACGGGGCACCTCCTTACAGCGGACGAGAATATCGTGTTTCAAGGTTGATATACCGGCACACATAACCGCTTTCGCCCACTTGGAAATTCCGGTCTTCCGTGCGGGCGGGCGTGGCGAGACGGGGACCCTTAAACACTGCGGACAGAAATACCGCAATATGCGGAACTAAAAATGCGGTTACCGGTAATAGGCCTCCCGGTCGCAAAAATCCGGTAATTCGTCGAATATTCGGCATATTGCGGTATTTGTGTCCGCAGTGGTTAAGGGGCCCCGTAAGACTTTCCTTTAACTCGTTTGTCTGGGTGTAGGATGTGCAGTTCATTTCCTTCACTGATGTGTGTGTGTGTCTTCTTCCTCTGTGGGAGTTCTATCTTGGTGCTGGTTGAAGTGTCGAGCTTGTTGTGGGCATGGAAAAGTGCTTGTGTGCGTGGTTCCTCTGTGGGTTTGAGTCTAAAATATATGGTTATAGAATTATACTCACCATGAATGTGTGCTTCAAACGATTGTTTCAGGGCTTAGGCATCCTCCCATTTCACTGTGCTGTTTACAGTTTATTGCTGTTTGTGTTGGCATACGAATGTGTTTCTCACGTTTTTCACTAAATGCACTTCGCGGTAAAGAAAAAACAAATAATAGGAGAGGTTGCTGAGGGGGTGTTCCAGAGAAGCAAAGGACTTGAATATTGTGGTGTAGATTTTTTTTTTTTTTTTTTTTTTTTTTTCAGCGTGTAGAGGTGGTCTGCTAGATTTATTAGTGGAAAAAATTCAGCAAATGACATAATAAAGGAGCTGGGCTGGATGTCATTGGAAGATAGGAAGAGTATTGGGGGCTGTATATGGCGTATAATGATGTTAGAATGGATATTGGTAGAATAATTCTGGGTGGTGTCTGGAGACTAAGTTGACCAAGACCACAATATGGCACTAGACTTTAGGTGATGAGGCCTGAGTGGATAAAATATCCAAACACCCGCTTTCATATACGAATGTCCTAACAATTTATCACAGTTCAAGCTTGTGTGCTATCTTCGGGGTAATAGAACTAGTGTCTGTACCTATGGTGACGTTTTGGATACTTGTCAATGTGTGGAGATCTGCTATGAAAGTTTGGGTTATGGTGTTTGTTTGATGATCATGAAATTATCAGTTAACTAAGAGCATTATATTATGATAACTTTATCGTGTGCGCTGTGTTTTTTTCCATACCTTTGTCTGTGAAGGAATTTTTAAATTAAGTATTTGTCGCGGCTATCTTGGCTTCCCAGTCTACCGTGTATTATTACTGGCTCACTGCTGTCGCTACACATGTGAATTTTCAACGACCATCCAAAATTCTAGTATTTCCAGAATATCAGGTAAAAAAAGGGGTGGGGACAAGGATGTGAAGTGCCAACAAGCTTCAGATATATGCTATCATAGTTCTTCAAACACTGGTGCCTTAATCATTCCTCATTCCATTTTGCAATCTTTTATCCACCAATAAGTCATAAAACATCCTCGACACATTTTGCACATACTCGTTTCACTTAATTGATCCTGCTAAGTTCTGATGCAGAGAGTAAGGGTGTTATTCAAATCAGCAGTTGAATAAATGAATGCTTGGCTATTGATCTGAACTGATTTTATGGGGACAGGCTTAAATGTATCCACATGGAGTAAAGCGAATTGCATGTGTACAAAATGAAACCTATGAGATTTTCACTTCCACATAGATATTTAAACTCTGTCGGGTGTAAATGTGTTTGAGATTCATGTCGTCCTGCTTCTCACTAGACACACCGTAAAATATAGAATTAGTTTTAAAGGACTCTTTCCCTGTATTCGCCTGGAGTGATTTCAGGAAGCCACGGAAAACCGAAATGTGGATGGCGGAATGGGCATTCGAACCCATGTCCTCCCGATATGTGGTACTGTACACTTGACATGAGAGGGGCGTCATCGAGAAACTGGTTTGTCTAGCCTTCGAGCTGGTGTAGGCTCTAATGCTTCCTATACATTTTTACCTGATTTTAAGACTTGTATCATGCTGTTCTGACAATACCGAATCGATGTCTCAGGATCACTTGAGAGAAACGATGATGTCAAATGAGTCTATGTCGAATGGTTAATGCCCATTGACAACAATTTTTTGTGTTCTGCTAGTGCTGTTCCTGCTCCAAATGTCAGAACATGTTATCCACCAATCTGCTGTGGAGCTCTAGAAATTTCATGAAGTTAAAGTATGTATTATGTTCCAGAACTCGAAAAGCGGTTGTTTTTCCATACCTTTGTCTATGAATGAATTTTTAATTTGTCGCGGCTATCGTTAACTTCTCCGTCTACCGAAATTTCATTCTGATTTAATGACGTTTTTTCATTTAGGCCATTAACGTATTTTAATGGAAACATTTATGCTTTTGAATAGCCTATAACGTATTTTTTATTCAACAAGTCAAGCAATTTTTCTGTTCGGCCAGGATTTTCGCTTAACCCTAGGATGCATGGTGCCGAAAACACACATGAATGCATATGCAGGGCCTCCAAGGCCCTGCCTAATTTTAAATTTTCGTCTTTTCATATAATCATTTTTTGGAGTTAAATTTATTTGTGTCAAATTTACTGTCATATTGAAAGATTCCTAAGATACAGTAACAGGATCTGGTGGGCCTGATTAACATTTTATTAATTAATTCACTTATAAGTTGCAGTTTACATTTTATAACATTTATTACAACCAATTTCTTCAATTAAAACAAACTCATTATTCACAATATTATATATATAGGCAATATTTTGACAAAAAGTTATTATTCATTGTTCACATAAAATTGCATTTTTCTTAGTTTTCAAGATGTGACAAACAAGAAGCACAAAGAACGCCACTATGTTCCTTACAAATGTTGGTTTTACATTTAATGCATGTCATAGCACTTTTCCAGTGTTTATTATATGGACAATAATTGCATCTTCTTCTTTTTCCTGAAACAGGTAGTTGGTTTGGCAATATGACATCTTTCTGAACACCACATCTTTGCATGGCATCAACGATTTTCTTTGGAAGATTAGGGATCTGAATACGAAGTTCCATTAGTGGTCTTACCATTTCCTCTGCTAAATCTCTTAGGAACAAACGCCTTTTATCACTTCTTCCACTATGGTATGTCAGACGTTGGGCGGAAAATAAAATTTCACTGTTCATTGCTGCAACGTCCATCATATTCATCCATAATGCAAATGGCCATCTTCTTGTTTGTCTCTTGCAAGTGTAATAACGAATTTTCTGGTCCATTTGATCTACTCCACCCTTCGTAGAGTTATAGAACTTTATTATATCTGGTTTCTTTTTTGCATGAGTTTCATCAATGTTTCTGTCGTGATGCATTGTGCTAATGAGAACTACAGACTTTTTCTTTTTGGGAACATAACTCACCATTGTAATGTCACCTCTAAATGCAAACAAAGAGGAATGAATCGCTCTTGAGGCTGATGGTTTCATCTCATTAGGAATTTCTGGTTTATTTTGTTTGATTGTTCCCACCACTGTAATTTGCTTCTGAAGCATCTCTTCTGCCAGCTGGACACTAGTAAAGAAGTTGTCAACAGTAATATTTTTTGATGATCCTTCAATGCTTTTAGCAAGATCTTTCACCACATTCAATCCAAGATTTTTCTGAATAGGTTCATGCAGCTTCCTTCCCGTGTAAACAATTCCGTCTAAAGCATATGCAGATGTAGCATCACATAACCAAAATATTTTTATGCCATACTTGGCTGGTTTAGAGGGCATATACTGGGTGAAGCTGCATCTTCCACGGAATGGGACTAGCTGTTCGTCAACTGTGAGCGAATCATTGGGAACCGTTCTATTTCTACACTTGTCAAGAAATAGTTCCCATACATAACGAACAGCTGCAAGTTTGTCATCTGCAGATCGAGCTTCACGGGTACGCCTGTCATCAAATCTAATCATTCTCCTTATATCCTCAAATCTATTTACTGAATTGGTGGCCTTATATGTAGGATTTGCCTTTTCATCCAAGAATAATTCTCTAATAGGGACATCCCAACTCTTCTCAACACCAGAAAGCAGTAAAAGACCAAGAAAACCCTCCATTTCAGCAAGCGAAACGTTTTTCCACGTTTTACCACCCAAATCAGCCACTCTTCTGCCTTCAATATTTGTGCAGTTGATGATTTCCTCTAGTATTTCCTTGGAGATGAAATAGTCCCAGGCATCCTTAGGTTTACAGGTTTTCAAACCACGGGCTGGACCAGGTGCCTTCTTTACGATATTATGGACAGGTGTACGAAAAGTTGCAGGAGGTTCTAATTTCCAAATCGTTCCATTCCGACTAATGTATGTGTGGTCTTCTATACCTTTTTGGGGTGGTTCTTCATTTTCAGACTCTGATGAAGTAATATTATCGGAAGGACTGTCATCTGCCTCAATATTCACATCTGCAGGTTCATTGGCTGATTCTTCACTACTTGCATCTTCAAAAATATTTCCTTCCTCGCAAGAATCATCTTCTTCAAACCACTGAGCCACAACACTTTCAAAATTAGCTGCATTTGCACGTACTGACTCTCTTGCTTTGCGTGTCGAAGCCATAGCAAAAGACGTGTCCCTCGAACAGCAGCTTGTGCAGCACTAAACGAGTCATACTCGTAACAATATGGGCCTTGCAGCAACAAACAAGCTACAGTAACAATGAGGCTGACAAGAGCAGCACAGGATAACAATACTATGCAATAATAAAACATTTGATAGCAAAAAGATCAATGATACACCGACATCGCCAATATGTGAAAGCAGTGTGTATTATTTTTTAGTTACTACTCCAGCTACTGCTGCTGTTGGCACTCCAGTTGCTGGAAATACTACTACAGTTATTGTTGAATTAATAACTGCTCCCAAACAAATGTTGAAGACAATATAGGCTAAAGAACATTTATAAATATGTGAGGGCTTCTGAAGCCCTGCTTATGCATTCACGGTGTATGGGTAAACGTATAGAATTATACAGAAAACTTAAAAAGGTATCTCGTTCAGACTTGGTAGGAGGAATGTCACAGTGTTAGTGAAAGAGTACTAGAAAGCAGTTTGAAATCAAACAAAAAATTACAGATTTTTTTTTAAAAATGAAGACATACAAGGGCCTCGGAGGCCCTGTATATGCATCCTAGGGTTAATATAACTCGAACAGACGACGTATTTGCATATTTTAGAATGCTTCGTTGAGAATAGGCACCCTGAGGTAAGATAAGGTTTTCCATATTATCTGCCACAGGTCATAGTGAATCCTTGAAAAAATTTCTCAGAGTCATTCTGACCAGCCTTCAGTGTTAATACAGCTGATATCATTAGCAGGTTATGTTTAACGGTGTGTGCGTCACATGATAACAGTGTAAACACAGAATTAGATAGAGCATCACTTGGATGATGTGTCCTAATATTTCCCCCACCTAGTAACAAATATATAAGGAATGTGAATGCATTGTTAGCAGTCAATAGAATTGTGTGATTACCATGCTGGCGCTTATATGTATTCTTTTGCGCTGAAAATATTATGACGCGTCATTCTCGGATACCCGGTGCCAGTAACGTCCTTAAAGTTAAAGAAGCTATACGGTATCATCCGATGATCCGTTGAGACCAATGCTTTGCGCTGTCCGGCTGTGACGTCACATGGGGTCCATAGTTTTTGACTTGAAATGTAGTGCGCAAGGGAAGGCTGCTAGTGTTAGAGAGATACGGTTATACCTTTCTTTCACTCGTCTGCCCACATGTAGGATGTGTGGTTCATTTCCACCACATATACGTGTGTGTGTGTGAGTGTCATGGAATTTCTTAACATGTAAGGCAATAAATGGACCTTAAGTGAAGAATTAGGTAAAAAAAAGGGCGGGGCAATGTGTGAAGGGAAGAAAGGCCTATGACGCACATGAAATAAAACTGTAAGTACAGGATGATGTATTATTATCAAATAAAATGTGTTTCAATAATTCTGTATGATTTACCAATTTATTATATTTTTCATTTAACTAAACCCCTACCTCGAAATTTTGTATATTCCTTGAGTAAGATGGGATAGTTTTGTACCCTTATCACGAGTGTGAAATACTAGAAATGGAGAGAGAACATAGTTTACAAGTGCCATATCACAATAGTCGCGTTGGGTATCATTGAAAGACACGAAGCTGGTGAAATAGAGGTCTGTGAGTGTATGGGTTTTCCATGGTTTCCCCAAATCACTCCAGGTGAATGCCGGGATGCTTCCTTCTAAAGGCCATGGGCGAATTCCTTCCCATTCCTTGCCCCCATCCTTTCCCGTCTCTAAAGACCACGTCGTTAAAAAGGGACGTTAAACTGTTAAAAAAAAAAAAAAAAAAAAAAAAACTGTGAGTGTATAAGTAACACATTGGTAATGAAGATGCTGGGATGAAATAAGTAGCCTTTAAATAGCACCGAAAATTCCATTAATTGTGATTATAAGACCAATAATACAATTGGTGTGGTAAAAAAAATGGCTGTTAGATCCATAGAAAGAAATGACCTTACAAAATGTGTAGGATGTATAAGAAAGAGATTGGTGAGGGGGGTGGGATTTTCAAGTAATTACTTATTTTTGCCAAAATAACAGTATTTGCAGAAGTAAACATAAGTATTGTCCAAAAACTAAGAACAAATAAATTTAATTTATGCTAATTTAACAATCGAAGTATTAAAATACTTCAATTTATTAATAACTCATTACAAAATACTAGGAAGAAAATTCATAACGAAGGTTAACATCAAGCAAGCGGATTTCCTAATGTTATTCTTGTTAGCGGTGTTCTGTGACGTCACTAATTGTGCGCTGCAAATAAAATGGCGTGTGGAACTTCCGCTGTTCGCCCGCGGGGGCGTTGTGTCCGAAATACTCAGATTGAGTGTCCTTGCTGTCTCGTCATAGGTTAGCGGTACACCCGGAATTAGCCGTGCAAATTGAGGTTAGCGGTGATGACAAGCCGTGTGGTTGACAGGTGGCGCCATCTCACGGCGGCGCGCCGTGCCTGGCCACGCCCCCCTGTTATTGGCTTATTCAAAAGCCCGCCAACGCTTCCCATTGGCTGAGCCTGCGGAAAACCAGAATATTCCCAGGAACCTTATTATAATACTCTGTCACGAACGGCGAATTGTGTTGTGGAAAGTTGTGGAGGTCATCCTCACTAGCAATAGTGCCTAACGGAAACAGTTGCTCGCCCCGCGACAGTGCTCAGTGCGTGCTACTTTCACCGCTGCGTCAGAATTGCGGACAGCCGAGCGTCGGTTAGAGATGCATGCTGAAATAACTATATACCCCGCAGGGATGCGTCAGAATCGAGGTCTCACCGACGCGTCAGAATTGCGGACAACCGAGCGCTGTTTAGCGGTACACCTAGGAATAGCTATATGCCCACGGAGATCGCTGCCGAGCTCCACTGAATACTCAGACTGAGGTTAGCGTTGTCCGCTGCTGACACCTGGTGGCGTGTTGGTGAACTAAACACACCATGCTTGACATGGTTATCCTCCCTCCCCCCTTACCCTGTATGGTCACATAACGGGATATGATCCAGGAACCTACTAGCTACTAGCTTGTGTGATAATTATTCTGTGTTCCCCAGACCAGAAATCCTGTGCATCCTTCCATTTAATGTCACTAATCCCAACAACATCTAACTTAAGTGGTCCCATCTCCATTTTTATGTTTTCTAACCATACCTGGCCTTTTCAGACATCTAACATTCCACGCTCCGAATCGTAGAATGTTTGTATCCATTCTGATGGCTCCTCCCTGAGCAGTCCCCACCCTTAGATCCGATTGGGGGACTATTAACCTCCGGAATATTTTACCCAGGAAGAAGCCATCATGATATATGTAATTTGAGAGGATTACATGTCCTCGGGATACACTTTGGGTCTTTAATGCAGTGGTTTCCCGTTGCCTTCTGTATCCCCATGCCGTTGATCATTTCTGATTCATCCGCCTTTAGGGGCCGTTTCCAACCCCAAGGGCAAGAGGATGCCGTGAACCGCTCCCCGCTCTTCCGCCCTCCTTTAGGAGGCCGTTGGCAAGCAGTGGGTGACTCCTTATACCGGGAATCTTTCAGTCGCCAGAGCCTCGTCTGTGCAAACAGGGTGCACCACGTGAAGGAGAGGTTTACATTTGGTTGGAAAAGGCTAGTATAGTCTCTCCCAAACCCTTACACTTCATTTTATCGATACGACAGCAAATATTAACATAATATTTAATACTGTACCCACTGTTAAATACAAAATATTGGTCACCACTAAATGCAATCTGAGTTATAAATTGAATCTGTGTCTGAGAGAGTAGTGAAGAAATATATTGTAAATTTGTACAATTATTCAATGAACGTTTTATAATTTGATGGACTAACATGGTTTAAATGAACGAAATCACTATTGTGAACGTACTAAAACCAATTGAGTGCAAGGGCATTAATTAAAAATATTATTGGGACCATAATGTTTTGAATGTTTGTATTTAATACTTTCATTTAAATGTGTTTTATAATAATTTCAAGTAATTTTGTATTCCACAAGAACAATTATTTTAAAAATGGGCAAAGTTTCGTGCTCGTTTAGTGACAAAAAGTTATGAGATCTTTTGAGCCAAGTCTACAATTAACAGTGTGTATTCACTTCCCTTTGTGAAACAGAACGGATTTTCTCTGTGTCATAGATCGTTTATTTAGATTTTTTTTTTAAGTAATTAAAAAATCAAAAAATCTTGTGACTTGGCAATTACAGGCGCCATGTTTTAGTTAACCTATATGAATACCTTAAATATGTTGCTTAGTCAAACTTACAAATACATAAAAGCCAAGATTTACCTCGCTCTTTTCCGAATCTGACAAGTATTTATTATGCCTTCAATTTCAGTAAAAATTACGACCTGCATAATAGCCAAGTCACCGGATTTTTATTATTATCATTATTATTATTCTAAATAAACGATCTAAGACACCGAAAGAAGCCATTCTGTTTCACAAGTGATGTGGTTACACATTGTAAAGTCGCTCAGAAGAAAATATCATAACTATTTGTCACTATACGAACACAAGATTTGGCCTATTATTACTAGCTTCTTCTGAATCCCCACTCAACTGTAATGACTCCATTAGAAAAATCGGTTAATAAAGTTTCAGAATTGAAGACATCAATATACATTAACAACAATGCCCCATTCACTTGGAAAAAGGGTGTGCGCCGTAACCGAGCAGGTTAGATTGCCGCTGATTTAACTACCACAATAAAGAAATTACAGTGGAATATTGATGTCAGGGTATCGTGGTTAAAATAATTTTTTTTAATAAGTTTCAAAGTAAGAAAAAGAAGGAAGTAAAATTTAACACATTATTTAAACTTAATAAGCTCACTCACCAATTAAAATCTGAAGTATATAAAGTTATTAGGGGAGAATGTGATTTTACTTTAGGGGTAGTAAGGGGCAGATATATGGAAATTTAGGGGTTTACCAAAATTCAGATTTGTATTGCTACGGGAAGTAGCTTAGAGTTTTGATGATCATTAGTGTCAGTCAGTCAGTGAGTGACTGAAAAAATCACTGAAGTTTGCATCCAAATAACATCCGAACAAAGAATAGTAGCGAAATTAAATTTATTTTGGTTGCTAAGATTGCTGATATCTATGAATAAAAGAAATTTCACAAATGTATCAAGAATACAACCGAAGAAATTGAAATTCAAAACTAGTCAGAATCGCTTCGAGAAAAGTGTAGAGAATGTCGCCATTGGCGGGAGCACTGCCGTGCATCCAAATAAGGTTTAATTGCTTTTGTGCTATTATTATTGTTTCCGTGATTATTGGAGCTGGAGAAAAGGTCAGTCGGCGCCTTTGTGTTCCCTATATCCGTGGCGGGAAGTACGGGTTTGCGCGCCCAAATCCACACAATTTCGAATATCATCACTCTTTTGCGATTCAAGCGCTCACAATTGACGGAGTCACATAACATACCGGCGTAGTCGCGCAAGCATTTTTCGCGTGAATACGCGTCTACTGGACGGGCAGCCTTAAGAGGATCGTTGGTGAGCTGTATCGCTCAAGTTCGGGGGGACGCATGTCTGAATCCCCATCCTGCCATCCAGATTCAGGTGTTCCAAGGTTTATCCAAATCACTCGAGGAGAAAACTATTAGCCTAATTCCTTCCTGTTCACTGCCCCCAGTGCTTTTCCGCCTCTAGTCACCTCGAAGTCGACAAGGGGAAAGCCATATTTTTTTATTTTTTTTAAACAAAGATTGTTTCATAATTATTAGAGAAAATTTTTCACAAATGTTTCATTGTATTTTACATGCGATTTGCTTGAGAACTTTCTTTTACTCAGAGAAGTATTTTCGTGGTTCTGTATAGAAAGTTTTATGTTTTCTCAGTTGTGTGATCCTTGTCTGGCTACAGATTACATTCTCCATAGTATTTTAATGAAAATCAGACGGCTCTCGTCTTCTCTCATAATAGTGTGAATAATAACTCGAGATCGGTTTGGAAAATTTTACGCCGTCAATATCTTCATAAAATGACAATGTGTGGTGCCAAAATGACCAAGATTATTATATTCTACTGAAATGCATTTGATCCAGTCTGAAAGCAAATTTTAGTATTTGTAATGAAACCTAATTTCAATGTTGAAAACAAAAGTAGTTTCAATGTATGTTGGTTAGTTATTCACTACGACAAGCTGCAAAACTTTTAGACAAGTGATTTAAAATCTTAATTAATATGAAAAAAACTTACAAATTTCAAAGTCAGTACAATTTATAGAAAAAAAACCATACACCACTTGACTAATCGTGTATAACTTCTTCATCTCTCTTGCCCTATAGGAGGCCGTTCATTATAATCATGTTCTTCTTCCCAAACAATTTCATAAACCTCCCCCGAAGATTAAATATAATTCTGAAGCAGAAACTCTTACCGCTGACAGTTATCTGTATGTTACAGATTATACACTAACACAGATAAATTGTGCCAAAATTTTATTACTTCCTTTAGTGTTGATAATCTTCCATGTTCATGATTACTCTGTTACAGGCAATTCGGACAGACGGTGAAGAAGGAAAATCCAGCCCTCCAGGACTGAAGGAGATCAATTAATTACCTTGGAGCGAGCAAGAGTTTTCATATCTGTAATCTATGAAGAATATAAATAAAGTCTGAGCATTTAATAGCTTGTGTTGCTATTTGTGTTGTAGTGCCATTTTCATATGTATACGAACGACCTGAATCGCTCACCGCTACATTGCCTCCAGAAAGTTTTCCAACCCTTGCTACATAATTACACAGACAGTCCTATACGCCGTAGGTAGTACAGTCACGCGACTACCCAAAGTTGAGAGTTACCCATTCACAAAAATGTAATATATTTCAGCATTTTATTTTTACTAACGAAATTTCATCAATAGAAGTGTTGTGCAGGTATCAAATACTTCTTTTTTCTTTTCTAAACATGTTACGTGTCCTTACAGTCGTAATAATAATTCAGTTTTATAAAAGTTACCGGTTTCAGAAAAAACTAATTTTGAACTAATGCTGGGCTCAAAAGAAAATGAATCATTGTACCGATCATCTTCGGCAAAAAATAACTAAAAACTAATATTAAGATAAGTGTTTTCAATAATGTAACAATTTAGTGAAAAATGTAGAGTTGTTTGAGCAAATTATGAAGTGGATTGCGAATTTCTGATGTTACTTTCCCACTTAAGACTGCTTGTTCTTACATATTGGTCTTTTAGTACTGCCAGTAAATTTGTTTTAGGAAAATATAAATGCTGCAACACGGAAAAATATATAACTAAATTACTAATATATTTTTATCGGGCAACCAGCCGTGTTAATATATCATATTTGCGGGACGTTTCGAAGGCGTCCATCTCTGCCTCCATTCTCAACCAAATGTCAGTCTATAACTGTTTGTTTATTCAGCCGCTGCTACGGAAACGGTGGAAAACAAAAACCAACACAACGCGATTACGTCATCCGCTCTTCTGCTCGTTACCGGCGCGAAACTGTTTCAGCATTTTAATCGCCGGGTTCCAGGCCGCACTGAGTTGATAACCAGCGTCCCTGTTGACTAATAAATCAGTTAATCTTATTTCTACAGCCTCTGTAATAACGCTGGCCCAAAAATTACTGATTAAAATTATCTCAGATAAACAGGTTGGCTTTTTTTAAGCACTTGCTAGTGCACTATCTTCAAAATGTTCCATATAAATTGTAGAGCCTACAGTTACCTCGTCAACCAGTTCGTTATATTTCCCGTCGAAATGAAAATAGGTATACTGGATCACTTAACGGAATACAGAGGGATCGAAAAAAAAAAGTACTGACTGTTTGGTCGTACATATATTCAGAAAAATTTGGGATGAAGGTACAATTTTAAGCGCATAGATAGAGTTATGTTACATGTTCTAAACTACTACTAGTTTCCAAACAAAGCTGATGGCGCCGAACTACAGATTGAACCACGCCTGTCAGTGTATCTGGCGTAATGGCATCACATGACACTATGATTTTTTCACGAAGCTTGTAGGTGCTTTTTGTCGATACAAATCATCCTTAAAAGTCCCCCATCGATAGAAATCAAGTGGTGTTAAATCAGTAGTGTGATGTTGGTACTCAATAGCACCTCTTCGACCTATCAGTGTCCGTGTAGAGTGTGATCCAAGTACAACCTGACATCTCGATGGTAGACAGGCAGTGCTCCATCTGGTTCAAGGTAAACCTTTTTATAGGCGCACAGTGTTCGGATGACAAGCTAAATCCTTGTCTGAAGCATATCAAGATACTCATGATCATTTAAGGCACCTTCGAAGAAATAGGGACTAATCAAAACACGCGATGACAGAACACATCATACATTAACCCCTGATATATTCACTAAAAGTGTGTGGCAGAGGGTGCATTGCACCTATCCGAAAGGGTATAGTTTGGATGGTATATACGGGATGTGGCAGCAGGCGCCCATGGGCTATTGTGAGGAACCATTCCAGCATTCACGTGGAGTGATCTGGGGAAAACCATGGAAAATCCGGATCAGGATGGCCGGAGAGCTTTATCGAATGCTACTCGAGTAGGATTTTAAGTTTACTCGTACGTTAAATCGTTTCTATTCCATTCCCTAATCGCTAATGGAAAAAATGAGTACAGAAAAGAATCGGATCTGGCCGTGATTTTTCTTATCTTAATTTCACGGTCATTCCAAGATATGAATGTAGCTGGTAGCAATATTTGTTTGCTGTCATTCTGAAATATGTCAGTCGTGAATTTTTCAATTATCTTCTGTCGAGAGCAACGCCTTCAGTGTTCCAGTCATTCCCAACCTAACTCCTTCAACATCGCACATACATTTTCCCTCCAATTATATACACCTGTAACGAATCGGGCGGCCCTTCTTTTGGGGCTTCTCTAATGCCTTCATTAACACCTTTCGATGGGGACATCACACAGAACAACAGTATTCTGAGTGAGGACGCACTAGTGAATTATAAGCAATCGAATTAACTTCCGGAGTGCAATGTTTTATATTATGACCTAGAAATCGGACCATACGATTTGCTTTGCCAATTACATTCACGATATGTTCATTCCACTACAAATTATTACGAATTGTTACCCCTAGGTATTTAGGGGAATTTACCGTTCCAAGGACAGTGCCATTAATTATATATTCATAGCTAGATGATGTCACCTTTTTACTCACGGGCATGACTTGGAACTTTTTAGCGTTTAACTCCAATTGTCAGTCTTTACACCACGCAATTATTTTCATAATATCGTCTTGTAACAAAGCGCAGGATTCCTTAGTTGCTTTTTCACGATAATTAATAGCATCATCAGGGAAATAATCATTTCATCTCCCTTATTATGTCACACAAATCATTAATTTATATGAGAAACAACAGAGGCCCTATCACGCTTCCCTGGGGAACCCCAGACCTCACCTCGGTAAATGATAAACTCTCACCATCGAGAACTATACATTGCGTCTGCAACCCAGTCGTATTTTTGTCTAGACTAGGTACAAACTGTATTAGCTTGGCCAGAAGGCGTCACAAGGAAGGGGTGGGGTGGGGGTGAAGACCACGGCGAGAATGACGTGTTTAGTTCACCAACCCGCCACCAGGTATCAGCACCGTACAGTGGTAACCTCAGTCTGTCTGAGTTTTCAGCGGAGTTCGGCCGGGCAGTTGACATCAATTCTGGCACACATCCCCGCAGGCGACAACGGTTGTTGCTATTCCCAGCGTATGGAAAGCGAGCGTCACAGATGATTCTTGCGGTCCACGTCGCTGTCCTCAATTATGACCTATTACGCGTCATCAGGACCTACAGTCTGATTATTTCTGACTGCCCCGTACACACCATCGCCTGGGGCGTTGCGCGCTAATTCAGAAGTAACACACGCCATTGGTACACGTCTATCAAGAATATTTTCGTCTCGACATACAGCACTGGACGATAGCCGCTATTTCGAGCGTATCATTACGGATTCACTGACGTGGAATGTGCGCGTCATGTTATACACTGCTAGCTGGTACAAATGAGAGATCCAGCAACAATCGTTATTACCAAACCTGTAATTATCTTTCTAGGACCTTCGAAGAGCATTGTTTTCATCCTGGCAGAACAGAAAAACTGCTTGACTTGTAATAGAATAAAAATTAGGCTATAGACGATTTAAAAGCATTGCTGGTATAAATGACAGATCCCTCAACAATCGTTATTACCAAACCTGCAATTTTCTTCCTAGGATCTTCGAAGAGCATTTTGTCATGTCTTATTAACATTTCCAATTACTATAATTCATTAATTGTTTAGTTACCATTAAATTAACTTCTAAAAATAACATTTTAGCAGAATGTCATGACTTTTCATCAATAACACTGAGGAAATCCGTTTGCTTGCTGTTAGCGTTCGTTATTAAATTTGTTACTAGAATTTTGTCATGTGTTATTAATATTTTGAACCATTATAATTGATTAATTGTTAAATTATCATTAATTAACTTCTAAAATTATTTTTTCGATTTTTTTGAACGAAACTTATTGTTGCCTTCTGAAAATGGAATTTTTGGCTCAAATAATAAATCCTTACTGGAAAACCAGTCCTCCCTCCCCTCCACTTCCCCCCATACTCTTCTGAATCTTGTATCTTTGTAAGCATTTAGCCGCCATTTTTTCCCCACTCCAATTGTCCTATTACCCCAATACGCCTTTTGTGATATTGCAGTTTTAAAAGTTTTCCACTATTTTGTTTCTAGTATTTTATACTCGTAATAAGAATACTATACTACCCCATCACACTCAAAGAATATACAAAATTGTTGGGTAGGGGTTGCGTTAAATAAAAAACATAATTTCTTGTAAATGATACAGATTTGATGAAATTTTAAAATACATTTTATTGCATAATAATACATCATTCACTACTTATCGCTTCATTCCATGTGTGTCATAGGCCTCTCTTGTATTCAAATCATGCACCCCCCCTTTTTACCTGATTCTCCACTTAATATTCATTTATTGTCTTACATGTTATGAAATTCCATACCAAAGCATGTATATCTTTAAATGTTGCTAATATTTATGAAATGAGAAAAGTTTTTTTTTGGTGACACATACTCTCTGTCACACACTGCTGTGAATTACATGGCGTGCAACTTACGGCGGAATCTCAAACTCGAATGTCACGAGGGAAGAAAGAATTCATATAATTAACAAATCTCAGCACCTCGACAGTGGCTCAGTGGCTAGTGCGTCTGACCGGAGATTTAAGGGTCCTCGGTTCGAATCGATCTCTGGGCGGTGATTTTCATAAGCCCTTAACCCACCTTCATCTCTGGCACAGATTGCTGTGTAATGTGAAGTACGCCAGAACGCTTCCATGGCTCGGATTCCACGTTAAACTGTAGGTCTCTTCTAAGGATAATAACTTTGTGTTTATGTATACTTTCAAAAGCAAATATTCAAAACAAACGAAGCCCTAACGTAACCTAAACGAGCATTCATACTGGATTGAGGGTGAACAAACAGTCAGCCAGTCGGATTAACAATTTTAACATCACTGTCGTCTCTTGTCTCTGAGCTCAATATATTGCTCTATGCATAAAAAATACACCCACATTAATTACAGGATAATTTTTAAGAAGGATTTGGACAGATATAAGGCAAGTGGATGTAGGTATGTGCAGTGAAGGTGAAACACGAGTGGTAATTGTAAAGAATATACAGCAAACTGTTAAAACAATACCTGATGAGGAGATATACATACTTTTTCTATAGTAACAGCTACCAAGTACCAAACCATTCTTATTAGCATCGCCTCGCCTCTCACACACATCAGCCATCTTTAGCCATCTAGTAGCAAGTGCACAACTACGAAACTGTTCACATCAGCATCATCTCATATCACCCACATAACAACAAGCCATCTAGTAAAATATGTCCCTAGTACCACAAAGGCATGAGTAGATTCAAGAGCATTTCTTAACACAGACTGCAATGTCATACTTTGGATGCTCACTCACAGCTGCATATCACAAAACACACATTAGTGGTGAAAATGAATTACACACACTAAACCCAGACAGACGGTGTAAAGAAAGGTATCAATATATTTACATTTTAGCTGTGTTCCCTCGCAAACAGCATTTCAATTATAAAAACTGTGGACTCTATATCAACTCTAACCAGAAAAAGCCACCAGTAACAGCTACCCCTAGGTACCAAACTGATCACATTAGCATCGTCTCGCCTCTCACTCACCTCAGACAACTTTGCTATCTAGTAGCATGTACACAAGTACGAAACTGTTCACATCAGCATCATCTCATGTCACCCACATACCCACAAGCCATCCAGTCACATGTGCCCCTAGTACCACAAAGGCATGAGTAGATTCAAGAGCATTTCTTAACACAGGATGCAATGCCATACTTTGGATGCTCACTCACAGATGCATACGTCACAAAACACACATTAGTGGTGGAAATGAACTACACATCCTACATGTTGACAGACGAGAGATAGAAAGGTACTAATCACCATATTTACACTCTAGCTGCCTTACCGTTCACAATGAATTTCAAGTCCAAAAACTGTGGAACCTATATTACACCACTTCATACAAGCAAGGTCTGACTATAGGTTTGTAACACAAATTCTTCCTTCTCTGGTACATCCACTCATCACGTTTTTTGCCTCGATGGACATATAGTGAACAACCTGAGAAGAAAATTTCGTACCCCAAAACTAACGGCAGCATACTGTAAACAGAACAGTGAAATGGAAGAGAGCTTGGATTCCTGAAATCACTCCAGACGAATGCAGGGAAAGAGACCTTGAAAAGTCCATGGCGGAATTTCTCACCGTTCCTTGCCATACATCCTGTCTTACCTCTAATGAGAATGACATCGACGATCCCGAAAAAATGCCTGATTCGCTGGAAATACTAGAATTTTGGATGGTAGTTGAAATTTGTCTGTGTAGCGACAGCACTGTGCCAGAAATAATATACGGTACACTGGGAAGTTAAGATAGCAGCGACAAACTCCTAATTTTAAAAATTTATTCTCATACAAAGGTATGGGAAAAACACATCACCCACGATAAAGTTACCATAATGCTCTTAGCTAACTGTTGGTTTCATGGTCATCAAACAGACATCATAACCCATATTTTTCACAGTAAATCCCTACACATTGACAAGTTTCCAAAACGTCACCATAGATGCAGACACTAGTTGTATTACGCCGAAGATAGCGCCCATACTTAAACTGTCGTAAATTGTTAGGTCATTCGTATGTGAAAGTGCGTGTTTGGCTATTTTATCCACTCAGGACTCATCACATAAAGTCTAATGCCATATTGTGGTCATGGTCAACTTAGCCTCCATACACCACTCAGAATTATTCTACCAATATCCATTCTAACATCATTATACGCCATATACAACTCTTCATACCTTCCAGTCACATCAAGCCTAACTCTTTTATTATGTCACTTGTTCAATGTTTTCCACTAATAAATCTACCTACCCTCCTTTGCAACCTACATTTGTTGTACAAAAAATGTGGACTCTACACCACTATAGCCTGACTGTGGGTTTGTACCCAAGTACTTTGGTTCTCTGGCACACCCTCTCAGCACCATCTCCATTAAATGATTTTTACCACGAATTGTGAAAAACGTAAGAAACACAGTTCGTAGGCCAACTCAAACAGCAGTGAACTGTTAACAGCACATTGAAATAGGATAGTTCCTAGGCCCTGAAACAACGGTTAGAAACACACATTGATGGTGGGAATAATTCTATAACCAAATATTTAAGACTCAACTCCATAGAGGAATCACGCACACACGCACATTTCCATGCCTACACACAACAGAACCAAGATAGAACTCACACACAGGAAGAAGAAATTCACACATATTAGTGGAGGAAATGAGCTGCGCATCCTACATCCAGACAAACGAGTTAAAGGAAGGTCTGACCATATTTACGCATACATACCCAGAGAGAGACGTACACACAAACACAACACACACACGTACATCCATACAGCGAGTTCGACATAAACAACAGCAAGCATCATGGAAACGATGAAGTGGGACAGAATTGTCGATACCACTGATTAACTGGATAGAACTCTCGTTACAAAAATCATCAGACAGACTAGTTAAAGCCAGGTATCACCGTACATACGTTTACATGCACAAAGAGTTACGCAGATACACATGTCCATGTCTACGGCGAGTTCAGCACAACTACCTGCACCAATCATGGAAACGAAAAAGTGGTGAAGTACTCTCTTGCCTCATGACTGACTGAAAAACAAAACTCTTCTCACATATCATTGTCCTGACGAGAGAGAGGGTGTGCAAAAGAAGTTTCCGCCAACACACCTCAGTGTTTATCCCATTAATAGTGTTAATCAGACACAATTGATTACATGTACCATCAACAATCAGCTCACCACCACGTCTCCTATACACCACAACCCTTTCAGCCATTCATTAACAGTGCCCACCGGGTACCATGAGTTGCAATAGACACTTGACTATCAACAGATACCAGAGCCCCTCATATTTATACTAGACCCCACCCACAAATCCATACGTCTCCACCCACAAGCACAAAGAAACTTATGTGGAGTTACAGCTAATCATACATCAAGATAGATGAGTTTAAGTAATGTATCACCATATTCACACATACAGACACAGAGATAGACGCACACTTATATTTCCATACCTACAGTGATATCGACACAACAACCATCCCAATTATGGCAACGAAAAAGTGGTATAAAACCCCAATGGCTCACGACTAAACAAAAAATAATCAGTAACATGTGTGCAAGATACCAAACTCTTCACATCAACATCGTCTCATTTATCTCACACTACAGACCTCTCTACCATACAGTATCATGTGACCTGGGTAAAAAACTGTTCACATCAGCACCACAGTTTATCCTACACTTAAGCCTTTTCGGACATATGCCCCAGGTACCATGAGTAGCAGTTGACACTTGGTCATCAGACAGATGTCATAATTCCCATTTTCATACTAGGTCTCACCAAGATATCCATACGTCACCACACATAAGCACACACAAACATAAGTGCAGAATCATCACATCATATATCCAGACAAACGAGTTGAAGGAACGTATGACTATATTTACACATGCATACACAGAGAGAAGCACACACATGTGCATTTCTATGCCTACAGCGATCTCGACACAACAACTAGACCAATCATGACAACGAAAAAGTTGAACAGACACCCCCCCCCCCCCACACATGACTGACTGACTTGTTAGAATGTGTGTAACGGATGACATGTTGTAGTCATACATCCCAGTACTTATGCCATATGGATTATTCATCACACCCAATTGATTACATGTATCATCAACACATAAGTAGCCAGTCATTGTGAAATCTCAAAGTAGACTATAATTGTGTCATGATAGACACACAACCACATAGAAAGACATACACACACACAAGCGTGATAAGTGGATGTACCAGAGAAGGAAGAACTTGTGTTACAAAACCCATAGTCAGACCTTGCTTGTATGTAGTGGTGTAATGTGGGGTCCACAGTTTTTGACTAGAAATGCAGTGTGAACGGTAAGGCAGCTAGAGTGTAAATATGGTGATTACTACCATTCTATCTCTCGTCTGTCCGCATGTAGGATGTGTAGTTCATTTACACCACTAATGTGTGTTTTGTGACGTATGCATCTATGAGTGAGCATCCAAAGTACGGCATTGCATCCTGTATTAAGAAATGCTCTTGAATCTACTGATGCCTTTGTGGTACTAGGGGCACATGTGACTGGATGGCTTGTGGTTATGTAGGTGACATGAGATGATGCTGATGTGAACAGTTTCGTACTTGTGCACATGCTACTAGATAGCAAAGTTGTCTGAGGTGAGTGAGAGGCGAGACGATGCTAATGTGATCAGTTTGATACCTAGGGGTAGCTGTTACTGGTGGCTTTTTCTGGTTCCAGAGTTAATATGGAGTCCACAGTTTTTATAATTGAAATGCTGTTTTCGAGGGAAAGCAGCTAAAGTGTAAATATGTTGATACCTTTCTTTCACCCGTCAGTCTGGGTGTAGTGTGTGTAATTCGTTTTCACCACTAATGTGTGTTTTGTGATATGCAGCTGTGAGTGAGCATCCAAAGTATGACATTGCAGTCTGTTTTAAGAAACGCTCTTGAATCTACTCATGCCTTTGTGGTACTAGGGACACATTTTACTAGATGGTTTGTTGTTATGTGGGTGATATGAGATGATGCTGATGTGAACAGTTTCGTAGTTGTGCACTTGCTACTAGATGGCTAAAGATGGCTGATGTGTGTGAGAGGCGAGGCGATGCTAATAAGAATGGTTTGGTACTTGGTAGCTGTTACTATAGAAAAAGTATGTACATCTCTTCATCAGGTATTGTTCTAGCAGTTTGCTGTATATTCTTTACAATTACCACTCGAGTTTCACCTCCACTGCCCATACCCACATCCATTTGCCTTATATCTGTCCAAATCCTTCTTAAAAATTATCCTTTAATGAGTGTGGGTGTGTTTTTTATGCATAGAGCAATATGTTGAGCCCAGAGAGAAGAGACCATCGTGATATTAAAATTGTTAATCCGACTGGCTGACTGTTTGCTCACCCTCAATCCAGTATGAATGCTCGTTTAGGTCTCGTTAGGGCTTCGTTTGTTTTGAATATTTGCTTTTGAAAGTATACACAAACACAGAGTTATTATCCTTAGAAGAGACCTACAGTTTAACGTGGAATCCGAGCCATGGAAGCGTTCTGGCGTACTTCACATTACACGGCAATCTGTGCCAGAGGTGAAGGTAGGTTAAGGGATTATGAAAATCACCGCCCAGAGATCGATTCGAACCGAGGACCCTTAAACCTCCGGTCAGACGCACTTGCCACTGAGCCACTGTCGAGATGCTGAGATTTGTTATTTATATGAATTCTTTCTTCCCTCGTGACATTCGAGTTTGAGATACCGCCGTAAGTTGCACGTCCATGTAATTCACAGCAGTGTATGACAGAGAGTATTTGTCACTAACAAAAAAACTTTTCTCATTTCATAAATATGAGCAACATTTAAAGATATACATGCTTTGGTATGGAATTTCATAACATGTAAGACAATAAATGAATAATAAGTGAAGAAGGTAAAAACGGGGGGGGGGGTGCATGATGTAAAGGCATTAGAGGCCTATGACACACATGGAAGAAACGATAAGTAGTGAATGATGTATTATTATACAATAAAATGTATTTTAAAATTTCAACAAATCCGTATCATTTACAAGAAATTATGTTTTTTATTTAACGAAACCCCTACCCAACAATTTTGTATATTCTTTGAGTAGGATGGGGTAGTATAGTATTCTTTTTACGAGTATAAAATACTAGAAACAAAATAGAGGAAAACTTTTAAAACTGCAATATCACAAAATGCGTGTTGGTGTAATACGACAATTGGAGTGGGGAAAAAATAGCGGCTAAATGCTTACAAAGATACAAGATTCAGAAGAGTATGCGGGGAAGTGGAGGGGAGGGAGGACTGGTTTTCCAGTAAGGATTTATAAATTGAGCCAAAAATACCATTTTTAAAGGCAACAATAAGTTTTGTTCAATAAAATCGAAAAAATAATTTTAGAAGTTAATTAATGATAATTTAATAATTAATGAATTAAAACGGTTCAAAATTTTAATAACACATGACAAAGTGCTAGTAAGAAATTTGATAACGTACGCTAACAGCAAGCAATCGGATTTACTTAGTGTTATTGATGAAAAGTCATGACATTCTGCTAAAATGTTATTTTTAGAAGTTTATTTTATGGTAACTAAACAATTAATGAAACATAGTAATTAGAAATTTGAATAAGTCATGACAAAGTGCTTTTCGAAGGTCCTAGGAAGAAAATTGTGGGTTTGGTAATAACGATTATTGAGGGATCTGTCATTTATACCAGCAATGCTTTTAAATCGTCTATAACTTATTTTATATTCAAATACAAGTCAAGCAGTTTTCTGTTCTGCCAGGATGAAAACAATGCTATTCGAAGGTCCTAGGAATAAAATTACAGGTTTGGTATTAACGATTGTTGAGGGATCTCTCATTTGTACCAGCTAGCAGTGTATAACATGACGCGCACATTCCACGTCAGTGAATCAGTAATGATACGCTCGAAATAGCGGCTATCGTCCAGTGCTGTATGTCGAGACGAAAATATTCTTGATAGACGTGTACCAATGACGTGTGTTACTTCTGAATTAGCGCGCAACGCCCCAGGCGATGGTGTGTAACGGGGCAGTCAGAAATAATCAGACTGTAGGTCCTGATGACGCGTAATAGGTCAGAATTGAGGACAGCGACGTGGGCCGCAAGAATCATCTGTGACGCTCGCTTTCCATACGCTGGGAATAGCAACAACCGTTGTCGCCTGCGGGGATGTGTGCCAGAATTGATGTCAACTGCCCGGCCGAACTCCGCTGAAAACTCAGACAGACTGAGGTTACCACTGTACGGTGCTGATACCTGGTGGCGGGTTGGTGAACTAAACACGTCATTCTCGCCGTGGTCTTCACCCCCACTCCCACCCCTTCCTTGTGACGCCTTCTGGCCAAGCTAATACAGTTTGTACCTAGTCTAGACAAAAATACGACTGGGTTGCAGACGCAATGTATAGTTCTCGATGGTGAGAGTTTATCATTTACCGAGGTGAGGTCTGGGGTTCCCCAGGGAAGCGTGATAGGGCCTCTGTTGTTTCTCATATACATTAATGATTTGTGTGACATAATAAGGGAGATCGAATGATTATTTCCCGATGATGCTATTAATTATCGTTAAATAACGACCAAGGACTCCTGCGCTTTGTTACAAGACGATATTACGATAATAATTGCGTGGTGTAAAGACTGGCAGTTGGAGTTAAGCGCTAAAAAGTTCCAAGTCATGCCCGTGAATAAAAAGGTGACATCATCTAGCTCTGAATATATAATTAATGGCACTGTCCTTGGAACGGTAGATTCCGCTAAGTACCTAGGGGTAACAATTCGTAATAATTTGTTGTGGAATGAATATATTGAGAATGTAATTGTGAAAGCAATTCGTATCCTCCGATTTCTAGATCATAACCTAGTGCGTGGCTCGGTATTGAAAGCTTTTTTAAAAGCTAATAGAACTATGTCAAGCTGGGATTGCCCATCTATAATACGCACCAAGTCGTGAATTAAAAGTTCAAGTTGTGTTTCGCAGTATCGGCCTTTCATGTTGATTTGGGTTTAAAACCTCAATTTCATCCAAAAACCGCATGACATTTGATTAGGTTATGTGTTTCTAAAATCCTACAAAAATTGATCTTAACGATATCGGTCTAAAATTTGATGATCATTATCATTCACATTTTTAAACACTGGACTTACGAAGGAGATCTTCCATTCGGCTCTTATTTTCCCCAGATCCAAGGAGCCGGTATATAATTTCTTAAAATACGGTGCATTTTCCTTACCGTACCTGGAGTAGAATCTTGTAGGAATACCGTCTGGTCCGGGAGCCTTGTTGGGATTTACATTCATAAGAAGTTTATTTATTCCCTCGACATCCACAACTAGATCACCAATAATTTTGTTGATACGATTGTTAAATATCGGAATCTCCTCTGAGTATTCTATCGTGAAATCCTTTTTAAATATATCTTTCAAGATTTCTGCTTGCTCTACGCTAGTTTCGGATAATTCCCCATTTTCCTTAATCAGTGAGGGCATAACCTTACTAGAGCCTCTTAGTAATTTTACATATGACCAGAACTTTTTTGGATCAGTAAGCAGATCTTCGGATAAATTGCTGGCTTGAAATTCTTTAAACACATCACGCAATGCCTTACTCACTTCTGCTCGTAACTGGACTAATTTAGCACGATTAGACGAGTCCTCCGATTTATTTACCATGGTATGTAAACGCCTTTGCTTTCTGAGCAATCGCTTCACTTCCCTATTGAACCACGGAAGGTTCATACTAACCTTAATAAGCTTCTAAGGAACAAATTGATTTAAACCGTTCCATATTATTTCTTTTAAATTAAACCAAAGTTCCTTAACATTTGTATGTAGCGTGTAGGTTTCAAAATTTTTCGACAAGTCACCAACCATTCCTAGATCATTTTCTTATCGAAACAATATACGAGTTTGTCTTTGTCATGCTTCAAATTCATACTAGATTTTAAAGTTACGAAAACCTTATACCGTCTTCTACACAAACTGTATCTACAATATCAGGTTTGCTTATAAGAAAAAGATCCAAAATGGACGAGGAAGCTTTGTCGCACCGCGTTGGCTCTTGAACCATCTGTTCAAGAGATCCTTCTGCTTCTAGGAACGTTTCGGTTACTAACCTATCTCTTCCACAAAAACTGAAAGTGCATGTGTCCTAATTAACCGACGGTAGGTTAAAATCACCACCCATGATCAATATATGTCCCTGACATTTCTTATAAATTTTATTAGGTGACTCTCTGAAGTATTCCGCGTTAGCCAAATCAGAATCCGGAGGTCAATAAAATTTTTACCTTGACCCATAACAACTCGCAAAAATTTTCAGTTTCGGTTACGACAGAGCCATTAACGGATTTGTTTACGGCCACGAACACACCCCCGCCCATTGAGACAGCTCTGTCTTTCCGAAAAACATTGAAATAAAGGCCAAATACTTCCCTAGATTCTACCTCTGGCGTCAACCAGCTCTCAGTTCCTAGTGTAATATCGATATCATTAGTCGCCACTGCGGCATGGAAATCGGCTACTTTCCCTCTAATACTCCGATAATTTGGGACCATTACGCTTAGCTGGTTTGTATTATTTGTGGAGTCTAAATTCGCATTCGCATTCTGACGATAATCGGGAGAAGTATTTGGGGCTGTGACATTCATGTTATTCGCACCATCACTACAAGAACCAAGATCTAAGATATTAGCACCTCCTCTTCGATGAACTGAAGGATATTCGGGCATCACGGTGTTCCTAAAAAATGATTCACATCAAGACGGTTCAATATTTTAGCAATTCCGAGGGCTTCGAACTTACCACGAATACGGGCAATTGTTTGACATGTTGGTGGCCCTGTTCCAAATTCTTTCGCCTACTGCCGTTGTACCTTCTGAATATTCTCGTACTTCTAGTATCACTTCAATGCAGCCTTGCGTTTTACGAATGATAACCTCACCTCTGCCATTGTTGTTATTCGACTGTCTTCCTCAGGTGCTGAACCGGATCGCGCCACCTACCCGCAGAGAAATAGTAGTTACACAACAATTCCGCGAGAGATTAATAGGGAAAGTCTTTTTGATTTGTAATTATTTTGTTAAAAACAGTGAGCATTTTTTTTTTGAGGCCTCCGTAGTTCAACTTTCTTGGAATGAAAATGATGTGCCTGAATCGCTAATGTGTCAGCTAGTGGCACTCTTTTAAAAATTGACACGACATAAAAGCCGAAAAAAGTCATTTATCTCCAAACAAAGTTCTTTCGACACGCTGATGAACTCCGTAGAGTTCCTTAGATAGTGGTAGCATATTTCCACGAATGGCGATATTTTGATAATTGGTACATTGACAAGCCTACAGCACTCACGTAAAATTTCGCCATCCTTATGTACCTTGCACCCGTACAACAGAGGTTGAACCGGAGTTCCTAGCTGGAGGCACTTCCTTATTTCGGCATCTATTACTGATTCTTTCAGCAGCTTTATAGGGCTGGAGTTCCTCGAAAACTATATAATCAAAAGCTGTACGACTACATCAACAGGAAAGTGTTCTGTTGGACGATGCGGCATGTATTACTGGACTTTGGATTTGTGTTGTGTTGTAGAGTGACGGCAGCCAGTTTTGGAAGTTGATGACCAGGCAACTCTTACGGACTATATTGGAGACGCGTGACTTGGTATTTAGTGAATTTCTAGAAAACCTTGCGGCGATAACAAGAGATCCCAGCAGCATGTCTGATAGGGACAAGTTGACACTGTGTACTTCAGAGATGATGGAGGAATCGGTCAGATAGATTGTGCAGTGACGAACTGTTTGAAGGACAATACGAGTATGATATGGAATACACAACAAACGATGACATCTCTAGATTACAAGAAGAGGCTACAACGAAAGAAGTATTCAGATATGATGGAGAGCCATTTATACTAGGCGGAAGTGAGCGAGATTATCAAACATTTGAACCTATCATTGGCAAGAAAACAAAGAGCAGCTGAAAAACAAAAACAAAAACGCATCAACATGCCAAGAACAGCGACAAGAAGTCAAATAAAACTGTCCAACCGTTTCCCAGCACTGGCAGTGGAGGAGAAGGGAAAAGACGTTGAACAGAACATAAACAATGAGAAGCACATGGGGCGATGGAGCAAAAAAAAAGTGCATATTCCGCTGATAATGAGCTATCAAACGGGAAACTTTTTTAAAATGAATGAAGAAATTAAGAAACTAATTACAGGTCACCTAAAGTAATGAATTTAGGTCATAGCATTCAGTACCACATGGACCATATGGATGATTACTTCAAACTCAAAAATTATCTACATCAGAATAAGATTGGATTCTACACACACCAAACACCGGATAAAGGACCATTATAAGTCGTAGTAAAGGGCTTACCACGAAATGTGGAAATGAGAAAAAAAGTCTAAACATTAACTAAAAGGGGATATCCAGTAGAAAAAATCAACCAATTCAAACAAGACATAAAATTCAAACGATTAATACCAATATACTTTATTACCTTGAAACCTACAAAAAAAGTCACAAGAAATATATTATGAGCCAGAAATCAATTATACGAGGATTCATGTGGAGAGATACGAGGATAATGACGGACCATCACAGTGCAGACGATGTCAAATGATTGGTCATACTGCGAACTACTGTACCCTTCTTAGCAGTGAAATGTGTGATATATGTGAAATGTTAGAGGCTACATAAATCTAAGGACTGCCCGATAGCACGTGAAACAAAACACAAATACGCCGACTGTAGCGAAGATCACACTGCATCTTGGTGAGGTAGTCCAATTTGGTAGAAAGCACTTGCTGAAAAAATTAACAGGAATAATGCCGGAAAAAAAGCAAAAGTATGCGCTGAACAGGAGCAAGATAGCCAAGGACACTGGAATCAAACCAAATACTTCTCCCTAATTTTACCAGGACAACCCAAAACAACACTGGAAAAAGCCCAACAACAAAACATGAACTATGCCAACGCCGTAAAAACGAAGCAGACAACAGGAAACTACAGATACACAGTAAACCAATCGCAGGAGGAGAACTAGTAAATTGATTTCAGCAACATGTTTTCAGTTGAAAACATAGGCAAAAAAATTGTACATAATAAAAAATAATCTGACCAAAAATGTTATGGCACGTGATATTTGGGAGAAAATAGGAGCACTACTGCAGGGCGTATTAACAATATTTCAGTAATGGCAAATAGAACCCATATTCCAAAATCAGACATAAACATAGCAATATGGAATTAGAACGCGATAGTGCAGAAAAAAAGAAACTAACTTTATTTTTTAAAAAAACAACAAAATCTTGATATAATTCTAATAACAGAAACGCACTTAAAACCACATCAGAGATTCAAATTAAGAACCATTCGTATAGAAAACTATACAAACGACAGGTTTGGAGAAAGAGATGGAGGAACAGCGGTGTTAGTAAAATCAACAATCAGCCACACCCCAGTAGAATTTAACAATTTAGAAAATATTGAAGCTGTAGGAATCATAACCCAAACAAGAGACTGTATAATAATAATAGTGGCAGCATATCTGAGGCCAAATAAAGATCTACTATGTTAAGATATAGAGATATAGGTTGGTGCGAAAATACTGGTGGGTGGTGATCTAAACGTCAATCATCCATTACGCAATCCAAGAATTGTAAACCCACATGGCAATCAACTACTTCAGGTGGCAGGAGAACTGAACTTAAATTTCTTGGATCTGGAGATACCAACACATATACCGGCAAATCCTAATCATCAACCATATATCATAGATATCGTGATAACAAAGAATATTCCACACATACTACAACCAATCACTGTAAATGAGTTATCATCAGATCATAACCCGGTGATAGTCAAGATAAATAACTGGATGATCACAGCACCACCCCCAAAAATAATAAAACATGTAGACTGGGATATATTCACAAAAGAATTACATTAGTCAATCAAAACCACTTATAAAATGGAAAGCCAAGAGGAAATCGATGGCGCTATAAATCACTTGATCAAAGCTATCAATAAAGCTAACAATAATGCGTCCATAGCAACAGTAAACTCGCCACCCAAATATAGAACAGACCTCCCAGAGGAACTTTGCAAGACCAAATTACATAAAGAACTTCCACAGCAAAAAATGGTAAACATACAGAGACCCGTAAGGCAGAAGACTGACAGCCTATTATAGAAGAAAACAGCAGAAGAGCCTAAAACAACTAAACACTGAACGTTGGGAAGAAAAAATTGATAATTTCACACTCCAACACCGAAATAAAGGGGTCTAATAAGAGCATTACAAAATCCTAAGACACTGGCAAGACCAATGACCCCCGACGATGGGGAAATCTTTGAACCACTAAGAAAAGCAGAGATCCAGGCTGACTATTTCCAAGAACAATATGATACTCCCATAATACAACAAAATGACAAAGAAATGGAAGAAGAAGAAAAAAAATCAAAGAATCTGTTTCCACATTCCTAAAATAAGACATAGGAGAATACACCGACTTGGCTACACCGACTGAAATAAGGAATATTATCAAGAAACTCGGAAACAGAAAAGCCCCAGGACCAGACAAAATAACACACTTCTCCTCCCCGTAAAGGCTAGTGATGTTTGGTAAAGGAATGTATTCGTTTTACGAGACAAGCTTTGGACGGGATTGGCAAGACGCTGCTATCTTGTCATCTTTACCTTGCAAATGCATTATCTGCGGATGCCTGGGAGTGGGTAGATGGCAGTAGTACAGCGTATAGATTCAAGCTGCAACAACGTGTGTCGGCCAGACAATGTTCGAAATTTGAGCGCATTTCAACGAAATATTCCACGAAGCCACATGTTTCAGCGCGAACTATTGTTAACCTATCAGAAAGAGAAGTTGATCCTGCTACATCATCTGTTTTATCGAAGGGCCTCAATTTTGCTCCCGTACCTAAATCTGTGCCTTATCCGGAGATTATCAGTGGTGTTGAAATTGCAGTTCGCACGCTACCTCCGGAAGAAGCGGAGAAGATAAGGCGTGAAACATGCCGGGTGCTTTTTAAAGGTAAATTTCCTAAATCAAACATTTCAAGTGAAGAGAGGCGTGGGCTTCGTGAGTTGAAGAAAGACGAAAATATTGTTATTCTTCCAGCAGACAAGGATAATTGAACGGTGCATAATTTTACTATGATAGTCCACCTTGCTTACAAGGTGGACTATCATAGTAAAATTGTGCAGCTTTTGGAGGACCAAGCATACAGGAAGATTAACCGAGACCCTACATCTAAGCTAACCAACTTGACTACGAAGCTGATCCACTCCTTAGAACTACCAGAAGATGTGAAAAGACGACTCCAACCCCGTGTTCCTGTTCCTCCTAGGTTGTACGGTCTACCAAAAGTACATAAAGTAGGAGTACCTATGCGACCTATTGTAAGTACAATTGATAGCCCTACGTACTTTTTGGCTAAATACCTCAAAGATATTCTCAACCCATTGGTAGGGAAGACTCATCGCAGTATTCGAAATTCCAGTGAGTTTGTTGAAATATTAGGCAATATGAAGATAGATCCTGGTGATTTAATGGTGAGCTTCGATGCGGTCTCTCTTTTTACTCGTGTTCCCTTGGTCGACACCTTAGATCTGTTAAGGAGGTATTTTGATCAAAAAATGATTGATATTTTCCACCATGTGTTGACAACCACTTATTTTCAGTTTGAAGGAGAATATTACGAACAAGTGGACGGTGTAGTAATGGGTTCGCCGTTGTCTCCTGTCATTGCTGATTTCTTCATGGAATTTTTTGAAGAAGAGGCACTAAACCACGTACCACTCCAGCCGAAGTGTTTTTATAGGTATGTCGATGACACCTTTGTGATTTGGCCCCACGGCAGAAACATTCTTGATGAATTACTTGCGCATCTCAGTTCTATCCATAAAAATATTCAGTTCACAATGGAATTGGAGGAGGACGGTTGCCTGCCGTTTCTTGATGTGCTTGTTATTAAACGTGCCAATTGTTTTCTGGGACACACTGTGTATCTGAAGCCTACCCATACCAACTTATATTTAAACGCCAACAGCTGTCATCATCCGGCACAACGAAACTCTGTATTAACTACCTTGGTATACAGAGCACAAAGGATTTGTGACAAACATAGCCTGGATGGTGAGTTGGACTATCTCCGGAAAACGTTTTTAAATAATGGTTATAATCAGGGACAGATTACTCGTGCGTTTAAACAGAAGGAAAATCGACGGAGAGATCAGATTGATACCAAGGGCCTTGCGTTTCTGCCATTTGTGGGTGCCCTAAGTTTCACAAATAGGTAGACTGCTATCACAACATGGAGTCAAGACAATTTATAGACCACCCACTAAAATTAGTAACTTGGTCGGCAGCGTTAAAGATGACCTAGGTTTACGAACACCTGGTGTATATTATATACAATGTGAATGTGTCCGCGGCTACATCGGAAAGACGCAGCGATGTGTAGAGCACGCCAGAAATGTTCGTCTTGGACAAGAAGAAAAATCTGCGGTGGCCGAACATAGTATGCAAGAGGGTCACACTTTTGAATTTGAAAAAAAACTATTATTTTAGCCCGGGTCAAAGATTTTTGGGCCAGCGTTATTACAGAAGCTATAGAAATAAGATCTACTGATTTATTAGTCAACAGGGACACTGTTTATCAACTCAGTGCGTCCTAGAATACGGCAATTAAAATTCTGAAACAGTTTCGCGTCAGTAACGAGCAGAAGAGCGTATGACGTAATCGCGTTGTGTTGGTTTTTGTCTTCCACGGTTTCCATGGCAGCGGTTGAATAAACAAACAGTTAATCAGTGACATTTGGTTGAGAATGAAGGCAGAGAAGGACACCTTCGAAACGTCCCACAAATGCGACATCTTAACACGGCTGGAAACCCGAGAGAAATTTATTAAGATAACAAACTGCCAACTGCAACACTTGCCTAGGAAGGGAATAATATTATTAACAGATTAGTGAACAGTTGCTTGAGAAAAGCATACTTGTCTGCAGATTGAAAAAGAGCAAAAATAATACAAATCCCTAATGCCGGGAAATAATAGACCAATTAGCCTGTTCAACCACACAACAAATGTGCTGGAAAGAGTTGTGTTAACAAGAATACAGAAGAAACTGGCAAAATAGAATACTATTCGCAAAGAACCGTATTGTTTCCAACGTCCCATGTCAGCAACAGTACAGCTTCTAAACCTGGTTGAGAAAATAAGCAACGGGTGTAGCATCAAAATTTCATATATAAACTAATTACCCATACTACAGTTGACAGAACAATCATTCACTTGAGTAAAGGGCTTTTTGGAGAATAGGACTTTCTACGTAGAAATGCAAGGTGTGCGATCTTCAGTACATCAAATGAGGACTGGACTCACACAGGGATCAGTAGTAGCACCCACAGTTTTTAATATATACGTGAACGAAATTCCGACCATAAAAAATCTTCATGTCACCCAATTTGCTAATGACACACGATTTATTCCACGGGAACAAAACAGATGGATTACATCACCAGAATTCAAAAACAACTAAATAAAATAAATCTATGGAGTAAACGAAATAAAATAGCGAAAAACCCTGAAAAATCGGCAGCAATATATTTTATACATAAAAAACCTGAACTGAATCGTAACTTGGCTATACACGGGAAACAGGTACCATGGAAGAACTATCACAAGTATCTGGGAGTCATGATAGATACAATGCTCACATTTTGTTAATATATAGTAGAAAAACGGTTAAACGTCCTAGAAATTATCAAAAGACTATTTGCTGCAGGCCTGCACAACGCTGCCTCCCTTATGGGAATCACTTTAGTAACTAGAGATGGGCAGGTCCGACATTTTAAAGGAGTCGGGTCCGGATGTACAATTATAAGTCCATTCTTATTTAGCACGTAAAACACTCCTCACCTTAGAAGCATGAACCCGACCAATAAAAAAATACTACCGGGTTTTAGCTACCCATTGACATTTAATAGTTATTGTAATTATCTACTAGTAGTCAGACATTAAGAAATAGTTTTTCATTTATAATCTCATCTTTAAACAGAACTGTAATCCAATCGTACAGTAAATGACATTAAACTCTTCATAACATTTATTTCAAATCGGAACTGTAATGAAAATTTGCGTTCCAGCTCCGCGTTGCAGGTCGGGCCGTGGTTCAACCTCTGGCCACTCGAGAACTGTGGCGCTATTATACAGGTCCGGCTGGAAGCAGATCCGACCAGCCCTCGGATGTACATCCATCCCTCGCGCAAGTGATACGGGTCCGCGGAACTGCATCCATCCGGACCTACCCATCTCTATTAGTAACTGGTGCGGATTTGAGCCCCTTGGAGAACGCAGATACCACAACGTCATCAAGTTCTTTTACATTACAGTATTTTTGCATTTTCTCTTGTCGTAAGTGCATCAGGTTGTTGTCTGTTGAAGCACCGTCAAACTTTTGCATTTGTCACTCAACAGTTTATTCAGACAGGTATAGACGGCACTGAAGAATGGTCTTGGATATTTTGTACGGCTCAACCTCACGCAATGAACTCTTTCCTAACGAAGGTGGAGCCAACTTGCCGAAGAATTCTCTTGACTGTGGCTGATGTTATTAAGTGATCTTCCTCTGCAAACTGTGGCGTGACATACTGTCCCGGTAGCGCGGAAGAAATCCCAACACGGAAAGCAGCTTAGTCTTCTTTATGCGAAGTTTTTTCCAATAGCCTGACGCTACAGAAGATATAATCACTGTGGAGATTAACTATGTAAGATTTGGCGTTATATATAAGTCAAATTCTCAGGGGTAACTAGCCTGCTGACTCCGTTAATAAAACACGACGTTTGGTCGGTCACTTTCTGCCGCCATCATCGAGTGACTGCTGCTGGTGAGTAGATGTGTGTCGTGCGTTTACCACAAAGGATTAATTAAAAACCCGTTGATCACTATTAAGGTTGACAGATCAACAAAGAGGCAATTAGCCGAACCACCCCATCTCACGTGTCATCGTCAATCAAACCGCAAGTGTTACCACGAATTAACCCCAATTCAGCTGCCACCCATATGAACCATGAGAACGTGTCCCCACCTTTACCTCACACGTCGTAGGCCATATGGGTCACGAACCTGTGTACCGTGTCTGCCGTCCTGATGACTCATGAATACGTGTCAGCCACCAAACCGCTCTCGTATTTCTCGCCCATATAGGTCACATACACGTGTATATATTATTCTCAGTTACCACAGTCAGAACACTTAGGTGTAACGGCTGTGTATAAGCCACCCCCACTCACCGCCGCGAGGATTCAAACCCGACAACATAGTTAAAAAGTCTGCGGGAATGACCGCGTTATTCGAACACGCGTCATCCTGAATGCGTGGGATGTGAACCAGCGTCCTTCCTCTCACCTACGACGACAGGTTTAATTATTTTCAAAATATCAACATTATATGATTATATGGAACTGATTTATAGTAATGAATATTTCAGTATTTGTGACCACGTTTTTAGGTGACCTACAGTTTAACGTGGCATACCCGGGGATGCAACCCCTCGCCAATAATAACAACCATAAAAAAGTTTACCATTTACTTCGTTTAATATATTCTGTTCAAAACAAAAATAATTTGCTAATATGTTATACCTTAAAGCTGCCTGTTAGGTTCTGAAAATCCAAATTGTCGTAACAATGGTGGTACACCTCGATTGTTTTAGCCGAAACCTTGGGGGGGGGGAAATTTAGTTACACTGTAAGCAAAAATTTTAAGAAGAGAAATTTATGTTATCACCAATGCCGGGATTTCATGACACACAACTAAACAGATACAATATTTAATTTCGATCAATATTTCTGTTAGACGCACAGCTGAAAAATTTACAATTGAAACAACGTCCTTTCAAATTAGCTCTTACTGTTTAATAAAGATACAACTCTCACGTTATTACTAGAAATTGTTGTCGAGCTTTTTCTTATCTGAGATGACTTTTTAGTTTTCTCTAGAAATACCATATTATTCAAAAACATGACTAAATTAATATTTTCATATTTTGCAGACTCTTCAAGGTATCTATTCACGAAACATTGTTAAATATTCATTTATCGAAATTATGTCATTTCTGGAAAATTTCGTTTTCTAGATGGTACATATTCTGTATCTCTACTGTTACTTTGAAAGCGTTACTATACACAGAAGATTGTTTACAATCGAATCTTGGCAAAAGTAGAGTTTTGTTTAATGTGTTTTAATCACTAGAGATGGGTAGGTCCGGATGGATGCAGTTCCGCGGACCCGTATCACTTGCGCGAGGGATGGATGTACATCCGAGGGCTTGTCGGATCTGCTTCCAGCCGGACCTGTATAATAGCGCACCAATTCTCGAGTGGCCAGAGGTTGAACCACGGCCGGACCTGCAACGCGGAGCTGGAACGCAAATTTTCGTTACAGTTCCGATTTGAAATAAATGTTCTGAAGAGTTTAATGTCATTTAATGATTGGATTACAGTTCTGTTTAAAGATGAGATTATAAATGAAAAACTATTTCTTAATGTCTGACTACTAGTAGATAATTACAATAACTATTAAATGTCAATGGGTAGCTAAAACCCGGTAGTATTTTTTTATTGGTCGGGTTCATGCTTCTAAGGTGAGGAGTGTTTTACGTGCTAAATAAGAATGGACTTATAATTTAACTTGTAATTTTAATGCGTTGCAGTATTATTAAACTTTCAACGTTCAGTTTTACTAATCACAAAGTCTCTAGAATTTTTTACGTTCTTAATTCTGAGGGCTTAAGGACAAATTAGATAATACATTTAACATCTCTTCATTGCAGAAACACGGTTCGTAGAGTTTCCAAGGATCATTATACATATCTACACTAATATTATAAATGCGAAAGTAACTCTGTTTGTCTTTATGTCTGTTTGTTACGTTGCTTGGGCTAAAAGGATACTCCGATCATGATGAAATTTGACTTTAGGATCGAGATGGGATACTATATTATGTATAGATAAGAACATATTGTCATTAAATTATGAAAACTATCCCAACTATGAAAGATAAACACATCTATATCTGTAATGCGAAACATTGTTAAGCAATGTTGGGATGGCGTAGTGGTAACGAGTTGGCTTGTTAATTGTAACTGTAGAGTTGCTCCGGGTTCAAATCCCGCTGGAGGCAAGTATTTTTATGAATTGTTTTTCATAGTTTGAGCCAGGGCCTAGCATTTTACAGTAAGGATACCATGTTCTGGCAAATCTTTGGCGGTAGAAAGCGTTTACTTTATTCACAGTATACTGATTCCACAGGTAGTTTTTGTGTGATCTAAACTAACAATATTGTATATGCGAAAGTAAGTCTCCATCTTTTTTTTACGTTTTCACGAATATAATTATGTGTATACCGATGACAAGGAAATACTTTGTATATTTAGGAACGAAATAGGATACTTTTTTCCGATATGAGTAACAGTTTTGGTCATGACACAGGTTCGAAGGTAGAATGGAATATCGATGGCGTTCCCGTTATATTATGCCGACTCAGTGTTGTTTGGGACATCTTAGATAATTTTCAGCTTTGCATATCCAGTTCTAGCAATCAAAATCTAAATCCACGCGTACGAAGTCGCGGGTAACAGCTAGTAATATATATAAATGATTATGTGGCATTATTGCGAGCGACTGTGCTGGCCGCTTTTACAGAAATATTTTATAATCCGACATTGAAAAAAGAAAAACCTCACATCCAGCCGTTTCTAGAACATCTAACAATGGCTCAAACGATCGGTTATTATTAATAAGAATTAAATCTTGCTTAAAAATAGTTTCAACTAAATTGGAAATAATATTAAATAAAATTACAAAGAAATTAAAAGTTTCTGAAATTGCACAAAATAAAATAAAGATTTTGAAAGCACCAAAAACACGTTACGGTAGTTGGCAAAACATAAATATTACAGTTTGATTAAAATGCATTGTATCGCACTCGACTTAACACTCACGACAACGTTTTATTCACTCAATCAAAACAGTTTCACATAGTATACAGAGCAAAACACTATACATAATATAAGAACAAATCTCACGTAATTTCTCGCTCACAATTTAAAATACGTTATACTTGCAATTTTGTTTTTTGTTCATTTATAATAAACTGTTTCTTAAGCTGGTATATTGAGGAAAGGCAAGAATTATCTCAAAATGTTGAGTCTTGGATAATTTCAATTTTAGTAAAAAAAACTAACAGTTAACAAAGACTTTCGATTGTTTTAAAAAAAAAATTAGTGGAACTTAAACATTATTAAGAAATGATTTCATTTTATTCTTATAGAAGCCCACAGAAATTTTACTTTTATAATTATCAAGTCTGATTATGCTGTGATTTTATAATATTACGTACAATTGTGAGTTTCAGACAAAAATAAAATAAAAATTATCAGAATTAATATTCTTTCATTTCATTAATTAATGGATGAACACGATATAACTCATACTGCAGTTATCCTTGGTAGGATTTGTATCCACCATACGCTCGATTGTAGGTTCGGACCTATACAGATCCGCCGGACACGTATATGGATGTAGGTCCCTACATATCCAGTTCCGCCATTCACTCCGCCCGTCCGATTGTAGAGCCGGACCCATACAGGTCCGCGGACACGGAACCTGGATGCGGGTCCGCAGCGCTGGATGTACATCCGGACCCGACTCCTTTAAAATGTCGGACCTGCCCATCTCTATTAATCACCCAAGAGAGCGTCACCACCATTTTATATAAGTTCAGGGTACAAAACATGGCGGATACTAAAAAAAAAATAAAAAAATTTGGAGCTGATGAATCAAAGGAGAAGGTACAAAAATCCTCAGGAAGAAGCAAGAATGGAGCAAGATAAGCAACTTAGAAATCAAATAAACAGGAAACTCAAAAAAGCATAAGAAAAATGGCTAGAAGAAAAGTGCGAAGAAGTAGCAAAGGAAATGGCCGTAGCAAAAGTAGATGTTGCATATAGGAAGATCAAATAGAATTTTGAAGAAATGAAGGGTGAAGATTAAAGCTTCCGATAGGAAACCCCTTTCAAGCTCAGACGATAGAGCTAACAGATGTAAGGAATACATTGAGAAACTGTATGATGTAGACGACTTGAACAAAATCGTAATGGTAAAGGAAGGTGATGTCAACATTGATGACTAATGGGATCCCGTTTTGAGGACAGAATTTAATAAAGCACTGAATTACTTGAAAGCAAATAAGGCAGTTGGAATTGATGATATCCCTGCAGAACTTCTTAAATCCTTAGGAAAAGAAGGAATCGAAAGATTATTTAAGCTGATATCAAAAAGTTATGAAACATGACAAATTCCAACTGATTTTAACAAAAATATCATCTTCACACTTCAGAAGAAATCACAAGCCAACAAATGTGAGAATTATCGCACCATTAGTCTAACATCACATGCTTCAAAATTATTGACCAGAATAATATACAGAAGATGGGAAAGGGTAGTACAAGAGATAGTAACTGAAGATCAGTTTGGGTTTAGGAAAAATCGTTGTAAAAGGAAAGCAATTCTGGCTTTAAGATTAATTCTTAAAGGGTGTATCAAGAAAAACAAAGATACTTTTATGGGGTTTGTCGTTTAAGAAAAAGCTTTTTATAATGTTAGGTGGGACAAGATGTTTAAAATTTTGAAGAAGTCAGTTCAAAAATATCGAGATAGAAGAATATAAAATATATAAGAATTAAGTTGCTATAATAAAAGTATAGAATCATGAGAGACATGCATCAGTTAAAAAGGGTTAGAGACATGGTTGTAGTCTATCACAATTAATATTCAACTTGTATGTAGAAGAAGCTATAAAGAAAGTAAAAGAAAAATTTCCTTGTGACATAAGTGCTCCGGGAGAAAAAATCATTATGCTTCGATTTGCTGGTGACATTGTCTTGTCAGCAGAGAGGGCTGAGGATATTGAGAAGTTACTAAATGGTGTGAACAAAAAATTAAAGGAAGATTTTGGACTGAATATATATCAAAGCAAGACCAAAATGATGAAATGTGGCAGAAATGTTACCAACACTAGTAGATTAAATATAAAAATAGTATCGTACTGTGAGATCCCACTCACAAAATCAATGTTATAAAAATAATTGTAAATAAAATAGGTAAAACAGACTTCACAGCATAGTAGTTTGTTTAGACATGTGGCTAATTTTAAGTTTTTTTTAATAATTTAGTTTGTTGTAGTTGGTACAACTGTTTTTGTTGGTGGAGTTGTTAAGATGGCGAGAGAGGAATAAGAATGAATGCATGGATTATAGTGTTGGCAATGTATTGTAGCAGCGATTGTTGAAGTATAAAATAAAATTTGGCAAATAAATGAGGGAAATGATTGAATTATTTGTCGATTATACCTGTTGCGCTAAAATGTATAACTTGTAAAGTGTTTTGTTGAATGGTAGTAATAACACACAGAGTGATATCGCTACCGCCAAAACCAACAGTAGGGCCATTTGTTGCAAGGAGCGGGATATCTACCTACTGCTGGTTAGTAAAAAAAAAAAAATAAATAGCAGTGGGACTTAGCAAATTGGAGACCCTTAAGCCAGGATTAGGCAATGTATCGCATTGCTTACGAGCTTGAATAAATTTCATCGGAAGCAGACGACGCGAGGAAAACATCGATGACTGGTAGCAGGTATTTGGAAGATAAAAGAAATAACGGCTCAGATGTGGCAAGTACAAAAGACAATTTAATTTTCTTGGAAGAATTTCAGCGCAATCAAAGTAGCAGTAATTACAGAAAAGACTAACAAAAATTAACGTTGTAACTTTTGCGGAACAATTTGGTTACTTGATTGAAAAAAAGAAGTGGTGTAAATATCAGCAAATGAACGGTTGAATTAAGCAGAACTGGTTAAAAAAAGAAATGCATAAAGTAACGGAGTACTGTTTGTAACAATTGAAAGTTTAAAATCTGTAAAAATTGTCGTAAGAATAATTTTGGTTCTTAAAACTGTTTAAACTAATATCTGGATGTTGTGGATCATTTTCCTCAATTGCTAATAATATTATCTATATATCTATAAATGAGAAAATGAGAAAGTTCGGATGTGTGTTTGGATGTACGTCGGCAATCAATCACGCCTTAATAACTCAACATATTTAAATGAAATTTGGCATGAAGTCAGTTAATTGCGTGCGAAGTGCAATAGGATAGATTTTATCCCGCAAAACGCATAGTTCTACATCTACATCTACATTCATACTCTGCAAATCACAAACATTGTGGGTGGCAGAGGGTGCTAAGCACCAATCCTAAACCCGCCCATTCCAATCCAGAATAGTGCGAGGAAAGAAGGAATACATATAAGTATCAGCACGGCATCTTATTTCTCTAATCTTATCTCTCCGGTCATTGCGACCTAAATAGGTTGGCGGAAAAAGTATTCCATTGCACTCGAAATTAAATTTTTTCGCATATTCTCCAATAAATTCGAACGCAAGCTACGTCGTCTGTCTTCCAAACTATCCCAATCTATGTATCAATTCTGTGACGCTTTCATAAGGGCTGTAACAACAAGTCACGAATCTAGCGGCTCTCCTCTGCACCCTCTCAACTGAGTCAATCAGAACCCTGCGATACGGATCCCAAACCCCACAACAGTAATCCAGATGCGGACGCACTAATGTTTTATACGCTATCTCCTTTGTTTGAGCATTACAATTCCTCAAAATACGACCTATGAATCGTAATTTAGAATTAGCCTTGCCTAAGACGGAAGTTATGTGCATGTCCCATTTCATGTTGCTTTGTACTATCACCCCCAGATACTTCACGGAATCAACCATGTCAACAGGTGAATTGTTTATTTTGTACTCGTGAACAAACTGATTCTTCTTGTTACTTATCCGCATTGCCTTGCACTTTTTGCAATTAAGTGTAAGCTGCCATTTACGGCACCAAACGAAAATAGCATCCAAATCACGCTGAATTTCTAAGCAATCGCCGGAGCACCTTATTTCTCTACAGATAACCGCATCGTCGGCAAACAATCGCAACCAGCATTTGACGTTGTCACATAGATCGTTTATAAATATTAAGAAAAGTAGTGGACCAATTACACTTCCTTAAGGAACGCCCGAAGTAACATTTATCTTAGAAGAGGCTTCCCAGTCAACAACGACATACTGTGATCGACCAGTTAGAAAATCCCGTATACACTCGCAAATCTGAGCCGAAATACCGTAAGCTCGAATCTTCGCTAAGAGTCGGTTGTGTGGCACAGAATCAAAAGCCTTTTGAAAATCCAAAACAAACTGCATCAACTTGCGAACCTGCATCGATAACTTTCGTTATATCGTGGGAAAATAGGGCCAATTGTGTTTCACATGATCTCTTCTTCCGAAATCCGTGTTGACATGGTGTAAGTAACTCGTTCTCATCTAGAAACTTCATTATGTTCAAGCATATGATATGTTCCAGAATTCTGCTGCAGACCGATGTTAAAGATATGGGTCGATAATTCCTAGGATCACTCCGATCTCCTTTCTTAAATGACAGAAATGGTTCAATATCCTCCGCGTATTCAGAAAATACTCTTACCGGTATACCATCGGGACCCGGCGCTTTACCCCAATTCAGGAGTTTATTTGCTTTACAATTCTTAAGCTATCAATTTCTATCGGACCCATCTCTAATTCCACACGATGTGGTAAAGTGGGGATGTTTTCCAAGTTTTCTTGCGTGAATGAATTTTTGAATTCGGTGTTAAATATGGTAGCCTTGTCGCGGCTGTCTTCAACCTCGCTTCCGTCTTTTATTAGAACTGGCTTATTGTTCCCACTACAACTAACTTTTTTTACATACGACCAAAATTTCTTAGGGTTTTCAGTGAGGCTCTTAGAGAGAGAATTTTCACGAAAGTTATTAAATGCCTCACGCATCGCATTCTTAACACGTCCCCTTATCTCCTCTAACTTATCTAAATCAGTCCGATGCATCGTCCTTTTAGATCGTGCATGTATCTTCCTTTGCTTCTTGAGTAACCTTTTAACCTCCCGTGTATATCATGGGGGATCGTTCTCTTCCCTGATTGTCCGTTTCGGTATATGCAAGTTCATACCTTCCCCGAGTATATGTAGGAATCGATGCCACCTCTCTTCAACGGTGCCTCCTGCTGCTAAGAAAGTGTGGTAATTATGCCTCAAATACTCTCTAAAACACTCTTTTGAAGCCTTTTCGAATCTGTAAACGATCCTCTCTTTTCTCTTTCTGCGCGTGGTTGTTAGTTTTACTGTAGCAATTACAGCTTTGTGATCACTTATTCCTGCGGTGGTAGAAATATCCTGTGAATAGTTCGGGCCTATTTGTAACAACTATGTCTAAAATATTATCGTTACCATTGAGGCATCGCGTTGGTTCAGTTATGAGCTGTTCAAGATTGTGATCTGAGAAGAGGTCTAGAATGATTTCGCAAGCTGCTTTATCCCTGCCCCCAGTAACGTGAACGTAATTAGTCCAGTCGATATCTGGCAAGTTAAAGTCACCTCCTAGCATTATTGCATGGTCCGGAAACTGCCGTGCTATAATATTTACATTATTTCTCAAGGCCTCGGCAATATTTACGCTTGCATCGGGTGGACGATAGAACGAGCCTATAACAAGTTTTGTCCTAGCTACGTTGAGCTTGATCCATATGATTTCGCAGACAGTATGCACATCTATTTCGCTACATGGGAGGTACTTACTAACAGCTATAAATACACCACCTCGTTGGGAATGCAACCTATCCTTACGGAAAATGTTCATGTTACTATTAAAAATTTCGGCGGAACTTATATCCGTTTTAACCAACTTTCCTGTGCCTATTACGATATCAGCATCTGTACTACGAATAACGTTTTCAAGTTCAGGCTGTTTATTACAAACACTTCTGCAGTTAACTACTAGAACTTTTAATGTTCGGGATTCTTTTAATGCTACCCCTAACACGCGGTGCTGAATTTATCTTGGCTGTCCGCAACTGAATTTCCTCCTCAGGGTCATCCTCCCTCAGCCTAAAAAAAACCCCAATGCACTCCACACGGCCCCTGCCACCCGTGTAGCCAATTCCCGTGTGTAGTGCACACCTGATCTATCCAAGGGATTCCTACAAGACTCAACCCCAGGGCGAAGATCAAGGAATCTGCAGCCATGACTATCACAGAAGCGCCGTAATCTCTGGTTCAGCCCCTCAACACGGCTCTGAACCAGAGGACCACAGTCAGTCCTATCGACAATGCTGCAGATTGATAGCTCAGCAGAAATCTTGCGGCCAATGGCCACAGAGTTCACCGTTTCTGCAAGTCGCCCAAAGGACGAGAGGATAACCTCCGACCCTAGGCGGCAAGCATCATTGGTGCCGACATGAGCCACAATCCGCAGCTGTCTGCTACCCCGTCCGTTCAGTGGCATCCGGGATGGCCTGTTCCACATCTCGGATCAGACCCCCCGGAATACACAATGAATGGATACCGGAATTCATCCCCGACCTCTTCGCCATTTCCCTAAGGGGTTCGATAAAGCGCCTAACGTTAGTAGCTACCGACCACTAAAACCCCCTTCTGCAGTTGTCCAGACTTAGCAGGCTGTGGGGCTGCCAACTCACATGGCCGACGATTGCAGGACTGAATCAGTTCCAGACAATGCGTCAAACCAATTGGACAGAGGTACAAGCTCGCCTGCTTGGGAATCAAGCTTGCACGACTGCCCCCGCATGCGCCGTCGACGTCCAGACACCACACGCCAGCCACCAATAGGCGACGGCGGCATAGATTCCGACATCTCGGCCTGGACTGCAGGTACGATGACTGGTATGGGAGAACCTGCGAGCCGATCAGCGTCTACAGGGTCACCAATACCGCATCTACTGCACTCACTTGCGGCAGCTTCCAGCTGTGTAACTCTTGTTACCAAAGCTGCAAGCTGGGTGCGCAGGTCAGTCACCTCAGCCTGCGTCTGCACACAACAACCACAGTCCCTACACATACTACCTTATAGAAAGAAAAACTAAGGAGTACACGAGAAAAACGGACTCTCTATGCGTTCTCAGTAGGAGGCCTTTTGTCAATAACCAAATATACAAAGACGAAGCTTACACTAACTACCCACTTTAAATTAAATTTGCGCTGGAGGTACTACTTCATGTAACGATTCCGACCAACGACTGCACCTCCTGCTACAGACAAACTAATATGCAAAGATGAAGCTACAACTAACTACACACTTTTAATTAAATTATCACTAGAGCTACTACGTCACGTAACGGATCCGAAGATGGCTGGTGCTACTGACTAACAACTATACAGAGACGAATCTAACCACGCACTTCGAATTAAAACTATCACGGAAGGCACTATTCCCCGTAACGGCTGCCGAAGAACGACTGACTGCTGGGGCTGCTAAACAAATATTCAAAGATGAAACAAAAGAAAACTAAACACTTTAATTATATCACCACAGAAAGCACTGCGTCACGTATCGGCTGCCGAAGAACGACTGACTGCTGGGGCTGCTAAACAAATATTCAAAGATAAAACAAAAGAAAACTAAACACTTTAAATTATATCACCACAGAAAGCACTGCGTCACGTAACGGCTGCCGAAGAACGACTGACTGCTGGGGCTGCTAAACAAATATTCAAAGATAAAACAAAAGAAAACTAAACACTTTAAATTATATCAACACAGAAAGCACTGCCTCACGTAACAGCTGCCGAAGAACGACTGACAACTGGGGCTGCTAAACGAATATTCAAAGATAAAACAAAAGAAAACTTAACAATTTAAATTATATCACCACAGAAAGCACTGCCTCACGTAACGGCTGCCGAAGAACGACTGACGGCTGGGGCTGCTAAACAAATATTCAAAGATAAAACAAAAGAAAACTAAACACTTTAAATTATATCACCATAGAAAGCACTGCCTCACGTAACGGCTGCCGAAGAAGTTCTTTTTGAAATTGCCATTAATATCAATTCGGAAGCAACAAAGAGTTTCCTACTTCTAAGATAGCCGTGCCACGTTTACTCTTTGCTTTTTAAGTAAATCGCAAACACTACTTCTCGGAAATAAAAGCAAAAACCTACTTACATATGCAAGTTTATGTTTAGTTAAAAGCCATAAAACTGACGCAATTGACAAATAATAGTTTTGAAGCAGGAAATATAAATCTGTTCTTAATTTTAAATTAAATAAAGAAAGGTAGGTACTGTTGTCAAGTTCGCAAAGAGATGTTTTCATTTGCGTACATAAAATAGTATGACATATCAAATATTACACCATAATTTCGTTCGTAATATATGCGTTATAATAAATATAAAAAATCAAAGCTTGGAAAAAAAGTAAAATGCTATGAGTATACCAGCACGAAAGTCGGTTCACTGAAATGGTCGTGCCCCAAATGTCGTATTTATAAAAATGTAAAGGATTCCATTCTATCTCGGTTTAAGTTATTTCCTGTTTCTTTTTTGTTACTATACGGTCTGTGTATTACAAATTATTTTTGCCGAAATTTAAAACTTAACTAACCCATTTTTATTTTTTGTTCAGAATTTTTGTACGAATAGTACTGCTTTTTATTTACTGTTCAATATTCTACAAATATCTATCGAATGCTACACTTAAAACGAATGTATTCAATGGGCTAATGTAGAAACTTATTGTTTCATGAAGTAACACTGAAAGTCGTTTACAACACAATACACCTCATTTGCACGGAGCATAACAACTAAATTCCTTCTGCCATCTGCTGTAACAAAAAACAGTCTGGTCCAGGCAGCCTTTCAACCAAACCACATTTCTGCTAATACTGCCGCTACAAAATCAAACGATACGAACACATCTCAACACATTAAATTCTCTGGACCTACATTTCGAGTTGTAACAGAATTTTCTATATCAAAATTCCTAATTAGTATATCATAAATTACTATCACAATTAATTTCATTATACACCTCACTAAATGACGAGCAATAAAATTCATTTTATCGCGATGTACATTTGACCTGCAATATTAACGATCGTAGAGAATTGTGGACTTTCCGTTGTACACTGTAAGTTAAAAGCATTTTAGCATAAATTTTTTAATTACGTTACCTCAATAACTGTCATGAAGCTGACGACATAGTTCATGCGGCTGAATGTAGTTTTAGACGTATTCAGTATTTAATTTACTGCGTTAATAATAAGTCAAGTTTATTTCGCTATTCATGACGTCACTAACATACAATATAGTGAATGTATTAATGTGTGAGTGATAGAAGCTTTCATTTTCTAGCGGTAATTTTAAAACGCAGCCTGGGACAGAATGAGAACTGAAACATTATTAGTTATTAAGCTTCTTTCATGAGCGCCATTTTAGTGACATCATGTATTGCTTTGTACCGATATTGTATCAAAAGATCTATATTCAGCTTGGACGATTTAGCAGAACCATGAGGCGTTGCCAGAAGTAAATTTTTTAAATTTATCAATGTTTTATTCAGATAGTGGAGTGGCGGAAAAGCAGAGTGGTAATTCGCCGGTAGTCATTCAATTCTGTATGCAGAATAAGAAACCGAATATGAAGAAACAATCTATTACTACTTTAATATTGAAATTTATTTTTTAGCGCAGAATTAATGGATCGAAACGAATGAACTATAGTAAACTGGTCTATAGGCAATTCAGTTGTTTCCAGAGATAGAGAAACCATTACCGCAATACCTCTGATTATTATGGATAAAAGAATCAATTACTACTATACTTACTACTATAATATGTAAATTTCTGTTGATGGAACCAATATATTCTTAAAAAAAAAAAAAAAAAAAAAAAAAAAAAAAAAAAAAAAAAATCAATATTCAAAGAGCAAATTAAGTTCTTCTTTTTTAAAAAAAATTTCAGGTACTCAATGCAAATCAAAATATTCATTTTTAGTATCGCAATTTTACTAATGGAAATGAACGTCCTTGGGCCACTAGTATTTATTTGCTGTTTGGATGTTAGTATTTTTGTTGTTGTTGATATTTAGTCGATTCCATCAATGTATTGCTAATATTTTGACGTTTTGAGCTTCCATTAATTAAAACTATATTCATTTTTATTCGCGTGATGATATTAGTAATTTTAAGAGATGTTGGGTAAACGAAATTCAAATCTTTCAAAGAAATGTAAGAAAACTAGGGCTATGAAAATAGCCAAAACCTAGGAGACAAATCCTCAATATTAAACTGAAAATACTCCTTACAAACTGAATATTTTTACTGCTTTATCAATTCAGTGAAGTAGTTGTGGAACATAAATAGATTTTTGTTATTTTATTGCAACATTTATTACTACTATTACTAATAAAAATAGCTCTTAAATAAACTTTATGGTCGTATTGACCTGGTGACAAGACTTCTTTACGTCTCCGGAATCAGTCCCTTTCGTAGCCTCTTAACGTAAACCAGTAATCCTACCGGACATAGAGGACCCACAGTTCAACACGGAATCAGAACAAAGTGAGCATTCTGGCGTAATTCTCATCACACAACAACCTATGCCAGAGGTGAAGGTCGAGCTAGGGACCTCTGAAAATCCTCGCCAAGACTGGGATTCAAGCTGGGGACTTTTCCATCTCCAGCTGGACGCCCTAACCACTGAGCAATCAGATCTCTCAAGAAAATCTTATATTACAACACTTTTCAACGCGGACGAAGTCGCGGGTAACTGCTAGTTAATAAATAAATAACGCCAAAGCAATTGACTTTTTTGGATTTATTGGTCTCCCGTACGCGTTTCGCTTCTTTAGCAGATCTGCTAAAGAAGTGAAACGCGTACGGGAGACCAATAAATCCAAAAAAGTCAGTTGCTTTGGCGTTATTTATTTATTAATATTAGTGTTTAAACTAAATTTACATGCTGTGAAAGTCTTAGTTAAGGTAATAAAAGAAGTCATTAAATACAGTGGGGAAGGTTTTTTTTAAAATTAAGTAAACAAATATAATGCAGCGTATGTATATGCATGTATGCCAGCCATTGTAACTTTCGATGTAATAGCATGTTGTATTTTGTGTTGCAAAATTTATTTTTCCAGGAGTGCAGCTATTCTTTTGGCACAGTAAGTAATTCTGAAATGGATTTCTGTACCTGTTTAAAGGCTAGCTGCGTTGTAATATGGCGTTGTATAATTGTGAAGTGATTTTGTATGTGTAATATTGTCGTGTGATTTGGCAGAATATTTTTATAGCAGACTTATCCCGCGTTACTGTGTTTTATGTAAATTTGTAATTAACATGGCGACAATTAGTGAGAAATTAGTCAACCGCGATGCTGAATTAAATATTAAATAGGGGAATAATAGTACTAATGCTAATTTTAACAATGAAGATTCTGGTTTCGGTGAACACTCGACTGTAAGGGAGGGAAATGGAATTAGCGTAGCAGAAGTTAGTAGCGCTGATATCTCTGACCGCGTGGGGGGAAGCGGATTTGAACCGTTCACCAGCTGTGATTTTAGTGTAGATATTAGAAGTAGTAATATCGGTGATACTGAGTCAGAGAATTTCATGACAAATGTTACGTCTACACCAGTACTAGTCAATCAAGTTAATATTCAAGAAAAACAGACAGGTAATGAAATAATTGATGCCCAGAAACAGAAAGGTGGAGAGATATCGACGCTGATTTCTTTAATAGAGCGAATGGGAAGAAAAATTGAATCAAGCGAACAGAGAATTACAGAAAAAATGGAAGAAAAAATTGAATAAAGTCAGAAAACAGCAGAAAAAATGGAAAGAAAAATTACAGACGAAGTGCGAATGATTAAGCAGGATTTGTTGTTGAAAATGGATGAGTGTATTCGGCAATCAGAATACAGGTGTGACAAGAAGATATAAGATATGAGGCAATTATTAAAAGAGGATATCGACTCAAGAATGGAAAAGGAAATGACGATGATGTTTGATTATGTGGAAAAGCATGTGGATACTACTAAAAAGGATGTAGAATATTTAGAGCAACAGAACGTTGAGGAGGAAGTGAAGAAAAGTAGTAATACAATGCAAGAAGAGCAAATGGCCATGTGGGAAGAAAATAAAATAATATATGAAAATCAGAGGGAATGTGCTAAAGGGATTGAAGAGTTGAAAGAGAAGGTGGAAACTAACTCCAAAAGGATTTCTAGATTAGGAGAGAGACTAATGGTTATGGACAAGGAGGGAAAAGGAGTGACATGCAAGATGGCGGAAGTAGCTAATCAGGTCGACGTAGTTAAAGAAGATGTGAGAGAAGAGATATTACAATTAACTCAAAGAGTCAATGAAGCAGAACAGCGAGTTGTGACTACTATGGGAAGCGGTAACATTAATACGAATCATTTTAAGTTGCCGGAAGTAAAATTTGAACCCGAAGGAGAGGTTCATCCTGTGGAATTTGTCAAAGCTTATAAGAATGGCTTACCTTACGAGTGGTCTGACGTTGACAAAATAAGATATATTAAGAACATGTTACGAGGGGCTGCGTTTGCGTGGAGTTGCGAGAGTGCCGAGGAGTGTAACGACTATGAAGAATTTTTGAGATTATTCTTGAGCAAGTATTGGTCACAGCGGAAGCAAAGAAGAGTGAGAAGTGATTTTTGGAATTGTCGTTATTACAGTAGGCGTGATGGTAGTATGAAATACTTTTGTGAAGCAGTTATGAAGGAATTGCGTTATCTGGACCAAGAAATAGATGATGATGAAAAGATAGAAGTATTTTTACAAAAGTTGCCCAGACCTGTGCAAGAAAAGCTTATAATAAATCAGTGGAATGGTGTAGAAGAATTTCTAGAAGCAGTTGAAAGATTAGATCGTTGGAGTAGTACAAATGAACATGGACCGAGGGATGATAGGAGGAATGATTTCAGAAATTATAACAGGTCTAACCAAGTGCCGTCGCAAGATAATTTTACAAGAGACAGAGGCCGTATGAACGGATATCACAGAGAAGAGCAGTCCAACAGGAATTCGGGTGATAATTGGAGAATGGAATATGAAAACAGAAGCCATGACAATCAGTGATCGCATCACAATAATGGCCAGGCAGTAAGAAGGGAGGAAGTAAAGCATCATGATCCTGGGCGAATGATGGGAAACTCAGTGCCGCAACTGGGGTGGTCCGAACAGTAGCGGAAGAAGTCAAAACAGGACCGAAGGATCGAGAGAATATGACCGACCGGTATGACGACAGTATTAATCAATGTAGAACTGAAAGCATACGGGAGAAAACAACAGAATGTGATGTGAAAAATGTGAACTACGAAAACGGAACACATAATCATGAGAGAACAATAGAAGAAGAGGATGTCCGAGTTTTTGAGGACGAGGAGCCGCTAAAATGGTGGGAATGTTTCAAGTTATTAAATGAGGAGAAGCCGCAGAACATTACAAGGATGTGTGAGTATAATTGGCACGAAGAAGAGGTACAAGAATTGGTTAGAATCGACGTGGGAAATCATGATAATCAAAAGAACTGTGAGGAGAATATAAGGAAAAACACTGCAGAGGAAGAAAGGTTACCAAATGAGCTTATATCATAAAGGGTGGATGAAGATCTGTATGAAACTACATCAGTGTATAGTGAAAGTACTAATGACAACGAAGAAGAAAGAAGTGAGAAATTATTCAGCGATAAAGATTCTGGTAGCGATGAGGAAGAAAATAGTGAAATAGACGAAGAAAATGGAATATTAAACAATGATGAAACAGAAGAAGTGAGACTTTTCCTGGTGAGGAAATACGCCGTTAATGATGAAGAAGAAAGTATAGTGCTAGAGGGGGCAAATGTCGGAGTTTCAGAAGAATGTGGTCATGATATGAGCTTATTTATGGGAAACAGTGAATCCCATGTGGTGAATAATTTGTCTGGTCAAACAGAAGAAAAAAGAGATCTAGTAGGAAACAATAGCAGATGGAACACGGAAGACGATAGCCAATGTAGTAGCAGAGAATTAGATTTACAACAATTGTGCCTAAAAGATGGAAGTAAAGTAGAGTTGTTGAAGTGGTCACAGGAAGAACTTGAAAGGGACTTATTGCAAGAAGAGTTTTTAAGGGAAGAAGAGGAGGAAGTGAGACATCCGGTGTTTTTGGTGAAGCTCTTTGGATTGAACAGTGAAGCATTAGCGGATACTGGTAGTGAATTGACAGCCATATCACATAAGTTATATGCCCGTATAATGAAAGACAGTAAAATTACCGAAATGCCGGTGCTTAAAGTACAAGTTATTGGTGCTACTGGAAAGTTAAGCAAAAGAGTGAAGATTCAGATATTATTAGAATCGGAAATAGATGGAGTCGCAATGGAACACACATGTTTGGTTGTACCCGATCTTAGTATCAACTGTATTTTGGGAATGGATTGGCTCAGCAAATTTAACGTTTTAATTGATTTCTACAAAGGAGAAATGGATGTATGGAAAAATGATGAGAACTATAAAATTAAATTTGGTAGCTGATCGGCAACTGCGAAGAATGTAGGGAGAGATATAAAAATATGAGCGGTGTATGAAGTAATGACAGAAGCAGAGGAGGTAGATGACCTAGAGATAGGAGAAGAAAGAAGAAACAGAAGTTAGGTTGGAATTAATGATATAATGGATATTGAATCGAATAACTGTGGAACAAAAAGGAAATTTAAATAATTTTGAGACGGTATGAGAATGTATTTTCTGATTGTCCTGGAATAGTGAAGAATTATGAATGTATTTTAAAGATAAAGCCTCACACCCCGTTTTTTGTGAAACCATAACCCCATACCATTGGCGAAGAAGAAAGCTGTAGAGCAGGAGATTGATAAAATGATTCGTTGGGGCATAATCGAACGGAGTAGCAGCCAGTACAATAATCCCTTGATAGTAGTGGGGAAGAAAGATGGATCAGTGAGACTAGTGTTAGACGCCAGGACCTTGAACAAAATTGTGGATAGAGAAACCGATCGGCCGGAAAACCTTGCATTGATTTTTTTTTTTTGTAACTGCTTTACGTCTGTTTTTAACATCGAGGTCTTTAGTGACGGGAAAGGATGGGGGGCAAGGAATGGGAAGGAAATATAGCCATGGCCTTTTGAAGGAAGCATCCCGGCATTTGCCTGGAGTGATTTGGGAAAACCATTGAAAACCCAAATCTGGATGCCGGGACGGGGATTCGAAACGCCGTCCTCCCGAATGCGAGGCGAGAACTCTAACCGTTACACCACCCCGCTCGGTGAAAACCTTGAGGAAATGTTACAGGAATTTTACGGTGTGAAGTATATGACAAGTTTGGACTTGACCGCCGGGTATTGGCAGATCCCATTGGCAAATGAATGGAGGAAGTACACCGCGTTTTTGTTTGGGGCTAGATGTTATCAATACAGAGTACTTTCGTTTGGACTGAATGTTTCTGTCTCCGTGTTTATAAGAGCTTTGGATCAAGTGTTAGGAGATAGTTTGCTGAGCTAGTTATCCGTTTATATTGATTACATATTGATCAGCACTCGCACTTGGGAAGAACATTGTAAAATTCTAGAAGCAGCCTTGCAAAGAGGAGGCATGACATTAAAATTGGCTAAGTGTGAGTTTGTGAAGAAAGGGATAAAATTCTTGGGACATGAAATAGATTCAGCTGGAATACGACCAGATCCAGAGAAAATAAAAGCCATCGCTGAATTTCCAATTCCTAGTAACAAGAAGCAGTTGAATTCATTCTTTGGCTTGTGCGGTTTTTACAGAAAATTTGTAGCATATTAATCGTTCAATGACCCGCTCTTAATAGAACTAAGGAAGAAGAATGCAACTTGGTTATGGACGGAACAGTGTCAGCAAGCCTTCAAGAAGTTAAAGAACGAATTAAAGAATAGTGAAATATTGTATCACCCGGATTTGAGTCTACAATTTTGCATGGAAACTGATAGTTCTGACTATAGGTTACGTGTTCATTTGTTTCAACTAGTGGAGGTTAACGGGAAAGAAGAGAGCCGAACAATTGCATTTGCTAGCCGAGTGCTCAATAAGCATGGACGATCCTATGGAATAACTGAGAAAGAAGCCTTGGCTATCGTGTGGGGATTTGGAAGATTCAAATTCTACCTATGGGGTCATAAAACAATAGTGTTTACTGACCATAAGGCATTAACATTTTTGCGTGAATGCAAACTTATGAACAGCCGTTTGACGCGATGGGTTCTATTTTTGCAACAATTCGATTTTGACATAAAATATATTAAGGGCAGTGACAACAAAGTGTCTGATGCACTATCACGACTACCGTTGGGCACGGGCAACATAGATGAGAGTATCGGACCGGGAAAGGCAATTAAAATGTTTTACATGAAAGGAGTAACTCATGAAAGAGGTATCAGGGAGATTTGCAAGAATATGAGACGGCGGCAGAATGAAGACGAATGTTTGAAGTTGATAAAACAAAACCTGGGAGATCCAATGAATACAAAGTTGCCTAAGTATTATAAAGTTTACGATGGACTCCTATTTAGGAGAACAGATGAGGTTTTGGACGATTGGAAGATATGTTGGCCAACCAAGTATGCTGACGTAATTATAGACTATGTGCACTTAAGTTATGGTCACTATGGAGCAGCTAAATGCACTCGTAAGTTAAAGGAAATAGTGCTGTTTGACAACATGAAGAGGAGAGTGGCGCAAAGGATAGCCAGTTGTGATCGTTGTCAAAGGACAAAAATTTCGACGGTAGCTATTAAAGGGTTGATGCAAACTATATTGCCTGAAAAAGTACTGGAATTGGTAGCAGTAGATTTGTACGGACCCTTACCAAAGTCAAAGGGTGGCTTTGCCTATATTTTTGTAATGCTGGATGTGTTTTCGAAATTTGTACGGTTTTATGCAATCAGAAAGGCCTCTGGCAAAGTATTAGTGAACAGATTGGAAAAGGATTATTTTAAGAGGGTGGGATACCCTAAGGCGATACTATCGGATAATGGGAGCCAATTTACCTCCTGAAAATTGGCACAATGCATGGAAACAAATGGAGTAAAGCACATAAGGATATCGGCGTATCATCTGACTAGTAACCCAGCAGAAAAGGTTATGAGAGAGATTGGTCGGTTGTTCCGAACGTACTGAAGCAATAAGCATACTACTTGAGTAGAATATGTAGCTGATTTTGAAGATGTAATAAACAGCATGTCCAATGAAAGCACGGGTTACAGTCCATATTTTATAATGTATAACAAGGAAGCTCCTAACTTGATACGCGAAGTAGTGAAATTTCCAGTAAATCAAGTGAAATCCCAGGAAGATATATTCAATCAGGTAAAGGAAAGAATGAAGAAAAGATCAGAAGAGAGGAGAAAAAGGCACGACCGACGATATAAACCTGTCGAATTTAATTTGGGAGATTTGGTACTGGTGAAGACTCAAGAGAGGTCATGCGAATTAAACCCAGAGATTAAGAAGTTCTTTGATGTTTACCATGGACCGTTTAAGATAGAAGGGAAGCCACATAGGAACGCGTACTGGCTAGTGTATCCTAAATCTGGTAGAAAATTTGGGTTCAGAAACATAACAGACTTGAAACTGTACAAGGTCAGAGGAGATAAGTGACCATGATGTGTTCTTGTGAAATCTGGTGGTTTTGTGTAACGTTGACTGATAAAGATGCAGACTGACAGAGACAGTGAGTGATAATTGCTATAAATAAGGACAGAATTGTGGAAAATGTATATAAAGACAATGATTTGTGAAAAGGGTTGGACTTTATAACAAGCCAACAAATTTTCTTAAAATGTGTTTGTTTGTTATAAATCCCACTCACAAAATCATTGTTATAATAATAATTGTAAATAAAATAGGTAAAAAAGACTTCACAGCATAGTAGTTTGTTTAGACATGTGGGTAATTTTAAGTTTTTTTAATAATTTAGTTTGTTGTAGTTGGTACAACTGCTTTTTGTTGGTGGAGTTGTTAAGATGGCGAGAGAGGAATAAGAATGAATGCATGGATTATAGTGTTGGCAATGTATTGTAGCAGCGATTGTTGAAGTATAAAATAAAATTTGGCAAATAAATGAGCGAAATGATTGAATTATTTGTGGATTATACCTGTTGCGCTAAAATGTATAACTTGTAAAGTGTTTTGTTGAATAGTAGTAATAACACACAGAGTGATATCGCTACCGCCAAAACCAACAGTAGGGCCATTTGTTGCAAGGAGCGGGATATCTACTTCCTGCTGGTTAATAATAATAAAAAAAAAAAATAGCAGTGGGACTTAGCAGTACCCAATATGAAAAGTAAGTGAATTCTGTTACTTGGGAAGCAAAATTACAATCGATTGTAGAAGCACAATAACACTAGCAAAAAGAACCTTCATAAAAGGGTAAATCTTTCAGTTTCAAATATTGAGCTAGGAATTAGAAATAATATTTTAAAACTCCATGTATGGAGCACGTCACCTTACTGCTGCGAAACATGGACTTTAGGAAATCCGGAATGAAAGAAAATTGATGCACTTGAAATGTGGTGCCACAGAAGAATGCCGAAAGTTAAGTGGAATGAGTATGAAATGAACGTGTTCTGGAAATGATGGGTGAGGAAAGATGTCTGTGGAAGAACGCTAAAGAGAGAAGAGACAGGATGGTAGGTGATATTTTGAGACATGCTGGATTGGTTAATTTGCTGGTGGAAGGAACAGTAGAAGGTTAGAACTGTAGAGGTAGATAGAGATTAGAATATATGAAACATATAACTGAGGTAGTGGTTTGTAAGGGTTGTGTAGAGATGAAGAGGTTAGCACAAGACAGGAATGGATGGAGGATTGCATCAAACCAGTCGAGAGACTGATGACACAAAAATAATAATAAAAAATAAACCTAGCGTATATAATAATAACATGTGGTTTTCCTGATCTGGTGACAGGTTCTGACCACCCTGGTACCCGTATCTTAGCCGCCTAACCTAACCTTTTGTAGGTATCGTACTTTTGTTTTACGAAATAAGCCTCTGAAAAATTCTGTTTTCTTCTGTTGTATTTCACTTTAACCGGTGAGCTCATCCACAAATATCTGGGAGCAATGTTTCAAGTTAGTTGCAAATTCTGCAGTTTCTGCTTACTTGGCAGTAGACGGTAATACAATTAGATTTTGTGACATTCATAAAATCCAGGGAAGAGGGAAACATTAATATCATAAATCCAATCAATGTTACTTAAAGCTTTTAAAGAATCTTGGGTGAATAAGTACATTGAAAAGATTTCTAAATTTTACATCATTCTAGTAACTGTAAAATAAAATGTTCATACATTTTCTTCCGATCTCTCGTTTAATATTGTGGTGTTTACACTCCTTACCTCCAGCTTTTTACTTTATGGTTAGGATTTCTTCCCCCGGCGTTCACCTGGAGTGATTTGGGCTAACCAGACTGGATGGCCGGACGAGAAACAAAAAACAAGGAATGCTCACAACGCTAAATTGCTTTACAAATTATTTAGTATCGATCCGTTTCTTAGATGGGGAAAACTGTCAGTATACCAAGTTTATAAAGCTTCCTACACTTCGTTAAGCGCTTCGTTTGCACATAGAATCACATATAATATGATTTTTATTTATTGTTTTGTTAATGTCATACCTGTTTCTTATGCAAGAAAAAAATCTCTTTATGTCTTTAAGTAGAACTGATAGTGCTGTATTTATTCTTACTATTATCGAAATCGAAATTGTTATTTATATAAAATTTTGGGTATTTTTACTACCGCGAGAAGTAGGCAATTTGTTCGGAAATTTGTGAATCATTCGCATTTTTTTTTTTTTTATTCTGTTACAGTGGGTGGTAAGGTACAGGAACTGTTACATTGAAACATGTCTACCCGTCGTCTGGGTCTTTTTACACTGCAACCATCTCCACATTCGTCTAGAATAATTTCATTTTTTACTGTATAGCCTAACGACTGTAGGAATACCACGTTAGCAGGTGTTACCCGTTTCACTGTCGGTTCACAACTGACAATTGTTTGAGTCTGTCTCTTCTTATAACGAGTGCCCATTCCTTAAATGTAGCCTCAGAGTAATAGTTTCTCCTCTGAAATCCACTAAATTGCCGTCCTGATCGACAACTCTAATGTGAATGCTGTTGAGCGTTTTCACCGTGATGGGAAGATAGATGACGTTTGCAGGTACTGCTTCATTCTTGTACCCTGGCGGTACTGTTGGAAAAAATTCGTGTAGTGTATGTCCCAGGTTATCGTTGACGTAATTTCACGTACATTTGCTGCACTCTATCCGTATCGCGTTAACTTTGAAGATCTGCACAGTGTAGTCTATGGTATGAAATCCCGGTTTTAACAAACGTTTCGAAAATCTACGCAGTGAGCCAACTGAGTTTGCTTTCGTGAAATCTATTACCACAGGTGTTTGTATCTCACACTTGAGTGAATTTTTGTTTGCTTTAATTATCAGTTTCTCGTTATTTGTAAGCCGAGCCAAATAACTGGCCAAATCGTCAATATCATACGATCTTGTAGGAATATCTATCACTTTATTCTTCGAGTAATGAAATTTGCAATTTGACTTATCAATGTTCGGAATCGAGTTGTATGTTTGAAAATATGCTA
>CM061918.1:23102954-23281834 GCA_031002005.1 Vandiemenella viatica
CATTTCTCTTTATTTACCACAAGTTCAGCGTACAAATAAAGACATTCCTGTTGAGAGATTGCAATGTTGCATCCTGTATTTTGTTGTAATCATTTTCTTGCTTGTTACACAAGGGCGAGAAACTGTACCCAAAGGCACAAGACAAGTATAACAAGAAAATAAAGGAATTCAGAAATAATACACCTCTGGTACCGAATAGAATCCCTTAGATTGTAAAATAGGTATCCTTTTACCTGTACTTAATTCTTGTGAATGATCTTAACCCTTTCATATTCTCCATCGAGTACAATTTTAGTTAAGGGATAACCAAAATGTTGTAAAATAAAGTTTTTTAATATTAAAATGAATGATCTTAATTTTAATATCGGTATTCCTTAACCAGAAACATGCTGTCATTTAGAGAGAGACGTATTAATACATGCCATGATACTAGTGTGGCTTTGCGTTACCATTTCAACCATGCTCCGCTCTCAGTAATCTTACGGGTGACTTCTGCTCGCTGTTGTTCTTACTCTTCTAGTTGTACCCGCTTTGCTGATAGTATTCGGTATCCTGACCTTCTAATCATCACTGCCAAGTTTGATAAAATCACTAACAACGTCCAAAACCAATGCTAACTCACCGCCAAAGGTACAAAGTATTATCAATTTATTGGGCAAAGTATTTTGTCTCTATCTGGTTGTTCTTAAATATTCATTAGCTCCCGTTCCGTGTTAATCTTTCAGCTTAACCCTACCATTAGTTTGTTACAATATGCTATTGGTATCAACTAATTCAATATATGTCTTTGTTTATCTTTTTTCTCATTTTAATGTTTCATTTATAAACAAGTGCAAGCAACATATAAATGAATTTTTAAGCAAATTTTCCAATTAACGAGTAAGTTCTGTGCCGGTGTGTTTGTACCACACGCTGTAGATGGTGTATTCTAATACAGTTTTCATGTCTCAGGTACGAGACAATATGGCGAACCTAGAGATACCAGAAGAGCTGATACCAAAGAACATGATCCCCGACGAGGCGCGCGCTTGCAGGACTAACTAGTTCAAGGTACCGTACTCACCTACACCGACACAAACCATGACCACTTATCAGGAGATATATTCAAATGTTGTTATCCCTGACAGGAAACAAAGAGACCTGCAGCAAGTCTGACATTCCACTGGTTCCAAGACAAGTCGTAAACACACTCGCTAGGTCACCATCTTGTTGTTTTACTCAATTATTAGAGCATGGACTTGGAACTCTTTTTTTCGACTGGTTTGATGCAATCCTCCATCCTTTCCTATCCTGTGCTAACCTCTTCATTTCTACATACCCCTTACAGCCCACGTCATCAATTATCTGTTTCATATATTCTAATCTCTGTCTTCCTCTACAGTTCTTACCTTCTACTGTTCCCTCCACTAACAGGTTAACCAATCCAGCATGTCTCAAAATATGACCTACCAGCCTGTCTCTTTTTTCTGTAAGCTTCTTCCATAAACTTCTTTTCTCACCCATCATTTCCAAAACTCGTTCATTTCTTACTTTGTCTGTCCACTTAATTTTCAGCATTCTTCTGTAACACCACATTTCAAATGCTTCAATTTTCTTTCTTTCCGGTATTCCTAAAGTCCACGTTTCGCTACCATAAAGAGCTGTGATCCACACAAAGAGTTTCAAAAAGTTCTTTCTAATTCCTAGATCAATATTTGAAACTAAAAGGTTTCTCTTTTTCATGAAAGCTCTTTTTGCTAGTGCTATTCTGCTTTTGACATCATTCTTGCTTCGGCCATCGGTTGTAATTTTACTTCCCAAGTAACAGAATTCGCTTACTTCTCGTATTGCATCCGATCCTATTTTTATATTTAATCTAGTATTGGTATCATTTCTGCTACATTTCATCACTTTTGTCTTGCTTTGATTTATATTCAGTCCAAAATCTTCCTTCAGTATTTCGTTCATGCCATTCAGTAACTTCTCAATATCCTCAGCCCTCTCTGCTAACAAGACAATGTCATCAGCAAATCGTAGCATACTGATTTTTTCTCCCAGAAAACTTATGCCACATGGAAATTTTTCTTTGACTTTCTTCATTGCTGCCTCTACATACAAGTTGAATATTAACGAGGATAGACAACAACCTTGACTCCCACCATTTTTAACTGATACATGTCTCTCGTGATTCTCTAATTTTATTATAGCCACTTGATTGTAATATACTTTACTGAGTATTCTTCTATTTCGATATTTTAGACCTGTGTTCTTTAAAATTTTGAACATCTTGTCCCACCTGTTGCGTCCTGGTTGGCTTTTACTTCCGCGAGCGGTTCGGAAGATAGGAGCTCAGGTGAGACTGTCTAAGGTTACCTTTTAGAAGTCTCAGAAATAAGTGGATTTTGGTTTTCAGACAAGGGAACTCGGTGTGGAAGGGTACTGATAGAAATAAAAACACATACAAGCTGAAATTACAAAGACCAAGCTTGCAGCTCACGAAGACCGACTGACATCTATTTTAGACCTAAATCCCAGGGAGGTGCGTGGCTACAAGGTACTACTCCTCCAGCATTTCCAACTCAGGGACTTCCTTCAGCAGGAACTGGATCCTCCGCATCAACTTTAAATAAACTCTGTACGAAAAGTATCTCCCGTAGGGATTAACCAGCTTAAATTCCCTATGACTACCGTCCATGGGACTTCAGAGGCACTAAGTCCTAAACCAGCATCGAAATCTGCTACCGACGGCGACTATTGTGCCCTGCACTAGTCTGTCTCTCCGTCCTACTGCTGCCCTAATCTAACAGTCCTGCTCTGTTACTGCTCCGCCCTACTCTGGCTCTCGGTGGCCCGGCCACCTTCTTTTATACTTCTTAATGACGACATTATTTGTGTCCTCTTAACCTTCTAGAACATTCTGTGGCGTTGGTCGCTTTGTTTACGTTCTTGCATCAGTCCTATCTGCCCTTCCGTGTTTCCCGTCACGTAGGCTTCCGGGTCGGGTCGTGTTAATGGAATCCTCCGCTCCTGTCAACACTCAGCCCTATCACCCTCGCTCCGACCTTCTGCTTTCTCCACTTTTAATGTTATCGCGTTGCCTCTTGTTGACTACATATTGCTCTCCTAAAAGCATCCCGTGTTTCTTCGGTTTCGTATCGCTACGGCGTTTTCCTACGCCTACACTCTTATATTTACTTGCTGCTTCTTGCACCACTTAACATAACTAAGTGTTCCCGCGATTATTTCGCGACACCTCCCCCCCTTGGGGAAAATTTTGCAATCTCTCTTGAGAGTGCAAAATTTTCTAATATCTACGTCGGCTGTGTGAGCTGCTTATTTTATTTACAATGCATGTTACAATGATTTACATTCATATTACAATGTTTTACATATTTCAATTTCTTCGTCATCTTGCCCTTACAATAGTGACAATTCTAATATTACAATGTTTTACATACATCATACATGTATTAATATTTTCAAAATCAAAATTCTTACAATACCACTTCATATTTTCCTTTGGACAGTTTTTTTTTTTTTTTTACCTTTACCACAAAATATATATTCATTATACCTTCTAACGTTTGTCAGTTTTAGACAAAAACATTAATGGTCTCTTTTGTTCATACTCTAAGTATCTGTCTGGGTGACGCACACGTTCACTTATCACTGCACTACCAGTTTCGGTTACATACCGACTTCTCACAGGACCAAAAGTAATTTGTTCACTTTCGTCGCTGTTCATTCCAGCCGTATGATACCTAACTATTCCAGTATCAGGGTATTGATTCACAATCTTATTCTTTACACAAATCTTAGTGCAACAGTCATCACCTATGGCTTTACAGAAAAACCTAAAACAGTCTCGGCAACATTTACAATATCTACATACACAGAATATTATTATCAGCACTACTATCCCGTCCCAGCATACCCCCATATTGGTATACTGTCTAATGAAAATGCATCAAATAATGTTCTTTGTTGGTATGTGATTTCCTCTTCTAATTCGTCTAATTTATGCCCTGCTGCCGTTAGATCATCTAACTGACGAACCACTGGTTCGATTGGTAAGTATAGAGGTATTTCCGAAATGTTCCTCTTTTTCTTATTCACCATGCAACAATCTATATCCATATTTAGATTTGGAACTATATCATTGATCGGTACCTTTGACCTAATGGTATGTTCTGATTGAATTAATATTTGTGCACCATATCCCTTGCATTTACTTAGAAATTTGAGTTTTCCCGTTCCTCTAATAATTACATCTGTGGGCTTATTACTGTTACACAATACTGTGAGCCCTTCGTCTTTCGGTGCTACAAAAAGCCACTCATTACCTCTGATTTGTGTCCATACACTTCCATTTAAACAATATACTTCTGAATACAATCACCTGGGATTTTTACTATAGGTTGAAGCATCCGAGCTTCACATACCTCATGATCGTAAGTTGAAAGCAATACAAAGGTCTGTTTACAGACGCTGTGAGTGGGCTCTAACTTTTTACATATTAACTGATCGTTATCTAACTTGACATATTGCCGTTTTGCATCGTCAATTAACAAAAATTCTTTTTCAGGCGCTATATACGTAAATAATCTTTTACTGTGATTCACTTCGACTGGCAGGGGCCATAGCTTATAGATATTAAATATTTCAGTATCTACTAGCGGAATGTTTAGTACATAACTTAGTATACTTCCCGAAATAAAGACATCTAAGTCAATTACTCTCATCAGTTGGTACCCCTTGGATTCAGACAATTCTATCGGAAATTGTTTATCTTTTATTTCATCTTTAATTAATTGTAAGTATTTAACTACTTGCACTGGGTTGATTAAATGTGGCTCTAGAATACCTTTTTGCGCATTTACGATGGCCGTTATGATCAAATCGTATTCTTTTTCCAGTTCCTCAAATATTGACGTCAGCTGTATTATTTGCTCATTTATTGTTACCAATATACCAAGTTGGTTTATTCTTTTATCTGTGCTAGCTTCATATTTATATATGTGCTCATTTAGTTTTAATATTCCCGCGGTGATCATTCTTTCATTACGTTCTATTGAGTTAACTGTATTGTTAAAGCTGGCCAATGTCGTTCTTACTATTGTAACTTGTTCTTTAGAGAGTTTCAATAGCTGTTTTTGCTCTTGCTCCAATAATTTGATCTTTGACTTAAAATAGGAAGCATCATCTTCGTCTAGGGTTCCGAATAGGACCTTACTAATTTCTCCCACAAAATTAAGTATCCCTCGTTTTCCTTCTGTTTGTTCATGTCTGGCTAGTTGCCCAATTAGGCTTTGGGATGTTTCTATTTTACTTTCGTGGTATTCTACCACCTGCTTTATACTAGTACACCCTTCTACACTTGTGTTTACCTGTTTAAGTCTCTGCTGGCAATAATCCACGGCCTTTAATGCTGCATCCTGAGTTGCCTCAAATTTCTGCCTTAAATCTCCTAAGTTAAAATAACTCACGATCCTCCAAGTAGTAGTGTACAAACTTACTGTCCCTCTGTTGTCGTAGTACAATCCCGGCGATGACTGAAATTTAGCTAGCTGCAGATCTTGTTGCTGTATTGTTGCCGTAATACTTGCTATCATGAGCGTCACTACTATCACTCGGGTTGCTGTCATTGTCCCTGCAATTTAAAAAAATTCTTTTAGCCGGTTTGCATGTACCTTCGTAAATTTATTTTTCTTTAATTGTATAAACGACATTCGGTCCTTTTTGTTTCAACTACCGTATATGGACCTCTCCATTGACTGTCCAATTTTTTTGAACGTCCCCGTCTTACACTCTCATCGAATAGCAAAACTTTATCACCTGGACGGAATGCTACCGGATTTTGCGTCTTGTCATAATTTTCTTTGCTTTTTATTTTCGCCTGTGCTGTCGCCTCTCGCGCTTCTTGGTGCATTGCCCTTAACCGTTCTTTCAATTCGATTACATAATCGTCGTAGTTGTATATTACTTCTGCCGGTTTCTTCTGCAATATTCCCGGTATATTACATATTCTTCCAAAGAATAATTCGTGAGGCGTATATCCTGTGGTACTGTGTGGTGTTGTATTAAAAACAAACACTGCATACGGGATCCAGGTATCCCAATCTGTTTGACCTCTATTTATGTAATGCCGTAGCATTTCTGTCAGTGTACGATGCGTTCTCTCTAACGCTCCATTCGCTTGTGGGTGGTAACTTGTAGTGTGTATCTTCTCGACACGTAACAACCTACATATTCTTCTCATTAGGTCACCCATAAAATTGCTTCCCATGTCACTTAATAAAATAGACGGTATTCCAAACCTTAGAATTATCCGTTCTACTAGCACTCTTGCTACCGTGTCAGCATCTTGCTGCTCTATGGGCTCGGCTACTAAAAACTTTGTCAAAGCATCCTGAAACGTAAGAATATATTTATTTCCTTTTTCTGATTGTTGTAGTGGACCTACGATGTCTATATCACACCGTTCAAACACATGCTCTGGAGATCTTGTTATCTCCATTGGCATCTTTGTCTTACTCTGGGTAATCTTATTCTTTTGGCAGCTTTCGCACTGGCGAATGTACTGCTCAATGTCGGCTTTCATGCCTTCCCAGCTACAATATTTCCTAATTCTCTCATAGGTCCTACCTATTCCCTGATGTCCACCAATTGGCGATTCATGATACTGCTTTAGTATCTTCGTCTTCTCTTCCTGAGTAAGTTCTTCCCTATTATTTGCCTTCGGTGATAATGTTCCCTTCTCATTATCAGCAGTTGAGGTACCACTTTCTGCCACTATTTCTTTACTTTCAGTTTTCTCTTCATCCTTATCACTTATTTCGTCATCGGTCTCTCTAATGTTTCGGATTCGCGAAAGAGCGTCCGCAACCTGATTTCTTTTGCCGCTCTTATATATGATTTCATAATCATATTCTTCAAGTTTCAACCGGAACTTCATTAATCTGGATGACGGGTCTGATACACTATTAATCCACGTCAACGGTTTATGGTCTGTGCAAATGGTAAATTTCCTCCCAAACAAATATGGTCTGAATTGTTTTACCGCCCAACAGATAGCTAACATTTCCCTTTCAATAGTGCTGTAGTTTCTTTCTGCCTTGTTTAAGGTCCTCGATACATATGCTACAGGTAAGTCCTTACCAATTGTACCTTGACTTAATACGGCTCCTATCGCGTCTTGACTTGCGTCTGTGGTTACTACGAAACTTTTTGTGAAATCGGGATACTGTAAAATGGGAGAATTCAACAATTTTTCCTTCAATTGTTGAAAAGCCTCTTCCTGTTTCGTTCCCCATATATAAGCGACTCCTTTTTTTAATAGCTCATATAGCGGCTTAGCAATTTTACTGTAATTACTAATAAACCGTCGATAGTATCCACTCAAACCCAAGAATGCCTTTAACTGACTGGTATTACTCGGTTGTGGGTATTGTTTCACGGCTTCTACCTTTTTTGGATCAGGTTTCAATCCCTCCTCGGTGAGTACGTGTCCCAAAAATGTAACCTCTTTCCGTAGAAATTCACATTTGTCTACTTGTAACTTGAGGTTGTACTTTCTCAGTCTTTCGAAAACATCTTCTAACCTGGCATTATGTTCTTGTTAACACAGAGTTCATCAATTTTTGGAAGGTATTTGGTGCCGTCTTTAATCCCATAGGCATCCTTTTGAATTCATAATGTCCATAAGAAGTGCTAAAACGCTGTCTTTTCCCGATCTTTTTCGTCCAATAAGACCTGATAGTATCCTTTCGCTAAGTCCAGTGTCGAGAAATATTTTGCCTTTCCTAGCCCATCTAATATCTCATCAATTCGCGGCAATGGGAACACATTATTTACTGTCAGATCATTAAGCTTTCTGTAGTCTATTACTACACGCCATTTCTGTTTACCGCTTGCATCCATTTTCTTCGGAATTATCAGTACCGGCGAATTCCAAGCACTCTCACTAGGTACTACTATGTCATCCTGTAGTAGTTTATCTATTTCGCCTTGCAAAATTTCTTTTTGCGCCTCCGGTATTTGGTATGGCCTCAACCGAACTATCTTTCCTTCTGCCTCCGGAAGGAGTTTAATTTCATGCTTGACGGCCTCTGTATAACCTAATCTATCCCCCGGCAAATGGAATATGTCATTATACGCCGCACAAATCTCCAATAGGGCTTCCTGCTCTTCTTTGTTCAAATGATCGACCCGGATATTTTCCTTTAGCTTGCTTAACCGCGATCTGCCCTCCGGTCGCTTTGCTCTAACTTGCCTTACGTGGGTTTCTTTTACTTCTGGCACTTTCTCAGCTTCTACTATGGGATTTTCTAGTTTAACTTCCTCTTCCGTAGTGTTTAACAAACTTGTGATGCACACTCCGTTTCTCACGGATACCAGTGCCTCTGGCACAAATAGACCTGGTTTTACTTCTTGCTTCGGGATTATCGCCTCCGATACATCCTTCAGCGTAACTCTTACTCTCACTATTTTTTCCTCGCACGGGCCTATTCTTATTTCTGAGTTTCGAGCCTTCCCGGCTTTCACTCTCGGTTGAGTACTACACTTACTCCCGTTTTTCGCGATTGGAATCGCCTTTGACTTCGTGGTCTTAGCCACCTCCGCATAGGTGCGTTCCATTGCATCCTTATGCCACGCAGATCTTACTGCTAACGAGTCGGACTTTTCCGCATTCGTTAAACTACTACGCCCTTTCACGGGGCTTACTGTCTTCGATGCAGTACCTACTGCCCTCGAAAACCTTCCGTCACGTCGCACAATTCCATTAGTCGACGGACAATCTCGCCTTTTCACGGGGCCTACCGTCTTCGAGTCAGCACCCAGTGCCCTCGGAATCCTTCTGTCACGCCTCACAGTTCCTTTAGTGAGTGGACACATTTCACCTGATGTCGCAATCCTCACGACATCTTCCCTGTCGCGTCGCACAGATCCGTTAGTGGACGGACAGACACCATTTCGCGTCGTAATCCCTACGACACTTCTCCCGTCCCGTCGCACAGTTCCGTTAGTGCACGGACGAGCATGATTTGGTGATGTAACCCTTACGACACCCACAACATTCTTGTAGCCGTCGGTTTGCCTTACCGATCTACAAGAACCACCACAACGGATCTCACGTTGTTTCTGAAATGGCCCTTCTTGCGCGGTTTCCAAGCTAATTCGCTTCCCGCGAATCTCAATGGTCCTCCCACCATAATCTATTATGGCCCTATTTTGTGCCAGGAAATCCCTTCCTAACAAGCTTCAAATGGCAAATCTATGTCCGGCCCTATCACATAGAACTTTTGCTTTAGTACCAAGCCCTTTTCGGCTTGCAACTCAATTACTACGGAAGCTTCTGTATTCACTATATTGTTACTGATCCCTTTGATTCTAATTTTTTCACTAGTATCCCATTTTGCTCCCTTGGGTATACTATCCTTTTTTATTAAGCTAATTTGTGCCCCACTATCTACCAGGAATTTCATCCGATTATGCTTTGCTCCATCACATTGCATTACGACAAATTCATTCTTGTTTGTGCAGTCTACTTTATATACTTTTGGGGGCCTGGCGCAATGTGACTGCCTCATTACGCCACTTAACAGTTTACCGGTCTATTAACCCTTTTTCTCACTACCCCGGTGTTTTCACGGCACTCCCGAGCATAGTGCCCCTTTCTATTGCATTTAAAACATGTGATTTCACTTACACTCGGTATTCTCCTCTTGACAGGTATCACTTGCGCCGCTTGTCTAACACTACTCCTAGTTTCTCGCCGTGTTTCCATCATTCTACCAGCGTTTTCTTTCTCTAATTTGTTTACCTGGGCTAGCAAAGCATTTATCGCTTTCTTATCCAGTTCGTCCTCTTTGTCGACCATTCTTACACGCCTTTGCGCCCGACAATCCTTGGCTGTATGCCCGAATTTTCCGCAACTGAGACAGGATGGAACGGATTTTCTCTCTACCTTAGGAGTCCTGAAGGAATATCGCGACACCGGTTTTTCTTTTGCTGAAGCTATCGCACTTTCTTCAGTCGCTGCAATTTCTACTGCTTCGGATAGGGTTATGGTCTCTCCCCTAGCCCGTACAATTGTTTTCACACGGTCATCATACAACCCCTGAATGAAGACTGCTCTTCCTAATTTTAATACAAGAGCTATGCTGCCTGCCAATTCCGTTTCTGCCATAACGCCCCTTATGGCTTCCCTAAACTGATGCTGGAGTGCATCTATGCGCGAACCCCATTGCGCAATACTCTCCCATGATTCTTGCTTACTAGCAAACATTTTACATGCATAGTAGTCTAACGTTCTTTTGCAGCCATAGTTTTCAACCAATATCCCTCGAACTGCCGGCCAAGTTGTAGTCAAATCTCTGACGAGCAATTTTCCTCTAGCTGTCCCTACTATTCTGGCTTTAACAAATTTTAATAAGATATCATGCTGTTCTGGCGCCACCAGTTCAAAAGCACTATCACAGTTGTCCAGAAATTCATTTAACTGAGCCTTATCGCCATCAAAAGAATGAGGAATTAATTTAATGACTTCATTTAAACTAATATACTGCCTCTGAGATGATGACTGCGCACTCTGACTACCCGACACTGCTTCGTTAGGCATGCTGCTGCTTTTTCTTTCTCACCTGCTGGTGTTGACTCTTGTGTGATGCTGTGTACGTCGCCCGTCCGGCTGCTGGCTGCGGGACTGCGTCGTGCGTCGCTCGCTTGGCTGCTGGCTGCGGGGCTGCGTCGTGCTGCTAGCGGCGGCTGCCTGTTGATCCCTTGGCTCGCCCTGTTGGCTTCGGCTGCGTCGCGGCTGCTGTTGTCGACCCTCGTTGACCTCGACTGCGTTGCGGCTGCTGTCGTCAACCCTCGTTGACCTCGACTGCGTTGCGGCTGCTGTCGTCAACCCTCGTTGACCTTGACTGCGTTGCGGCTGCTACCCGTCTCGTTGTCTTATGGATGCTGCTGGCAGGTTTCTTCCGCTTGTCGAGTGGCCCCTCTCGTACTCGACCAATGGATCCTCTTCTTTCTTCTTTTCGCCTCCCTACTGCGCCACCTCCCCTGGTCGGCTTCGCTTTTCAAGCCGTCAGTCTGGCTATGACTTCGGGCTGATATTTCATAGAAATTTTCAAACACCTATTCCTCAAGTCTGTGGCCTTATATCGCCGATATGCTGACCTTTGGCCAACCCTGGCTAACTTTTGGTCAAGCAGTATCTAACAGTGGCTATCCTGGCCAAAACCCCACACTATTGACACCAAAATTTTTTAGGTATGTTGCGTCCTGGTTGGCTTTTACTTCCGCGAGCGGTTCGGAAGATAGGAGCTCAGGTGAGACTGTCTAAGGTTACCTTTTAGAAGTCTCAGAAATAAGTGGATTTTGGTTTTCAGACAAGGGAACTCGGTGTGGAAGGGTACTGATAGAAATAAAAACACATACAAGCTGAAATTACAAAGACCAAGCTTGCAGCTCACGAAGACCGACTGACATCTATTTTAGACCTAAATCCCAGGGAGGTGCGTGGCTACAAGGTACTACTCCTCCAGCATTTCCAACTCAGGGACTTCCTTCAGCAGGAACTGGATCCTCCGCATCAACTTTAAATAAACTCTGTACGAAAAGTATCTCCCGTAGGGATTAACCAGCTTAAATTCCCTATGACTACCGTCCATGGGACTTCAGAGGCACTAAGTCCTAAACCAGCATCGAAATCTGCTACCGACGGCGACTATTGTGCCCTGCACTAGTCTGTCTCTCCGTCCTACTGCTGCCCTAATCTAACAGTCCTGCTCTGTTACTGCTCCGCCCTACTCTGGCTCTCGGTGGCCCGGCCACCTTCTTTTATACTTCTTAATGACGACATTATTTGTGTCCTCTTAACCTTCTAGAACATTCTGTGGCGTTGGTCGCTTTGTTTACGTTCTTGCATCAGTCCTATCTGCCCTTCCGTGTTTCCCGTCACGTAGGTTTCCGGGTCGGGTCGTGTTAATGGAATCCTCCGCTCCTGTTAACACTCAGCCCTATCACCCTCGCTCCGACCTTCTGCTTTCTCCACTTTTAATGTTATCGCGTTGCCTCTTGTTGACTACATATTGCTCTCCTAAAAGCATCCCGTGTTTCTTCGGTTTCGTATCGCTACGGCGTTTTCCTACGCCTACACTCTTATATTTACTTGCTGCTTCTTGCACCACTTAACATAACTAAGTGTTCCCGCGATTATTTCGCGACACACCTAACATTATCAAAAGCTTTTTCTAAATCAACAAATGCCATAAAGGTATCTTTGTTTTTCTTGATCCGCCCTTTAAGTATTAAAGACAGAATTGCTGCCCTTGTACCGTGATTTTTCCTAAACCCAAACTGATCATCACCTACAATCTCTTCTACTACCCTTTCCATCCTTCTGTATATTATTCTGGGCAGTAATTTTGAAGAATGTGATGTTAGACTAATGGTGCGATAATTCTCACATTTGTCGGCTTGTGCTTTCTTTGGAAATGTGAAGATGATATTTTTACTAAAATAAGTTGGAATTTCTCCTGTTTCATAACTTTTTGATATCAGCTTGAATAATCTTTCGATTTCAAGTCATTCTGAGCTTTATTAAATTCTGTTCTCAAAACAGAATCTCCTAAGCTATCAATGTGGACATCACCTTCCTTTTCCATTACACTATGGTCAAAATCGTCCTAACATACAGTTTCTCAATTTATTCCTTCCATCGGTTAGCTCTGTCCTCTGGCTTAAAAGACGTTTCCCATCGGCAGCTTTAATGTTCATACCTCTTTTCTCGAATTCTCCAAAATTCTGTTTGATCTTCCTATATGCAACATCTACTTTACCTACGACCATTTCCTTTTCTACTTCTTCACACATTTCTTCTTGCCATTTATCTTTTGCTTTTTTGCATTTTCTATTTATTTGATTTCTAAGTTACCAGTAATGCTCTCTTCCTGCTTCATCCTGAGCATTTTTGCACCTTCTCCTTTGATCCATCAGTTCCAAATTTCTTCTCTGATCCAAGGTTTCCGGGCAGTTTGTTCCCTAAAGCCTAATGTTTCTTTACCAGGTTTCATTATTTCGGTCTTTAATGCATTCCATTCGTCCTCGGTTTAGCTCCTTTAAGAGTTACTTCTTAGACCTAAGTCTACCATTTCTGTTACTAGAATGTTTCAGTTTATTCACTTCCAGTCTGCTCTGCTTATGCTGCTTCCTTATTCACTTGAGTTTTAGCCTGCACTTCATCACTATCACATTATGGTAAGAGTCTATGTCAGCTCCTGGGTACACCTTGTAGTCTAGAATTTGATTCATGAATCATTGTTTGACAATGATATAATCTAGCTTGTATTTGCCTGTATCCCCAGGACGTTTCCAGGTGTATATCCGTCTTGCATGGTTCTTAAACATGTGTCGCCACTACTAGCTTATATCTTTTACAAAATTCTAACAACCTGCATCCTCGCTCATTTCTTTCTCCATGACCAAAACTTCCTACAGTATTCCCCTCTTTTCCTTCTCCCACTATCACATTCCAATCACCCATGATTATTAGATTTTCCTCCCCGTTCACATATTGGATTAATTCTTCAATTTCAGTGAACATTTTCTCTATTTCTTCGTCATCTTCCTGTGATGTTGGCATGTATACTTGTACTAACGTGGTTGGGACGGGCTCAGTTTCTAACCTCATCAATATAATCCTGTGACTAAATTGTTCATAATAAATCACCCGTTTCCCTACGCTCTTATTCATTACAAATCCTATAACAGTGATTCCATTGACATCTTGTGTACTAATTTTCATGTGTTCCCAAGACCAGAAATTATGTTCGTCCTTCATTTAATATCACTAATCCCAACAAAATCAAACTTAAGTCGTTCCATCTCCCTTTTTAGGTTTTCTAATCTACCTGCCCTATTCAGACTTCTAACATTCCACGTTCCGAATCGTAGAATGTTTCTATCCATTCTGATGACTATTCCCTGAGTAGTCCCCACCCGGAAATTCGATTGGGGGACTATTTTACCTCCGGAATATTTTACCCAGGAAGAAGCTATCATGATATATGTAATTTGAGAGGATTACATGTCCTCGGGATACCCTTTGGGTCTTTAATGCTGTGGTTTCCCGTTGCCTTCTGCATCCCCATGCCGTTGATCATTTCTGATTCATCCGCCTTTAGTGGCCGTTTCCAACCCCAAGGGCAAGAGTGTGCACTGAACCGCTCCCTGCTCTTCCGCCCTCCGATAAGCAGTGGGTGATTCCTTATACCGGGAATCTTTCAGTCGTTAGAGCCTCGTCCGTGCAAACTGAGTGAACCACGTGAAGGAGAGGTTGACATTTGCTAGGAAAAGGCTAGTATAGCCTCTTCAAAACCCTAACACCCCTTGGAACTCTACCGTTAGTCAAAAACAGACATAGTTTGTGGTTATGAAATTTGCACGTTTCTAAAGAGATGTACTATTCCAAATTGTAGCCGAAAGAACAACAGTAAGTAAGAGGATTTACATAAAATTAGAAAACAGGAGATAATCATGCCATCGGCAGCATTGTTGACATGAATACTCGGAAGCGTATTTCGGCTTTCTCAGTGACATAACTTGTGCCCCTGCCATTGCGTTAGCTAAATTAAAAGCGACAGGTGTATTGGATTCCGTGTGTCTGCAGTTCGATATGGAATCAGAAACTTAGAACTTAATATTTTACTTTCTGTGTTGTTTTAAAGGTATGGTTTACTTAGGGCAGTGGCCGGCAAACTTTAGAAGAGCCAATTTCACTATTAAAGGGGTATAGCCAAATTTATATAAATAAAAATGAAATCTGTTCTTTGGTAACCGCATCGCTTAAGAACGGGTTGAACGATTTGACTAGTCTTTATTTTTAAATTTTAAAATAGTAATAATAAATGTTCACCATACTCCGAATGAGGTTTTCATGGAAAGAAACATTTGAAATTTGCCAGGAAAATTGTAAAATCTGGAAAGCTCTAAGTACATTTTCTGTGGACTGATCAGGATAATTTTTTAAAAAAATGTTCCTAATAGTTCGAATAAGGTTTTTAAAGAAAAAAAATTGGAAATATTTCCGGAACAACTGGAAAGGGAAAAACTGAAAGTGCTTTTTTGTAAGATTTCAAAACTGTACCATATAATTCGATGATAGATATGAGCAAATTTTGTGTTTGTGTCTGACGCTGCATGGATGGAAACAAAACAATAAAATGTTTTCTATCGGGGAGAAAAAAAAAAAATAAAAAAAAAAAAAAATCAAGAAAGATCTGGAAAAAATAATTCCAGCTAAAATTAAAATTATCTTTTTTTTATTTTTGTGTTGTTTCGCAATCTGACCAACAAGTGTAGTTATTTTATTTCTATCCCATTGATATTAATTGAGATCATGTGCTTGATGATATCGTTTAAGGTATGACAGCGCCTAATCGTCCTATACACAGTTTATATATAAACTGTTGAAACGCGAAAAACAATATTATTGTGTTGCATTGAGAGAATCAGTTCGAATGAATGTTCCGCTGTTTAATCGGAAACAGAAATATGCTTATGAAAAATATAAACGATGCTGGCAACGATCCGCTGGAAGAATGAAATTGAACTCGAGCTTGCTTCATCAAGAATTGCAGCTACGTCGGTCAAACAGCTTATTCAACATTCACTTTGCAGTTGAATATGCAAATCAATGAAACTCCAACAAGCAACGTTTCGAAGAACTATGATATGTACAAAATGCTGCAGCACTGCAAACTTATCGTTTGTGATGAATGTACGATAACATATAAAAAGTCTTTGGATCTACGATGCAATCAAAACCAGTTTGGTGGCGTGATAATCGATATGTAAATAAAATACCTTGATGTTCATTGAGATATCAAATTTAACGGGAAAAGAATTAATCATGTGGTTAACTTGAAGTTCCAACTTAATTTAATTGTGACTTAAATTTTTGAACAAAACCGCATGGTTCCAAGAGGATCACATTCCAGGCATTACTAATTACATAACTTAATCAAGTTATTTGGAAAATGTTTGTGGATGTCGTGATTAATGGAAACAAATCCCTTTTCGGAACCTGACATACCCGTGGACCCATCTCTTCCTATTAACATAGTTTTAGTGAGTAGGATTTGATTCTTTTTTTGCCATACATTTAGCGTTAGCATCTGCAATATCCACCTTTAGGGACCTGAATTTAAGTGTCAATTTTTCTAAAAGTTCTTTTTTAGGACCTTCGGACGAAATATAGCACAAAAGAAGAAAATCTTGTGCTGTAGCTTGTGTAATCCAAGTCTCTACTGCAATTAATGTGGCAGAAAATGATATAATATCTTCAACTTGTTGGGCATCTTAGACCATCTTAGCCAGTCTCTCTGTTTTAGCTGACAATGGATTAATTGCAAACTTTTACAATATCACAGTTTTAGTTTTAAAATCTACAAAGAGTTGTTTTGATACAATTATAAAACAACTATTAATGTAGTTGCCATCCATTAAATATTAAATGAATCGTTTTTTTTATCTGATGTTTTTCCACGGCTATCTTTCACGGGATATGTTGTGGGAAATAAGCCGTTTTCATTACAATTTACGTTTTATTATTGTAACGTTGTTCATCGCAAATAAGACATGTGGGTAGATCATTTTATTTCACAATAAACGCAAAAGACTCAATCCATTCACTTTTGAAATTGCGACGATCATTTGCTATTTTTGAATTTTTATTGTTTTTAGTAACCAGATTAAAAATATATTTTTAAGAATAAAATAAGAAAAATAAAACACAAAATTAATATAAAGATGACACAATACATGAATTCAAAACTTTTAAATTCGCACACAGTTACTAAATAAGACGACGCAATAACAGTGACACACACACACACACAAACCGGTAGGATCACGGGTAGATAGTTACATTTTTTGTTTCATTCGTCTTTATTGCCAGCAAAAAAAAAATATTATCAGAGAGCAGCACTAATATCCTCAAAGAGCCACATGTTGGCTCTGGAGCAGTAGTTTGCCAACCCTTGGATGAGGGCATTCTGGAATTCTGACTGATGTGGTATTCAAAATTGTCAATATAATAATTAGAATTGTTCAAGCATTAAAAATCCAACCTCCTGATTTTTTTTTTTATTCCTCCTCACAATAAATGTGAGAAAATCTTAAGTTAAAAAATTACAAATATTACTAAAAGTCTGCAGTTAATTGATTGATAGCTTTTAACCTGAAAATTACAAAGTGGAACTTTAAAACATGAGCCCCTAATAAGGCCATAACAATTGTATTTTATACTATTACACTACTGCACCGATTAGTCCTTAACGTATTGCTCGAGCTGAGAGTTCTTCATTTGTTTGCGTTAGCTAAAGGGCGAATTACGGATACAGTATGAAGAGTTTATTAATTTCTCTCTGATCATTACAGTTTCATTAGAGAAGTGCTATTCCGCACCGTAACCGAAAGTAAAATAGCTCCACTCGTTAACTAGTGATGATTGTTTCTTTACGTCACTATCATTAACACACGCTGTCATCCGAATTTCTCCCCTTGACATTCACTCAGCTTCGTCTAGCTGCCTCCGCTCCCCGTGTCTCAGGTAATTTCCAGGTACCTGACCAGAGTTGCCAACCTCATGCTCACGTGGCTTGAGCCAGAGGTGAACGTGCATAAAACAGAAATTATACCACTCATTACAAAGTGTTCATGTTTTAAAATTCCCTTCTTATTGACTTTGACATTCATTTAAGTTGTAAAATGATCCCATTTGCGCAGATCATTCAAATCATAAGAAAATTTTTCTCTCGTCGAGTAGTAGATTTGTCAAACTCTCTCCTTTCCCAGCGCTGTTTGTGCATAAAAGTCCAAGCAGTCCATTGCATTCGTGGAGTTTTAGGGATGTCCATTTTACGATAGCTGTCATCCCGCCTGGGAAACAATCATAGAACAATAATAATAATAATCACATTAGTTCAAATTATTGGTCTAGTTATAAAAATGTTTTACACATTTTATACGCGTGTACTTCAAGAAACAGGGAAAGAAACGTATATGGTAGCCAAAACTATTCGTATAAAGTCGAAAAAGACATTAAGATTGTGCTGTTCCACTGAAAGAACTATCTTTGGAATATTGAACTCGTTTCAAATTATGGGTAAATAAGTTATCAACTTGATGAACTGATGAGTATGAAATCATTTTGAAATATAAAACATAAGAACTAAGAAACAAAGTAATGTAATTATCTTTTATAAGTAATTACATTACATTATTTCTTAGTTCTTAAGTTTTGTATTTCAAAATTATTTCAAACTCTTCAGTTCATCAAGTTGATAACTTGGAATTATCTCTTACAAGCAGCGATCTGGTGGCTCAGTGGTTAAGCGTCTGACTGGAGTTCGACATGTTCCCGGTTAGAATCCCAGTCTCGGCAGGAATTTTCAAATGCGCTTAACCCGACGTTCATCTCTGGCACAGCTTGCAGTGTAAAGTTAAGTACACCAGAACGCTTCCGTGGTTCGCATTCCACGTTAAACTGTAAGTCCCCTGTACCCGGCAGGATTGGCGGGTTATGTTAAGGCGGCTACGACAGGGGCGGAATGCGGAGCCAATAAAAACACTATCTGCAGGTCATTACGACCACACGGAATTATTATGTTATCTCTTACAAGTGAAGTTTCCAGTAGCTTATAAATATTTAAAAGACAAAATGAAAAAATCTTAAATTATTTTAATTGTTTAAAAATTTACGGGATTACATTTTTGATAATATGGATGCATTTGTACGAGATACTTTTAAAAGACGATGGAAAAATGAGCATTTACAAAATGCATGAGGGATTTGTATGCTTTAAATTTTTACCAAAATGTCTGAGTCGTTTGTGGAGGCAATGCACCGGTACCTGTCAAATACACAAATCCTGATATTAGTTCCTACGAAAGAATCCAAGTCTGAATGTAGCTCAAGAAATATTGGTGATTTATTGTATTGCTGCAGAAATAAAAATTAAATTAGCTGCTGACACGTCAAAGTGGGTGACAGCAGAGCCGCTTTTAGGCTGTGATGCTGGCCTCCATCATTGTGGTGCGTGCTCCCGTTTGTGGTGCGTGCTCCCGTTTGTGGTGCGTGCTCCCGTTTGTGGCGCAGGCCCCTAGGCCACAGCCTTGGTAGCCTATACTTAAATGCGGATCTGGGTGACAGTAATGATAGCTATGTTCATAGAACAAAACTTTTAACGTGGATATAAGCTGAAACAATTTCAAAAGTTGCCTGTTACGACTGAAATGGCGTAACAACCAAAATAACTGTTGCATAAATTCGTATCATCTACCAAAAAAACATCAGGTGTGAAAATTAGCTCTCGTTCACAAGGAGCAGTAGAAATAGCGTCATTGGCAGAACCATTCACTAGCGCCTCGCAAACCTACTGCTCACTAATCTGTATGTTCCCAAAAAAAAAGTCCTTACTTGAAAATCCCACCCCCCTCACTCATCTCTTTCTTACACATCATACACATTTTGTAAGGTCATTTCTTTCTATTGATCTAAAAGCCACTTTTTACCACTCCAATTGTCTTATTGCTCTTAACGTCACATTTAATGGAATTTTCGGTGCTATTTAAAGGCTATTTATTTCATCCCAACATCCTCATTACCAATGTGTTACTTATACACTCACAGAGCTATATTTCATCTGCTTCATGTCTTTCAATGATACCCAACGCAACTCTTGCGATATGGCACTTATAAACTATGTTCTCTCTCCATTTCTAGTATTTCATACTCGTGATAAGGATACAAAACTATCCCATCTTACTCAAGGAATATACAAAATTGCGAAATAGGGGTTTAGTTAAATAAAAAATATAATTTATTGGTAAATCAGATTTATTTAAATACATTTTATTGGATAATAATACATCATTCAGTACTTATAGTTTTATTTCATGTGCATCATAGGCCTTTCTTGCCTCCACATTTTGCCCCCCCCCCCTTTCTTACCTAATTCTTCACTTAAGGTCCATTTATTGCCTTACATGATAAGTAATTTCATGACACTCTCTCACACACACACACACACACACACATATGTGGTGGAAATGAACCACACATCCTACATGTGGGCAGACGAGTGACAGAAAGGTATCACCATATTTACACCCGAGCAGCCTTCCCTTGCGCACTACATTTCAAGTCCAAAAACTATGGACCCCATGTGACGTCACAGCCGGACAGCGCAAAGCATTGGTCTCAACGGATCATCGGACGATACCGTATTGCTCGTTAATTAGCATACACCTTCTTTAACATTAAGGACACCGGGCATTCAAGAATGAAGCGTCATATTATTTTCAGCGCAGAAGAATATATACAAGCGCCAGCATAATTCTAATGACTGCTAAGTTTTATAAACCTATTTTTTTGGTGTATGTATGTATTTATTTTAATTAAGAACCCTAGCAGTAGTCAGTACCGAGCGTGGTGGGTGAGCTATCGGGAGGACATGTGTTCGAATGTACGTCAGGCCATCATGATTTCGGTTACCTGAAATCACTCCAAGAAAAGGCTTGATATGCTGGAAATACTAGAATTTTGGAGTTAACTTGGGTATATTGTTTCTCTCGAAAATTGTCTCTTCGAATTAATGTGAATGTCAGGCTCTTTTATTTTATATACATGCAATTTGCATTATTCCACCAAGTATGGGTATAGAATTTTGTAATCATACACAAATGCATTCACATTCGTTATATTTGTTACTAGGTGGGGAAATATCAGAACACATCATCCAAGTGATGCTCTACCCAATTCTGTGTTTTACACTGTGCTCATGTGACGAACACGCCGTTAAACATAACCTGCTAATGACATCAGCTATATTACCACTGAAGGCGGGTTAGACTGAGAAATTTTTTCAAGGTTTCACTATGACCTGTGGCAGATAATATGGAAAACGTTATCTTACCTCAGGGTGCCTATCCTCAACGAAGCATTCTAAAATATGCAAATACGTCGTCTGTTCGAGTTATATTACGTGAAAATCGAAAATTTTGTTTTCATCCTGGCCGAACAGAAAAATTGCTTGACTTGTTGAATAAAAAATAAGTTATATTCGATTCAAGAGCATAAATTTTTCATTTAAAATACGTTAACGGTCTAAATGAAAAACGTCATTAAATCAGCATGAAATTTCGGTAGACGGAGAAGTTAACGATAGCCGCGACGAATTAAAATTTCATTCATAGACAAAGGTATGGAAAAAATACCGCTTTTCGAGTTCTGGAACATGATGCATACTTTAACCTTATGAAGTTTCTAGAGCTCAACAGCAGATCGGTGGATATCATGTTCTGACATTTGGAGCAGGAACAGCACTAGCAAAACACAAAAAATTGTCCTCGTTGGGCATTAACCATACGACATAGACTCATTTGACGTAGACTGCATAGTTTCTCTCAAGTGATCCTGAGACAACGATTCGGTATTGTCAGAACAGCAATTCTTAAAATCCGGTAAAAATGTATAGGGAGCATTAGAACCAACACCTCCTCGAAGGCTAGAAAAACCAGTTTCTCGATAACGCCCCTCTTATGTCAAGTGTACAGTACCACATATCGGGAGGACATGGGTTCGAATGCCCATCCAGCCATCCTGATTTCGGTTTTCCGTGGCTTCCTTAAATCACTCCAGGCGAATACAGGGAAGGATACCTTTAAAACTAATTCTATATTTGACGACGTGTCATGTGAGAAGCAGGACGACATGAATCTCAAACACATTTACACCCGACAGAGTTTAAATATCTATGTTGAAGTGAAAATCTCCCAGGTTTTATTTTGTACACATGCAATTAGCTTTACTCCATATGGACACATTTAAGCCTGCCCTCATAAAATCAGTTCAGATCAATAGCCAAGTATTCGTTTATTCAAACGCTGATTTGAATAACACCCTTACTTTCTGCATCAGAACTTAGCAGGATCAATTAAGTGAAACGAGTATGTGCAAAGTGTGTCGAGGATGTTTTATGATTTATTGGTGCGTAAAAGATTGCAAAAGGGAATGAGGGAAGATTAAGGCACCAGTGTTTGAAGAACAATCATATTATATATCTGAAGCTTGTTGGCACATCCTTGCCCCCCTTTTTTTTTACCTGATAATCCTGATATTCTGGAAATACTAGAGTACTAGAATCGTCGAAAATTCACATGTGTTGCGACAGCAAAGAGCCAGTAATAATACACGGTAGACTGGGAAGTCAAGATAGTCATGACAAATACTTAATTTAAAAATTCACTCACAGACAAAGGTATGGAAAATACACAGCGCACACAATAAAGTTATCATAATGCTCTTAGCTAACTGATAATTTCATGATCATCAAACAGACACCATAACCCATATTTTCATAGCAGAAAATTACGCAGAAGATTGCACACATCTTGAACTGTGATAAATTTTTAGGTCATTGGTATATGAAAGCGGGTGTTTGGATATTTTATCCACTCAGGCCTTATCACCTAAAGTCTAGTGCCTTATTGTTGTCTTGGTCAACTTAAGCTCCAGACACCACACAGAATTATTCTACCTATATCCATCATTATACGCCATATAAAGCCCCCAACACTCTTCCTATCTTCCAATTACATCGAGTCCAGCTCCTTTATTATGTCATTTGTTGAATGTTTTCCACTAACAAATCTAGCAGACCTACTTTGCACCCTAAAAAAAAAAAAAAAAAAAAAAAAAAAAAAAAAAAAAAAAAGGATTCTATGCTACACCACATTATTCAAGTCCTTCGCTTCTCTGGAACACTCCTTCAGCACCCTCTCCATTAAATGTTTTTTTAACCCGAAGTGCATATAGTGAAAAGCGTGAGAAACACATTCGTATGCCAACACAAACAGCAATAAACTGTAAACAGCACAGTGAAATGGGAGAAGGCCTAAGCCCTGAAACAATCGTTAGAATCACACATTCAAGGTGAGTATAATTCTATAACCTTATATTTTAGACTCAAACCCACAGAGAATCACACACACACGCACATTTCCATGCCCACAACTTGCTCGACACTTTAACCAGCACCAAGATAGAATTCCCACAGAGGAAGAAGACACACACACATATTAGTGGAGGAAATGAACTGCACATCCTACATCCAGACAAACGAGTTAAAGGAAAGTCTGACCATATTTACACATTCATAGGCAGAGAGAGACATACACAGAAAGATGCATGCACACACACACACACACACACACACACACACACACACACACACACACACACACACACACACACACACACACACACACACACACAAACACACACACACACACACATAGACACTAAGTAATGTATCAACATATTTACACATACACACACAGAGATAGATACAAACACACTCACATTTCCATGACTACAGTGAGCTCGACACAAGAACCAGCCCAATTTTGGGAACGAAAAAGTGTTGCAGAACCCCCAATGGCTCATGACTGACCAAAAAAATCATCAGCATCGTCTCATTTATCTCACACTAAAGACCTCTCAGCCATCCTGTATCATGTGTCCTAGGTACAAAAACTGTTCACTCAGCACCACCACGTCCATCCCACGCCTAAGCCTTTTTTGACTTACAGTAACATGTGCCCTCAGGTACCATGAGTAGCAATATACACTTGGTCATCAGTCATATATCATAACTATCATATTCACACTAGGTCTCACCCACAAATCCATACATCACCACAAATAAGCACACACAAACATAAGTGTACGATTAGTACATCCAGACAAACGAGTTGAAGAAAGGTATTACTATATTTACGCATACATACACAGAAAGACTCACACACACGTGCATTTCCAAGCATACAGCGACGTCGACATAATAACTGGCACAATCATGGCAACTAAAAAAGTGGGACAGAACCCCAGAACCCCCATAGCTCAAGGCTGACCAAAAAATCATCAGACAGACGTGTTGGAGTGTGTGGAGAGGATGACATGTTTTCGCCATACACCTCAGTACTTATCTCATACCGAGTGTCCATCACACCCAATTGATTATGTCTACCATCAACACATAGGTGGTCACTGATGGTGAAATCTCGATATGGAGTAGATTCCAATCACCATAATTAGACACACAATCACATAGGAACACACACATATGTCCATGCATGTTAATAGCAGTTTCTGAAAGACTAATTTGGGTCATCTTGCACAGGCGGGCGTGGCGATACGGGCCCCCCTCCTCACAGCGGACGAGAATTTCGTGTTTCAAGGTCGATATACCGGCACACCTAACCGCTTTCGTCCACTTGGAAATTCCGGTCTTCCATTCGGTCTAAAAATACGGTTACTGGTAATAGGCCTCCCGGTCACAAAAATCCGGTAATTCATCGAAGACTGCGGTTTTATGTTCGGCATGTTGCAGTATTTCTGTCCGCAGTGGTTAAGGGGCCCCGTCAGTCTTTCCTTTAACTCGTTTGTCTGGATGTAGCATGTGCAGTTCATTTCCTCCACTAATGTGTGTGTGTGTGTGTCTTCTTCCTCTGTTGGAGTTCTATCTTGGTGCTGGTTGAAGTGTCGAGCTAGTGTGGGCATGGAAATGTGCGTGTGTGCGTGATTTCTCTGTGTGTTTGAGTCTAAAATATATGGTTATAGAATTATACTCACTATAAATGTGTGCTTCTAACGATTGTTTCAGGGCTTAGGCATTCTCCCATTTCACTGTGCTGTTTACAGTTTATTGCTGTTTGTGTTGGCATACGAATGTGTTTCTCATGTTTTTCTCTATATGTACTTCGGGGTAAAAAAATATTTAATGGAGAGGGTGCTGAGGGTGTGTTCCAGAGAAGCGAAGGACTTGAATATTGTGGTGTAGTATGGAATCCACAATTATTATTATTTTTTTTCGTCAGGGTGCAAAGTAGGACTGCTAGATTTATTAGTGGAAAACATTCAACAAATGACATAATAAAGGAGCTTGGCTCGATGACATTGGAAGATAGGAAGTGTGTTGGGGGCTGTATATGGCGTATAATGATGTTAGAATGGATATAGGTAGAATAATTCTGTCTGGTGTCTGGAGCTTAAGTTGACCAAGTGATGAGGCCTGAGTGGATAAAATATCCAAACACCCGCTTTCATATAAAAAGGTCCTAACAATTTATCACATTTCAAGCTTGTGTGATATCTTAGGCGTAATAGTACTAGTGTCTGTAGCTATAGTGACGTTTTCGATACTTATCAATGTGTGGAGATCTGCTATGAAAATGTGGGTTATGGTGTCTGTTTGATGATCATAAAATTATCAGTTAGCTAAGAGCATGATGATAACTTTATCGTGTGAGCTGTGTTTATTCCATACCTTTGTCTGTGAATAAATTTTTAAATTAAGTGTTTTTCACGACTATCTTGATTTCCCAGTCTACCGTGTATTATTACTGGCTCATTGCTGTCGCAACACATGTGAATTTTCAACGATTATCCAAAATTATAGTATTTCCAGAATATTAGGATTATCAAGGGGGGGGGGGGGCAAGGATGTGAAGTGCCAACAAGCTTCAGGTATATGCTATGATTGTTCTTCAAACACTGATGCCTTAATACTTCCTCATTCCATTTTGCAATCTTTTACCCACCAATAAATCATGAAACAACCTCGGCACATTTGCACATGCTCGTTTCACTTAATTGATCCTTCTAAGTTCTAATGCAGAAAGTAAGGGTGTTATTCAAATCAGCGTTTGAATAAACGAATACTTGGCTATTGATCTGAACTGATTTGATGAGGGCAGGCTTAAATGTATCCATATGGAGTAAAGCTAATTGCATGTGTACAAAATAAAACCTGGGAGATTTTCACTTCAACATAGATATTTAAACTCTGTCGGCGTAAATATGTTTGAGATTCATGTCGTCCTGCTTCTCACATGACACATCGTCAACTGTAGAATTAGTTTTAAAGGACTCTTTCCCTGTATTCGCCTGGAGTGATTTCAGGAAGCTACGGAAAACCGAAATGAGGATGGCTGGATGGGCATTCGAACCCATGTCCTCCTGATATGTGGTACTGTAAACTTGACATAAGAGGGGCGTCATCGAGAAACTGGTTTTTCTAGCCTTCGAGCGGGTGTAGGCTCTAATGCTTTCTATACATTTTAACCGGATTTTAAGAATTGCTGTTCTGACAATACCGAATCGTTGTCTCAGGATCACTTGAGAGAAACTATGCAGTCTACGTCAAATGAGTCTATGTCATATGGTTAATGCCCAATGAGAACAATTTTTTGTGTTATGCTAGTGCTGTTCCTGCTCCAAATGTCAGAACATGTTATCCACCGATCTGCTGTTGAGCTCTAGAAACTTCATAAGGTTAAAGTATGCATCATGTTCCAGAACTCGAAAAGCGGTATTTTTTCCATACCTTTGTCTATGAATGAAATTTTAATTCGTCGCGGCTATCGTTAACTTCTCCGTCTACCGAAATTTCATGCTGATTTAATGACGTTTTTCATTTAGACCGTTAACGTATTTTAAATGAAAAATTTATGCTCTTGAATCGAATATAACTTATTTTTTTATTCAACAAGTCAAGCAATTTTTCTGTTCGGCCAGGATGAAAACAAAATTTTCGATTTTCGCGTAATATAACTCGAACAGACGACGTATTTGCATATTTTAGAATGCTACGTTGAGGATAGGCACCCTGAGGTAAGATAACGTTTTCCATATTATCTGCCACAGGTCATAGTGAAACCTTGAAAAAATTTCTCAGTCTAACCCGCCTTCAGTGGTAATATAGCTGATGTCATTAGCAGGTTATGTTTAACGGTATGTTCGTCACATGAGCACAGTGAAAAACACAGAATTGAATAGAGCATCACTTGGATGATGTCTTCTAATATTTCCCCACCTAGTAACAAATATAACGAATGTGAATGTATTTGTGTATGATTATAAAATTCTATACCCATACTTGGTGGAATAATGCAAATTGCATGTGTATTAAATAAAAGAGCCTGAACAATTATCAAACATTCACATTAATTCGAAGAGACAATTTTCGAGAGAAACAATATACCCAAGTTAACTCCAAAATTCTAGTATTTCCAGCATATCATGCTTTTTCTTGGAGTGATTTCAGGTAACCGAAATCATGATGGCCTGACGTACATTCGAACACATGTCCTCCCGAAAGCTCACCCACCACGCTCGGTACTGACTACTGTTAGGGTTATTAATTAAAATAAATACATACATACACCAAAAAAATAGGTTTATAAAACTTAGCAGTCATTAGAATTGTGCTGGCGCTTATATATATTCTTCTGCGCTGAAAATAATATGACGCGTCATTCTTGAATGCCCGGTGCCTGTAACGTCCTTAATGTTAAAGAAGGTGTATGTTAATTAACGAGCAATACGGTATCGTCCGATGATCCGTTGAGGCCAATGCTTTGCGCTGTCCGCCTGTGACGTCACATGGGGTCCATAGTTTTTGGACTTGAAATGTAGTGCGCAAGGGAAGGCTGCTCGGGTGTAAATATGGTGATACCTTTCTTTCACTCGTCTGCCCACATGTAGGATGTGTTGTTCATTTCCACCACATATGTGTGTGTGTGTGTGTGTGTGTGTGTGTGTGTGTGTGTGAGTGTCATGGAATTACTTAACATGTAAGGCAATAAATGGACCTTAAGTGAAGAATTAGGTAAAAAAAGGGGGTGGGCAAAATGTGGAGGCAAGAAAGGCCTATGACGCACATGGAATAAAACTACAAGTTCTGAATGATATATTATTATCCAATAAAATGTATTTCAATAAATCTGTATGATTTACCAATAAATTATATTTTTTATTTAACTAAATCCCTACCTCGCAATGTTGTATATTCCTTGAGTATGATGGGATAGTTTGTATCCTTATCACCAGTATGAAATACTAGAAATGGAGAGAGAATATAGTTTATAAGTGCCATATCACAAGAATTGCGTTGGGTATCATTGAAAGACATGAAGCATATGAAATATAGCTCTGTGTGTGTATAAGTAACACATTGATAATGAGGATGTTGGGATGAAATAAATAGCCTTTAAATAGTATCTACCGAAAATTCCATTAAATGTGACGTTAAGAGCAATAAGACAATTGGAGTGTTAAAAAGTGGCTTTTAGATCAATAGAAAGAAATGACCTTACAAAATGTGTATGATGTGTAAGAAAGAGATGAGTGAGGGGGGTGGGATTTTTAAGTCAGGACTTATTTTTTCGAACATACATGGGCTGAGCCTGGGGAAAATGAGAATATTCCCAGGAACCTTATTATAAAACTCTGTCAGGAACGGCAAATTGTGTTGTGGAAAGTAGTCGAGGTCATCCTCACTAGCAATAGTGCCTAACGGAAACCGTTGCTGGCCCCGCGACAGTGCTGAGTGCGTGTTACTTTCACCGCTGCGTCAGAATTGCGGACAGCCAAGTGCTGGTTAGCGGCACACCTAGGAATACCTATATGCCCGCGGGGATCACGGCCGAGCTCCGCTGAATACTCAGGCAGACTGAGGTTAGCGCTGTCCGCTGCTGACACCTGGTGGTGGGTTGGTGAACTAAACACACCATTCTCGACGTGGTCTTCCTCCCCCCCCCCCTTACCCTGTAACATCACATAACGGGATATGATTCAGGAACCTTATTAGAACACTACTAGCTTGTGTAATAATTATTCTATGTTACCCAGACCAGAAATCCCGTGCGTCCTTCCATTTAATCTCACTAATCCCAACAACATATGACTTAAGTTGTTCCATCTCCATTTTTAAGTTTTCTAACCATACCTGGCCTTTTCAGATATTTAACATTCCACGCTCCGACTCGTAGAATGTTTGTATCCATTCTGACGGCTCCTCCATGAGCAGTCCCCACCCGGTGATCTGATTGGGGGACTATTTAACCTCCGGAATATTTTACCCAGGAAGAAGCTATCATGATATATGTAATTTTAGAGGATTGCATGTCCTCGGGATACACTTTGGGTCTTTAATGCAGTGGTTTCCCGTTGCCTTCTGTATCCCAATGCCGTTGATCATTTCTGATTCATCGGCATTTAGGGGCCGTTTCCAGCCCCAAGGGCAAGAGGATGCCGTGAACCGCTCCCTGCTCTTCCGTCCTCCTTTCGGAGGCCGTTGGCAAGTAGTGGGTGACTCCTTATACCGGGAATCTTTCAATCGCCAGGGTGCACCACTTGAACGAGAGGTTGACATTTGGTTGGAAAAGGCTAGTATAGTCTCTCTCAAACCCGTACCCCTCATTTTATCGATACGACAGCAAATATAAACATAATATTCAATACTGTACCCACTGTTATATAGAAAAGATTGGTCGCCACTAAATACAATCTGCGTGATAAATTGAATCTGTGTCTGAGAGAGTAGTGATCAAATTTATTGTAAATTTGTACAATTATTCAATGAACGTTTTATGTTTTGATGGACTGAAATGGTTTAAATGAAAGGAATCACTATTGTGAACGTACTAAAAACAATTGAGTGCAAGGGCAGAAATTAAAAATATTATTGGGACCATAATGTTTGAATGAGATTTTGAATGTTTGCATTTAATACTTTCATTTAAATGAGTTTTCTAATAATTTCAAGTAATTTTGTATTCCACAAAAAAAAAAAAAAAAACATTTTAAAAATGCGCAAAGTTTCGTGCTAGTTTAGTGACAAAAAGTTATGAGATCTTCTTTTGAGCCAAGTCTACAATTAACAATGTGTACTCACTTCCCTTTGTGAAACAGAATGGATTTTCTCTGTGTCATAGATCGTTTATTTAGATTTTTTTTTAAATAATTAAAAAATCTTGTGAATTGGACATTACAGGCGCCATGTTTAAGTTAACCTATATGAATACCTTAAATGTGTTGCTTAGTCAAACGTACAAATACATAAAAGCCAAGATTTACCTTGCTCTTTTCCGAATCTGACAAGTATTTATTATGCCTTCAATTTCAGTAATAATTACGGCCTGCATAATGGCCTAGTAACCGGATTTTTATTATTATTATTATTCTAAATAAACGATCTAAGACACCTAAAGAAGCCATTCAGTTTCATAACTGATGTGGTTACACATTGTAAAGTGGCTCAGAAGAAAATATCATAACTTTTTGTCACTATACGAACACTTGATTTGGCCTATTTTTACTAGCTTCTTCTGAATTCCCACCCAAATGTAATGACACCATTAGAAAAATCGGTAAATAAAGTTTCAGAATCAATATACATTAACAACAATGCCCCATTCACTTGGAAAAAAGGGTGTGCGCCGTAACCGAGCAGGTTAGATTGCCGCTGATTTAACTACCACAATAAATAAATTACAGTGGAATATTGATGTCAGGGTATCATGGTTGAAATAATTTTTTTTAATAAGTTTCAAAGTAAGAAAAAGAAGGAAGTAAAATTTAACACATTAGTTAAACCTAATAAGCTCACTCACCAATTAAAATATGAGGTATATAAAGTTACTAGCGTAGAAAGTGATTTAACTTTAGGGGTAGTAAGGGACAGATATATGGAAATTTAGGGGTTTACCAAAATTCGGCTTTGTACTGCTACGGGAAGTAGCTTAGAGTTTTGATGATCAGTGTCAGTCAGTCAGTGAGTGACTGAAAAAATCACTGAAGTTTGCATCCAAATAACATCCGAACAAAGAATATTAGCGAAATTAAATTTATTGTGGTTGCTAAGATTGCTGATATCTATGAATAAAAGAAATTTCACAAATGTAGCAAGAATACAACCGAAGAAATTGAAATTCAAAACTAGTCCGAATCGCTTCGAGAAAAGTGTAGAGAATGCCGCCATTGAGTCCACTTGGCGGGAGCACTGCCATTCATTCAAATAAGGTTTAATTGCTTTTGTGCTATTATTATTGTTTCCGTGATTATTGGAGCTGGAGAAAAGGCCTGTCGGCGCCTTTGTGTTTCCTATATCCGTCGCGGGAAGTACGGGTTTGCGCGCCCAAATCCACACAATTTCGAATATCATCACTCTTTTGCGACTCAAGCGCTCACAATTGACGGAGTCACATAAGATACCGGCCTACTCGCGCGAGCATTTTTCGCGTGAATACGCGTCTACTGGACGACCAGCCTTTGGGGGCATCCACAAATTACGTGAGGTGGTTTTCCGGATTTCTGGACCCTCCTCCCCCCTGGTGAGATTTCGTGAGATCTGGCCGGACCCCCCTCTGTGGTGAGATCTGGTCCGTGAGAACTCCCCCCCCCCTCCCTAAAAATCGCCCTGGAAACTTTTTCAGGGATTGTTTTTTTTTTAGGTCACAGCCTCACTTTTCGACGAAATACCCTCCTAAAATAAAATAAACTTTGGCGCAAATTGTAGACCTTTTTTTTTAGCTCTACTGCACAAACATTTTTCGCAAATTCTCAAGTGAGATTTCTGTAGACCCCCCTCCCCCTTGGTGAGATCTGGTGAGATTTCGCCGGACCCCCTTCCCCCTATTTCACCTCACGTAATTAATGGATGTCCCCTTACGAGGATGGTTGGTGAGTGGTATCGCTCAAGTTCGGGGGGGACCCACGTCTGAATCCCCATCCTGCCATCCAGATTCAGGTGTTCCAAGGTTTATCCAATTCACTCGAGGAGAAAGCTATTAGCCTAATTCCTTCCTGTTCCCTCATTGCTTTTCCCCGCCTCTAGTTACCTCGAAGTCGACGAGGGGAAAGCCATATTAAAAAAAAACTCGTTTCATAATTATTACAGAAATTTTTTCACAAATGTTTTATTATATTTTACATGCGATTTGCTTGAGAACTTTCTTTTACTGAGAGAAGTATTGTAAAAGTGTAGAGAGGTTTTCGTGGTTCTGTATAAAAGGTTTTATATTTTCTCAGTTGTGTGATACTTGCATTCTCCATAAAATTTTAATGCAAATCAGACGGCTCTCGTCTTCTCTCATAATAGTGTGAATAATAACTCGAGATCGGTTTGGAAAATTTTACGCCGTCAGCAGCTTCATAAAATGACAATGTTTGGTGCCAAAATGACCGAGATTATTATATTCTACTGAAATGCATTTGATCCAGTCTGAAAGCAGATTTTAGTATTTGTAATGAAACCAAATTTCAATGTTGAAAACAAAAGTAGTTTCAATGTATCTTGGTTAGTTATTCACTACGACAAGCTGCAAAACTTTTAGACACGTGATTTAAAATCTTAATTAACATGAAAAAAACTTACAAATTTCAAAGTCAGTACAATTTATAGAAAAAACCATACACCACTTGACTAATCGTGTATAACTTCTTCATCTCTCTTGCCCCATAGGAGACCGTTCATAATAATCATGTTCTTCTTCCCAAACAATATCATAAACCTCCTCCGAAGATTAAATATAATTCTGAAGCAGAAACTCTTACCACTGACAGTTATCTGTATGTTACAGATTATACACTAACACAGATAAATTGTGCCAAAATTTTATTACTTCCTTTAATGTTGATAATCTCCCATGTTCATGATTACTCTCTTACAGGCAATTCGGACAGACGGTGAAGAAGGAAAATCCAGCACTGCGGGACTGAAGGAGAACAATTAATTACCTTGGAGCGAACAAGAGTTTTCATATCTGTAATCTATGAAGAATATAAATAAAGTCTGAGCATTTAATTGCTTGTGTTGCTATTCGTGTTGTAATGCCATTTTCATATGTATACGAACGACCTGAATCGCTCACCGCTCATTGCCTCCAAAAACTTTTTCAACCCTTGCTACATAATTACACAGACAGTCCTATACGCCATAGGTAGTACAGTCACGCGACTACCCAAAGTTGAGACTTACACATTCACAAAAATGTAATATATTTCAGTATTTTCTTTTTACAAACGAAATTTCATCAACAGAAGTGTTGTGCAGGTATCAAATACTTCTGTTTTCTTTTCTAAACATTTTACGTGTCCTTACAGTCGAAATAATAATTCAGTTCTATAAAAGTTACCGGTTTCAGAAAAAACTAATTTTGAACTAATGCTGGGCTCAAAAGAAAATGAATCATTGTACCGATCATCTTCGGCAAAAAATAACTAAAAACTAATATTAAAATAAGTGTTTTCAATAATGTAACAATTTAGTGAAAAATGTAGAGTTGTTTGAGCAAATTAAGAAGTGGATTGCGAATTTCTGATGTTACTTTCCCACTTAAGAGTGCTTGTTCTTACATATTGTTCTTTTAGTACTGCCAGTAAATTTGTTTTAGGAAAATATAAATGCTGCAACACGGAAATATATATAACTAAATTACTGACTAAAATCATCTCAGATAAACAGGTTGGCTTTTGTTTAAGCACTTGCTAGTGCACTATCTTGAAAGTGTTCCTTATAAATTGTAGAGCCTACAGTTACCTCGTCAACCAGTTCGTTATATTTCCCGTGGAAATGAAAATAGGTATACTGGATCACTTAACGGAATACAGAGGGATCGAAAAAAAAAAAGTACTGACTGTTTGGTCGTACATATATTCAGAAAAATTTGTGATGAAGGTACAATTTTAAGCGCATAGATAGAGTTATGTTACATGTTCTAAACTACCACTAGTCTCCAAACAAAGCTGATGGCGCCGAACTACAGATTGAACCACGCCTGTCAGTGTATCTGGCGTAATGGCATCACATGACACTATGATTTTTTCACGAAGCTTGTAGCTGCTTTTTGTAGATACAAATCATCCTTAAAAGTCCCCCATCGATAGAAATCAAGTGGTGATAAATCAGTAGTGTGATGTGGGTACTCAATAGCACCTCTTCGACCTATCAGTGTCCGTGTAGAGTGTACAACCTGACATCTCGATGGTTGACAGGCAGTGCTACATCTTGTTCAAGGTAAAACATTTTATAGGCGCACAGTGTTCGGACGACAAGCTAAATCCTTGTCTGAAGCATATCAAGATACATATGACCATTTAAGGCACCTGCGAAGAAATAGGGAATAATCAAAACAGGCGATGACAGAACACATCATACATTAACCCCTGATATATTCACTAAAAGTGTGTGGCAGAGGGTGCATTGCACCTATCCGAAAGGGTATAGTTTGGATGGGATACACGGGATGTGGCAGCAGGCGCCCATGGGCTATTGTGAGGAACCATCCCAGCATTCGCCTGGAGCAATCTGGGAAAACCATGGAAAACACAGATCAGGATGGCCGGAGAGCTTTATCGAAAGCTACTCAAGTCGGATTTTAAGTTTACTCGTCCGTTAAATCGTTTCTATTCCATTCCCTAATCCCTAATGGGAAAAATGAGTACAGAAAAGAATCGGATCTGACCGTGATTTCTCTTATCTTAATTTCACGGTCATTCCAAGATACGAATGTTGCTGGTAGCAATATTTATTTGCTGTCATTCTGAAATATGTCAGTCGTGAATTTTTCAATTATCATCTGTCGAGAGCAACGCCTTCAGTGTTCCAGTCATTCCAAACCTAACTCCTTCAACATCGCACTTACGCTTTCCCTCCAATTATATACACCTGTAACGAATCGGGCTTCTCTAATGCCTCCATTAACCCCTTTTGATGGGGACCCCATAAAGAACAATAGTATTCTAAGTGAGGACGCACTAGTGAATTATAAGCAATCGATTTAACTTCCGGAGTGCAATGTTTTAAATTATGACCTAGAAATCGGACCATACGATTTGCTTTCCAAATTACATTCACGATGTGTGCATTCCACGACAAATTATTACGAATTGTTACCCCTAGGTATTTAGCGGAATTTACCGTTCCAAGGACAGTGCCATTAATTATGTATTCAGAGCTAGATGATGTCACCTTTTTACTCACGGGCATGACTTGGAACTTTTTAGCGTTTAACTCCAATTGTCAGTCTTTACACCACGCAATTATTTTCATAATATCGTCTTGTAACAAAGCGCAGGAGTCCTTAGTTGTTATCTCACGATAATTAATAGCATCATCGGGAAAAAATCATTTCATCTCCCTTATCAATAATTTATATGCGAAACAACAGAGGCCCTATCACGCTTCCCTGGGGAACCCCAGACCTCACCTCGGTAAATGATAAACTCTCACCATCGAGAGCTACACACTGTGTCTGCAACCCAGTCGCATTTTTGTCTAGAGTAGGTACAACCTGTATTAGCTGGGACAGATAACGTCACAAGGAAGGGGGGGGGGAGGGAGTGAAGACCACGACGAGAATGACGTGTATAGTTCAACAACCCGCACCAGGTGTCAGCACCGTACAGTGGTAACCTCAGTCTGTCTGAGTATTCAGCGGAGCTCGGCCGGGCAGTTGAGATCAATTCTGGCACACATCGCCGCAGGCGACAACGGTTGTTGCTATTCCCAGCGTATGGAAAGCGCGTGTCACAGATGATTCTTGCGGCCCACGTCGCTGTCCTCAATTCTGACCTATGACGCGACATCAGGACATACAGTCTGAGTATTTCTGACTGCCGCGTTACACACCATCGCCTGAGGCGTTGCTCGCTAATTCAGAAGTAACACACGCTGACGGTACACGTCTATCAATAATATTTTCGTCTCGACATGCAGCACAGGACGATAGCCGCTATTTCGAGCGTATCATTACGGATTCAAACGTGGAATGTGCGCGTCATGTTATACACTGCTAGCTGGTACAAATGAGAGATCCCTCAACAATCGTTATTACCAAACCTGCAATTTTCTTCCTAGGACCTTCGAAGAGCATTTTGTCATGTCTTATTAATATTTCCAATTACTATAATTCATTAATTGCTTAGTTACCATAAAATTAACTTCTAAAATAACATTTTAGTAGAATGTCATGACTTTTTATCAATAACACTGAGGAAATCCGCTTGCTTGCTGTTAGCGTTTGTTATTAAATTTCTTACTAGCATTTTTCATGTGTTATTAATATTTTGAACCATTTTAATTCATTAATTGTTAAATTATCATTAATTAACTTCTAAAATAATTTTTTCGATTTTTTTTGAACAAAACTTATTGTTGCCTTCTGAAAATGGTATATTTGGTTCAAATATTAAATCCTTACTGGAAAACCAGTCCTCCCTCCCCTCCACTTCCCCCCCATACTCTTCTGAACCTTTTATCTTTGTAAGCATTTAGCCGCCATTTTTCCCCACTCCAATTGTCTTATTACCCCAACACGCCTTTTGTGATATGGCAGTTTTAAAAGTTTTCCTCTAGTTTGATTCTAGTATTTCATACTCGTAATAAGAATACTATACTACCCCATCATACTCAAAGAATATACAAAATTGTTGGGTAGGGGTTTCGTTAAATAAAAAACATAATTTCTTGTAAATGATACAGATTTGTTGAAATTTTAAAATACATTTTATTGCATAATAATACATCATTCAGTACTTATCATTTCATTCCATGTGTGTCATAGGCCTCTCTTGCCTTCACATCATGCACCCCCCCCCTTTTTACCTGATTCTCCACTTATTATTAATTTATTGTCTTACATGTTAAGAAATTCCATACCAAAGCATGTATATCTTTAAATATTGCTAGTATTTATGAAATGAGAAAAGTTTTTTTGTTGGTGACACATACTCTCTGTTGCACACTGCTGTGAATTGCATGAACGTGCAACTTACGGCGGTATCTCAAACTCGAATGTCACGAGGGAGGAAAAAATTCGTATAAATAACAAATCTCAGCATCTCGACAGTGGCTCAGTGGCTAGTGCGTCTGATCGGAGGTTTAAGGGTCCTCGGTTCGAATCGATCTCTGGGCGGTGATTTTCATAAGCCCTTAACCCACCTTCACCTCTGGCACAGATTGCTGTGTAATGTGAAGTACGCCAGAACGCTTCCATGGCTCGGATTCCACGTTCAACTGATGTTCTCTTCTAAGGATAACAACTCTGTGTTTGTGTATACTTTCAAAAGCAAATATTCAAAACAAACGAAGCCCTAACGTGACGTAAACGAGCATTCATACTGGATTGAGGGTGAGCAAACAGTCAGCCAGTCGGATTAACAATTTTAATATCACGATCGTCTCTTGTCTCTGAGCTCAACATATTGCTCTATGCATAAAAAACACACCCACACTCATTAAAGGATAATTTTTAAGAAGGATTTGGACAGATATATGGCAAATGGATGTGGGTATGGACAGTGGACGTGAAACACGAGTTGTAATTGTAAAGAATATACAGCAAACTGCTAGAACAATACCTGATGAGGAGATGTACATACTTTTTCTATAGTAACAGCTACCAAGTAGCAAACTGTACTTATTAGCATCGCCTCGCCTCTCACACACATCAGCCATCTTTAGCCATCTAGTAGCAAGTGCACAACTACGAAACTGTTCACATCAGCATCATCTCATATCACCCACATAACAACAAGCCATCTAGTAAAATGTGTCCCTAGTACCACAAAGGCATGAGTAGATTCAAGAGCATTTCTTAACACAGACTGCAATGTCATACTTTGGATGCTCACTCACAGCTGCATACGTCACAAAACACACATTAGTGGTGAAAATGAATTACACACACTACACCCAGACTGACGGGTGAAAGAAAGGTATCAACATATTTACACTCTAGCTGCGTTCCCTCGCAAACAGCATTTCAATTATAAAAACTGTGGACTCTATATTAACTCTGTAACCAGAAAAAGCCATCAGTATCAGCTACCCCTAGGTACCAAACTGATCACATTAGCATCGTCTCGCCTCTCACTAACCTTAGATAACTTTGCTGTCTAGTAGCATGTGCACAAGTACGAAACTGTTGACATCAGCATCATCTCATGTCACCCACTTAAGGGGCTCCGGTAGGATGGAAAATGATGAATTTTGTCATTTTCGTTTTTTTGCTGATTATTGATCTTTGGAATGTCCTATTTAATTTGGTGTATAATACATGCATATTTCTAACCTAGAAATGCTTTAAAAATGGCTGTGTTGGCGTGGCAGTCTCCGCAGAGTCAAAATGGAAGGGGTGAAAAGGATTTTTGAGAGGTCAGCAGCTGATGGGGTACAGTATATAAATTACCTAGGGGATAGGGCTTCAAAGGCATTCAAGGAAATTGAAGATCTGAAACGTAATGGACCAGATGTGACATTAAATAAGGTTAAACGTATTGCAAATGTGTAAATAAGAATGGGTACCCGCTTGCGACGCTTGATATCAAGATGGAGGGGTAAAAATATGGATGGCTGTAAAAGGTTGCTGGGGAAGAATAGACTTACAGAAGGCATTATTAATAAATTACGAAAGTATTATGGAATGACCATTAAAAATAGCAACAACATTGTCGAAGAAATGAAACGAACTGTTTGGGCTGTCTTATTTCAAGTTGCTTCAACTGATTCTGGTACCAACCACGACTCTGCCCCAAAGAAACTGATTCATGGTGCAAGCACAACAAAGCACAAGCAGCAGGACAAACATTTGTGTACAAGGATGGTTTACCATATGCTGTCATTGAGGAACTTAAGCCTATATTCAGGGATCTATCTGATGTACAGCTACTGAAGAAGTGCTTACATGGTCGTACCCAAAATACAAATGAGTGCATCAACAGTGTTATTTGGTCAAGGATTCCAAAAACTGTTTTGGTATCAATTAATGTTCTTCATTTTGGTGTTATGACGCTGTAATGACTTTTAACAATGGCAATTTGTCAAGGTGTGAGGCATTGAAGAAACTGAGTATTAGCGTTGGGTATCACACCATACGAGCTATGTACAGGCTTGACCAGGAAAGAGTTACTGCCTCAGAGAAAGCATTGAGGGAAGTAGAATAAAAGGCACGAGAGAAGAGAAGAAAACTAAAGAGAAGGCTGGAAGAAAGCTATCAGGACGATCCAGATCACTCTAGTTATGGGTCTAGAATGAACTGAAACTTTGACAGCATTTTCCCGTAAGTTTGCTTTTTGATAGCTTTAGTGTACCTTTTCTTGGAAACTACCTGCAAGAACTTTCTTAAACTTTTACAGCCTTTAAAGTATGTTTCTGTGAGTATTTTAACGCAGGGATATTCTATTATACCTAGTAGTTTTTAAATTATTGACTGGGAAGCACCTCCAAAAGTGCAAAAAAATTGGAATATTTTAAAAAAAAATTATTCTGCCAAACCAATCGGAACTTTGGGAAATCCCTGCGTTAAAATATTTGAAAACCATCATAGATTCACCCTACTTTGTTTCAGATATGTATCACAATTAGTTGTTGAGAAAAGGTACACTGAAGTTCGCAAAAAATACATGGGAAAGATACACCCTACCGGAGCCCCCCACAAGCCATCCAGTCACATGTGCCCCTAGTACCACAAAGGCATGAGTAGATTCAAGAGCATTTCTTAACACAGGATGCAATGCCGTACTTTGGATGCTCACTCACAGATGTATATGTCACAAAACACACATTAGTGGTGGAAATGAACTACACATCCTACATGCGGACAGACGAGAGAAAGCAAGGTAGTAATCACCATATTTACACTCTAGCTGCCTTACCGTTCATACTGAATTTCAAGTCCAAAAACTGTGGACCCTACATTACACCACTACATACAAGCAAGGTCTGACTATGGGTTTGTAACAAAAAATTCTTCCTTCTCTGGTACATCCACTCATCACGAGTTTTGCCCCGAAGGACATATAGTGAACAACCTGAGAAGAAAATTTCGTACCCCAAAACTAACGGCAGTGCTTGGATTCTTGAAATCACTCCACACGAATGGAGGGAAAGAGAACTTCAGAAGACCATGGCGGAATTTCTCACCGTTCCTTGCCATACATCCTTTCTCACCTCTAATGACAATGACATCGACGATCCCGAAAAATTGCCAGATACGCTGGAAATACTAGAATTTTGGATGGTAGTTGAAATTTGTCTGTGTAACTACAGCACTGTGCCAGAAGTAATACACAGTAGACTGGGAAGTTAAGATAGCAGCGACGAACTCCTAATTTTAAAAATTCATTCCTATACAAAGGTATGGGAAAAAACACATCAAACATGATAAAGTTACCATAATGCTCTTAGCTAACTGTTAGTTTCATGGTCATCAAACAGACATCATAACTCATATTTTTTACAGTAAATCCCTACACATTGACAAGTTTCCAAAACGTCACCATAGATGCAGACACTAGTTGTATTACGCCGGAGATAGCGCCCATACTTAAACTGTCGTAAATTGTTAGGTCATTTGTATGTGAAAGTGCGTGTTTGGATATTTTATCCACTCAGGACCCATCACATAAAGTCTAATGCCATTTTGTGGTCATGGTCAACTTAGCCTCCATACACCACTCAGAATTATCCTACCAATATCCATTCTAACATCATTATACGCCATATACAGCTCTCCCAACACTTTTCATACCTTCCAGTCACATCAAGCCTAGCTCTTTTATTATGTCACTTGTTCAAAGTTTTCCACTAATAAATCTACCTACCCACCTTTGCAACCTACATTTGTTGTACAAAAAATGTGGACTCTACACCACTATAGCCTGACTGTGGGTTTGTACCCAAGTACTTTGGTTCTCTGGCACACCCCCTCAGCACCATCTCCATTAAATGATTTTTACCACGAAGTGCATATAGTGAAAAACGTAAGAAACACAGTTCGTAGGCCAACTCAAACAGCAGTGAACTGTAAACAGCACATTGGAATAGGATAGTGCCTAAGCCCTGAAACAATGGTTAGAAAAACACATTGATGGTGGGTATAATTCTATAACCAAATATTTTAGACTCAAATCCACAGAGGAATCACGCACACACGCACATTTCCATGCCTACACACAACAGAACCAAGATAGAACACACACAGAGGAAGATGACATTCACATATATTAGTGGAGGAAATGAACTGCGCATCCTACATCCAGACAAACGAGTTAAAGGATGGTCTGACCATATTTACGCATACATACCCAGAGAGAGACGTACACACAAAACAGAAACACACACACAAGTACATCCATAAAGCGAGTTCGACATAAACAACAGCAAGCATCATGGAAACGATGAAGTGGGACAGAATTGTCGTTACCACTGATTAACTGGACAGAACTCTCGTTACAAAAATCATCAGACAGACTAGTTAATGCCATGTATCACCATACATACGTTTACACGCACAAAGAGTGACGCAGATATACATGTCCATGTCTACAGCGAGTTCAGCACAACAACCTGCACCAATCATGGAAACGAAAAAGTGGTGAAGTACTCTCTTGCCTCATTACTGACTGAAAAACAAAACTCTTCTCACATATCATTGGCCTGACGAGAGAGAGGGTGTGCAAAAGAACTTTCCGCCAACACACCTGAGTGTTTATCCCATTAACCTTGTAACGGCTATGGGCATACATGTATGCCCTGCCGCTAGAAAGACCAGACGGCTACAGGCGTACATGTATGCCCAGTGCACGGGAAGACCAGACGGCTAACGGCATACATATACGCCCCAGCTCGGAAGCAGGTAAACGGCTAATTGCTTTTGACCGCATTTCTGAGAATACTGAGAATTTCTGAGAACACTGTTATACTCTGGGCTTTCTGTAGGAAAACACTTTAGTTTTCACCTCCCCTGGGCTCTTACTGCTTACGAGTCTAATATTCGGCCAGTTCTGTTTTTTCTTCTGGTGAGACGACAGCGTTCATATCTGTAGCCTTTGCCATGTCGGGACGCAGTATATGGAACAAGGAAATTATTGATATCCTCATGAACAGTAGCGACGAAGATTGTAGTGATACTTCAGAGCTTTCTTCCGACGAAGAGTTGGATACGTCTGGATGTAATGCTGAATCCTCAACATCAATAACAGAAGATTCTTCCTCTGAAGACGGAAAAGGAAATGAAGTAAGTGAAACTTAGTCGGAAAAAAGAAAGTATGACTTGTCGGATAATCAATCTGTGACGAAACGACACCGTTTTGTGAATACATTTAGCGGGTTGAAAGTAGAATTCGAAGAATTAGCAAATCATTTAGATTTCTTTTCGTACTTCAGTCCATGGAATTTGTTTCTGCCATCTGTACACAGATCAATATTTATTATAAATTTATTACTGAAAAAATGACGATGCATCCAGTAGATTAACATGCTGGAAGCCTATAGAGCCAGCAGAATTTTATTGCTTCCTAGCATGTTCTCTGCTTATGCCTAGAAGTAAGAAGTTAGAAGTAAATGAATATTGGTCGAAAGATTCTTTGCTTAAAACACCAATATTTTCTAACATGATGGTCAGGGACCAGTACAAGTTGATCCTGCGTTTGTTGCATTTCAGTGACAATTCCACCACATCTCAAGGTATCCTTGTGAAAATACGTCTCATTGTCCACTCCTGGAAATTGAAATAAGAACACATTGACGCCGGTGTGTAAGACCCACCATACTTGCTCCGGACACTACGAGAGGGCTGTACAAGCAATGATCAAACGCACGGCACAGCGGACACACCAGGAACAGCAGAGTTGGCCGTCGAAGGGCGCTAGCTGCGCAGCGGTGGGCACCGCCGCAGTCAGTGTCAGCCAGTTTGCCTTGGCATACGGAGCTCCATCTCAGTCTTTAACACTGTTAGCATGCCGCGACAGCGTGTACGTGAACCGTATGTGCAGTTGACGGACTTTGAACGAGGGCGTATAGTGGGCATGCGGGAGGCCGGGTGGATGTACCGCCGAATTGCTCAACATGTGGAGCGCGAGGTCTCCACAGTACATCGATGTTGTCGCCAGTGGTCGGCGGAAGGTGCACGTGCCCGTCGACCTGGGTCCGGACAGCAGCGACGCACGGACGCACGCCAAGACCGTCGCATCCTATGCAGTGCCGTAGGGGACCGCACCGCCACTTCCAGGCAAATTAGGGACACTGTTGCTCCTGGGGTATCAGAGAGGACCATTCGCAACCGTCTCTATGAAGCTGGGCTATGGTCCCGCGCACCGTTAAGTCGTCTTCCGCTCACGCCCCAACATCGTGCAGCCCGCCTCCAGTGGTGTCGCGACAGGCGTGTATGGGGGGACGAATGGAGACGTGTCGACTTCAGTGATGAGAGTCGCTTCTGCCATGGTGCCAATGATGGTCGTATGCGTGTTTGGCGCCGTGCAGGTGAGCGCCACAATCAGGACTGCATACGACCGAGGCACACAGGGCCAACACCCGGCATCATGGTGTGGGGAGCGATCTCCTACACTGGCCGTACACCTCTGGTGATTGTCGAGGGGACACTGAACAGTGCACGGTACATTCAAACCGTCATCGAACCCATCGTTCTACCATTCCTAGACCGGCAAGGGAACATGCTGTTCCAACAGGACAATGCACGTCCACATGTATCCCGTGCCACCCAACGTGCTCTAGAAGGTGTAAATCAACTACCCTGGCCAGCGAGATCCCCGGATCTGTCCCCCATTGAGCATGTTTGGGACTGGATGAAACGTCGTCTCACGCGGTCTGCACGTCCAGCACGAACGCTGGTCCAGCTGAGGCGCCAGGTGGAAATGGCTTGGCATGCCGTTCCACAGGACTACATCCAGCACCTCTACGATCGTCTAATTGCAGCCTGCATTGCTGCGAAAGGAGGATATACACGGTACTAGTGCCGACATTGTGCATGTGTTGCCTGTGTCTATGTGCCTATGGTTCTGTCTGTGTGATCATGTGTTGTATCTGACCCCAGAAATGTGTATATAAAGTTTCCCATTCCTGGGACAATGAATTCACGGTGTTCTTATTTCAATTTCCAGGGTTGTAGATCACACAAAATATAAATTCCACGAAGCATGAAGCAGGAAGACGCTTACTGTCGAGCTTTTTATTATGCAGAATCTAGTTTAGGCCTTAACTGCAAACTAACCTATAGGCTTATCACAAAATGAGTTATACTCATATATCGCGTATTTAATTCTGCGTCAGGCTATGAGACAATTTGGTTTTAAAGATCAACAATTGTATCTTATAGACGACTATAGCAAGAACTGTCCGAGTTTTAGGGCGCCTTTGCTTGGATCTGCTCACTTTAAAACTATGTATCTTGAAATGTGTGTGTCTGATGTTATATTATATATTAGCTTATATTATATATTAGTAGTGCAATATTCCAAATACAAAAGGTTCTCATCATATTCCTAAATTACCTTTTTCTCTCTCTCTGTCCAGAATAAACTTACAGCAGGAAACAGGGGTTAACTTTAAAACACTCTTTCTTGGTCATTAGAAACTTCAATCGCTGAGATAGTATAGTGTGACAATGATTTTATAAGGAGTATTACCGAAGAGTAGTTGTAAGCGTGCTACGAACGCGTGATTAGCTCTGAGCGGCTGTAGCCTGCAGCGGTTGTCGGACCACTCAGCCGCCCGCCGGCCAGGCACACGGTGGGTCCACTCGTCCCAGCCAGCGGGGAGGCAGGACGCTAGGCACTCGTAGCCGCAAAAGGGTTAATAGTGTTAATCAGACACAATTGATTACATGTACCGTCAACAATCAGGTCACCTCCACATCTCCTCCAAACCTCTACCCTTTCAGCCATTCATTAACAGTGCCCCCCGGGTACCATGAGTTACAATAGATACTTCACTATTAGCAGATACCAGAGCCCCTCATATTCATACTAGACCCCATCCACAAATCCATACGTCTCCACCCACAAGCACAAAGAAACTTAAGTGGAGTTACAGCTAATCATACATCCAGACAGATGAGTTTAAGTAATGTATCACCATATTCACACATACAGACACAGAGATAGACGCACACACACTTACATTTCCACACCTACAGTGATATCGACACAACAACCATCCCAATAACGGCAACGAAAAAGTGGTGTAAAACCCCAATGGCTCATGACTAAACAAAAAATCATCAGTAACAAGTGTGCAAGGTACCAAACTCTTCACATCAACAACATCTCATTTATCTCACACTACAGACCTCTCTACCATCCAGTATCATGTGACCTAGGTAAAAAACTGTTCATATCAGTACCACCACGTTTATCCCACACCTAAGCCTTTTCGGACATATGCCCTAGGTACCATGAGTAGCAGTTGACACTTGGTCATCAGACAGATGTCATAATTCCCATTTTCATACTAGGTCTCACCAAGATATCCATACGTCACCACACATAAGCACACACAAACATAAGTGCAGAATCATCACATCACATATCCAGACAAACGAGTTGAAGGAAGGTATGACGATATTTACACATGCATACATAGAGAGACGCCCACAGACGTGCATTTCTATGCCTACAGCGATCTCGATACAACAACTAGACCAATCATGACAACGAAAAGGTTGAACAGACACCCCCCTACCCCCACATGACTGGCCAAAAATCATCTGACTGACTTGTTAGAGTGTGTGTAACGGATGACATGTTGTAGCCATACATCCCAGTACTTTTGCCATATGAATTATTCATCACACCCAATTGATTACATGTATCATCAACACATAAGTAGCCAGTCATTGTGAAATCTCAAAGTAGACTATAATAGTATCATGATAGACACACAACCACATAGAAAGACACACACACACACAAGCGTGATAAGTGGATGTACCAGAGAAGGAAGAACTTGTGTTACAAAACCCATAGTCAGAACTTGCCTGTATGTAGTGGTGTAATGTGGGTTCCACAGTTTTTGGACTTGAAATTCAGTGTGAACGGTAAGGCAGCTAGAGTGTAAATATGATGATTACTACCTTTCTTTCTCTCGTCTGTCCGCATGTAGGATGTGTAGTTGATTTCCACCACTAATGTGTGTTTTGTGGCGTATGCATCTGTGAGTGAGCATCCAAAGTAAGGCATTGCATCCTGTGTTAAGAAATGCTCTTGAATCTACTCATGCCTTTGTGGTACTAGGGCCACATGTGACTGGATGGCTTGTGGTTAATCGGGTGACATGAGATGATGCTGATGTCAACAGTTTCGTTCTTATGCACATGCTCCTAGATAGCAAAGTTGTCTGAGGTGAGTGAGAGGCGAGATGATGCAAATATGATCAGATTGTTACCTAGGGGTAGCTGTTAGTGATGGCTTTATCTGGTTCCAGAGTTAATATGTAGTCCACAGTTTTTATAATTGAAATGCTATTTGCGAGGGAACGCAGCTAGAGTGTAAATATGTTGATACCTTTCTTTCACCCGTCAGTCTGGGTGTAGTGTGTGTAATTCATTTTCACCACTAATGTGTGTTTTGTGACGTATGCAGCTGTGAGTGAGCATCCAAAGTATGACATTGCAGTCTGTGTTAAGAAATGCTCTTGAATCTACTCATGCCTTTGTGGTACTAGGGACACATTTTACTAGATGGCTTGTTGTTATGTGGGTGATATGAGATGATGCTGATGTGAACAGTTTCGTAGTTGTGCTCTTGCTACTAGATGGGTAAAGATGGCTGATGTGTGTGAGAGGCGAGGCGATGCTAATGAGTACAGTTTGGTACTTGGTAGCTGTAACTATAGAAAAAGTATGTACATCTCCTCATCAGGTATTGTTCTAGCAGTTTGCTGTATATTCTTTACAATTACACTCGTGTTTCACCTCCACTGCCCATAACCACATCCATTTGCCTTATATCTGTCCAAATCCTTCTTAAAAATTATCCTTTAATGAGTGTGGGTGTGTTTTTTATGCATAGAGCAATATGTTGAGCTCAGAGACAAGAGACGATCGTGATATTAAAATTGTTAATCCGGCTGGCTGACTGTTTGCTCACCCTCAATCCAGTATGAACGCTCGTTTAGGTCACGTTAGGGCTTCGTTTGATTTGAATATTTGCTTTTGAAAGTATACACAAACACAGAGTTGTTATCCTTAGTAGAGACCTACAGTTTAACCTGGAATCCGAGCCATGGAAGCGTTCTGGCGTACTTCACATTACACAGCAATCTGTGCCAGAGGTGAAGGTGGGTTAAGGGCTTATGAAAATCACCGCCCAGAGATCGATTCGAACCGAGGACCCTTAAACCTCCGATCAGACGCACTAGCCACTGAGCCACTGTCGAGATGCTGAGATTTGTTATTTATACGAATTCTTTCTTCCCTCGTGACATTCGGGTTTTAGATACCGCCGTAAGTTGCACGTCCATGTAATTCACAGCAGTGTGTGACAGAGAGTATGTGTCACCAACAAAAAAACTTTTCTCATTTCATAAATATTAGCAACATTTAAAGATATACATGCTTCGGTATGGAGTTTCATAACATGTAAGACAATAAATGAATATTAAGTGGAGAATCAGGTAAAAAAGGGGGGGTGCATGATGTGAAGGCAAGAGAGGCCTATGACACACATGGAATGAAACGATAAGTACTGAATGATGTATTATTATGCAATAAAATGTATTTTAAAATTTCAACAAATCTGTATCATTTACAAGAAATTATGTTTTTTATTTAACGAAACCCCTACCCAACAATTTTGTATATTCTTTGAGTATGATGGGGTAGTATAGTATTCTTATTACGAGTATGAAATACTAGAATCAAACTAGAGGAAAACTTTTAAAACTGCCATATCACAAAAGGCGTGTTGGGGTAATAAGACAATTGGAGTGGGGAAAAAATTGCGGCTAAATGCTTACAAAGATACAAGGTTCAGAAGAGTATGGGGGGAAGTGGAGGGGAGGGAGGACTTGTTTTCCAGTAAGGATTTATTATTTGAGCCAAAAATACCATTTTCAGAATACAACAATAAGTTTTGTTCAAAAAAATCGAAAAAATATTTTTTAGAAGTTAATTAATGATAATTTAACAATTAATGAATTAAAATGGTTCAAAATATTAATAAGACATGAAAAATGCTAGTAAGAAATTTAATAACAAACGCTAACAGCAAGCAAGCGGATTTCCTCAGTGTTATTGATAAAAAGTCATGACATTCTGCTAAAATGTTATTTTAGAAGTTAATTTTATGGTAACTAAACAATTAATGAATTATAGTAATTGGAAATATTAATAAGACATGACAAAATGCTCTTCGAAGGTCCTAGGAAGAAAATTGCAGGTTTGGTAATAACGATTGTTGAGGGATCTGTCATTTATACTAGCAATGCTTTTAAATCGTCTATCACTTATTTTTTATTCTATTACAAGTCAAGCAGTTTTTCTGTTCGGCCAGGATGAAAACAATCCTCTTCGAAGGTCCTAGGAAGAATATTACAGGTTTGGTAATAACGATTGTTGAGGGATCTCTCATTTGTACCAGCTAGCAGTGTATAACATGACGCGCACATTCCACGTTTGAATCCGTAATGATACGCTCGAAATAGCGGCTATCGTCCTGTGCTGCATGTCGAGACGAAAATATTATTGATAGACGTGTACCGTCAGCGTGTGTTACTTCTGAATTAGCGAGCAACGCCTCAGGCGATGGTGTGTAACGCGGCAGTCAGAAATACTCAGACTGTATTTCCTGATGTCGCGTCATAGGTCAGAATTGAGGACAGCGACGTGGGCCGCAAGAATCATCTGTGACACGCGCTTTCCATACGCTGGGAATAGCAACAACCGTTGTCGCCTGCGGCGATGTGTGCCAGAATTGATCTCAACTGCCCGGCCGAACTCCGCTGAATACTCAGACAGACTGAGGTTACCACTGTACGGTACTGACACCTGGTGCGGGTTGTTGAACTAAACACGTCATTCTCGTCGTGGTCTTCACCCCCCCCCCCCCCTTCCCTGTGACGTTATCTGGCCCAGCTAATACAGTTTGTACCTACTCTAGACAAAAATGCGACTGGGTTGCAGACACAGTGTGTAGCTCCCGATGGTGAGAGTTTATCATTTACCGAGGTGAGGTCTGGGGTTCCCCAGGGAAGCGTGATAGGGCGTCAGTTGTTTCTCATATACATTAATGATTTGTGTGACATAATATGGGAGATGAAATGATTATTTCCCGATGATGCTATTAATTATCGTGAAATAACGACCAAGGACTTCTGCGCTTTATTACAATACGATATTATGAAAATAATTGCATGGTGTATAGACTGGCAGTTTAATTTAAGCGCAAAAAAGTTCCAAGTCATCCCGTGAGTAAAAAGGTGACATCATCTTGCTCTGAATATATAATTAATGGCACTGTCCTTGGAACGGTAGATTCCGCTAAGTACCTAGGGGTAACAATTCGTAATAATTTGTCGTGGAATGAATATACTGAGAATTTAATTTGGAAAGCAAATCGTATGCTCCGATTTCTAGATCATAACCTAGTGCGTGGCACGGTATTGAAAGCTTTTTTAAATGCCAATAGAACTATGTCAATCTGGGATTGCCCATTTATAATACGCACAAGTCGTGAATTAAAAGTTCAAGTTGTGTTTCGCAGTATGGGCCTTTCATGTTGATTTGGGTTTAAAACCTCAATTTCATCCAAAAACCGCATGACATTTGAATAGATTATGTGTTTCTAAAATCCTACAAAAATTGATCTTAAAGAGAATATGATTCCCATTTTTAAACACTGGACTTACGAAGGAGATATTCCATTCGGCTCTTATTTTCCCCAGATCCAAGGAGGCGGTATATAATTTCATCAAATACGGTGCAATTTCCTTTCCATACCTGGAGTAGAATCTTGTAGGAATACCGTCTGGTCCGGTAGACTTATTGGGATTTACATTCATAAGAAGTTTATTTATTCCCTCGACATCCACAACGAGATTACCAATAATTTTGTTGATACTATTGTTAAATATCGGAATCTCCTCTGAGTATTCTATCGTGAAAGCCTTTTTAAATATCATTCAAGATTTATGCTTTCTCTACGCTAGTTTCGGATAATTCCCCATTTTCCTTAATCAGTGAGGGCATAACCTTACTACAGCCTCTTAGTAATTTTACTTATGACCAGAACTTTTTTGGATCAGTAAGCAGATCTTCGGATAAATTGTTGGCTTGAAATTCTTTAAACACATCACGCAATTCCTTACTCACTTCTGCTCGTAACTGGACTAATTTAGCACGATTAGACGAGTCCTCCGATTTATTTACCATGGTATGTAAACGCCTTTGCTTTCTGAGCAATCGCTTCACTTCCCTATTGAACCACGGAAGGTTCATACTAACCTTAATAAGCTTCTAAGGAACAAATTTATTTAAACCGTTCCATATTATTGCTTTTAAATTAAACCAAAGTTCCTTAAAATTTGTACGTAGCGTGTAGGTACAAAATTTTTCGCCAAGTCACCAACCATTCCCAGATCAATTTCTTATCGAAGCAATATACGAATTTGTCTTTGTCATGCTTCAAATTCATACTAGATTTTAAAGTTACCAAAACTTTATACCGTCTTCTACACAAACTGTATCTACAATATCAGGATTGCTTATAAGAAAAAGATCCAAAATGGACGAGGAAGCTTTGTGGCACCGCGTTGGCTCTTGAACCATCTGTTCAAGAGATCCTTCTGCTTCTAGGAACGTTTCGGTTACTAACCTATCTCTTCCGCCCAAACTGAAAGTGCATGTGTACTAATTAACCGACGGCAGGTTAAAATCACCACCCATGATCAATATATGTCCCTGACATTTCTTATAAATTTTATTAAGTGACTCTCTGAAGTATTCCGCGTTAGCCAAATCAGAATCCGGAGGTCAATAAAATTTTTACCTTGACCCATAACAACTCGAAAAAATTTTCAGTTTCGGTTACGACAGAGCCATTAACGGATTTGTTAATGGCCACGAACACACCCCCGCCCATTGAGACAGCTCTGTCTTCCCGAAAAACATTGAAATAAAGGCCAAATACTTCGCTAGATTCTAACTCTGGCGTCAACCAGCTCTCAGTTCCTAGTATAATATCGATATTATTAGTCGCCACTGCGGCATGGAAATCGGCTACTTTCCCTCTAATACTCCGATAATTTGGGACCATTACGCTTAGCTGCTTTGTATTATTTGTGGAGTCTAAATTCGCATTCGCATTCTGACGGGAATTGGGTGAAGTATTTGGGGCTGTGACATTCATGTTATTCGCACCATCACTACAAGAACCAAGATCTAAAATATTAGCACCTCCTCTTCGATGAACTGAAGGATATTCGGGCATCACGGTGTTCCTAAAAAATGATTCACATCAAGACGGTTCAATATTTTAGCAATTCCGAGGGCTTCGAACTTACCACGAATACGGGCAATTGTTTGACATGTTGGTGGCCGTGTTCCAAATTCTTTCGCCTACTGGCGTTGTACCTTCTGAATATTCTCGTACTTCTAGTATCACTTCAATGCAGCCTTGCGTTTTACGAATGATAACCTCACCTCTGCCATTGATGTTATTCGACTATATTCCTCAGGTGCTGTACCGGATCGTGCCACCTACCCGCAGAGAAATAGTAGTTACACAACAATTCCGCGAGAGATTAATAGGTAAAGTCTTTTTGATTTGTAATTATTTAGTTAAAAACAGTGAGTAATTTTTATTATTATTATTATTATTATAATTTTTTTTTTTTTTTTTTTTTTTTTTTTTTTTTTTTTTTTTTTTTTTTTTTTTTTTTTTTTTTTTTGGAGGCCTCCGTAGTTCAACTTTCTTGGAATGAAAATGATGCGCCTGAAACGCTAATGTGTCAGCTAGTGGCACTCTTTTAAAAACTGACACGACATAAAAGCTGAAAAAAGTCATTTATCTCCAAACAAAGTTCTTTCGACACGCTGATGAACTCCGTAGAGTTCCTTAGATAGTGGTAGCATATTTTCACGAATAGCGATATTTTGATAATTGGTACATTGACAAGCCTACAGCACTCACGTAAAAGATCGCCACCCTTATGTACCTTGCACCCGTACAACAGAGTTTGAACCAGAGTTCCTAGCTGGAGGCACTTCCTTATTTCGGCATCTATTTCTGATTCTTTCAGCAGCTTTATAGGGCTGAAGTTCCTCGAAAACTATATAATCAAAAGCTGTACGACAACATCAACAGGAAAGTGTTCTGTTTGACGATGCGGCATGCATTACTGGACTTTGGATTTGGGTTGTGTTGTAGAGTGATGGCAGCCAGTTTTGGAAGTTGGCGACCAGGCAACTCTTACGGACTATATTGGAGACGCGTGACTTGGTCGTTAGTGAATTTCTAGAAAACCTTGCGGTGATAACAAGAGATCCCAGCAGCATGTCTGATAGGGACAAGTTGATACTGTGTATTTCAGAGATGATGGAGGAATCGGTCAGATACATTGTGCAGTGACGAACTGATTGAAGGACAATACGAGTATGATATGGAATACACAACAAACGATGACATCTCTAGATTACAAGAAGAGGCTACAACGAAAGAAGTATTCAGATATGATGGAGAGCCATTTATACTATGCGGAAGTGAGCGAGATCATCAAACATTTTAACCTATCACTGGCAGAAAACGAAGAGCAGCTGAAAAACAAAAACGCATCAACATGCCAAGAACAGCGACAAGAAGTCAAATAAAACTGTCCAACCGTTTCCCAGCACTGGAAGTGGAGGAGAACGGAAAAGACGATGAACAGACATAAGCAATGAGAAGCACAAGGGGCGATGGAGCAAAAAAAAAGTGCATATTCCGCTGATAATGAGCTATGAAACGGGAAAACCTTTTTTAAAATGAATGAAGAAATTAAGAAACTAATTACAGGTCACCTAAAGTAATAAATTTAGGTCATAGCATTCACTACCACATGGACCATATGGAGGATAACTTCAAACTCAAGAATTATCTACATCACAATAAGATTGGATTCTACACACACCAAACACCGGATAAAGCACCATTATAAGTCGTAGTAAAGGGCTTACCACCAAATGTGGAAATGAGAAAAAAAGTCGAAACATTAACTAAAAGGGGATATCCAGTAGAAAAAATCAACCAATTCAAACAAGACATAAACTTCAAACGATTAATACCAATATACTTTATTACCTTGACACCTACAAAAAAAGTCACAAGAAATATAATATGAGCCAGAAATCAATTATACAAGGATTCATGTGGAGAGATACGAGGATAATGACGGACCATCACAGTGCAGACGATGTCAAATGATTGGTCATACTGCGAACTACTGTACCCTTCTTAGCAGTAAAATGTGTGATATATGTGAAATATTCGAGGCTACATGAATCTAAGGACTGCCCGATAGCACGTGAAACAAAAGACAAATACGCCGACTGTAGCGAAGATCACACTGCATCTTGGTGAGGTAGTCCAATTTATTAGAAAGCACTTGCTGAAAAAATTAACAGGAATAATGCCGGAAAAAAAGCAAAAGTATACGCTGAACAGGAGCAAGATAGCAAAGGACACTGGAATCAAACCAAATACTTCTCCCTAATTTTACCAGGACAACCCAAAACAACACTGGAAAAAGCCCAACAACAAAACATGAACTATGCCAACGCCGTAAAAACGAAGCAGACAACAGGAAACTACAGACACACAGGAAACCAATCACAGGAGGAAAACTAGTAAATTGATTTCAGCAACATGTTTTCAGTTGAAAACATAGGCAAAAAAATTGTACATAATAAAAAATAATCTGACCAAAAATGTTATGGCACGTGATATTTGGGAGAAAATAGGAGCACTACTGCAGGGCGTATTAACATTATTTCAGTAATGGCAAATAGAACCCATATTCCAAAATGAGACATAAACATAGCAATATGGAATTAGAACGGTATAGTGCAGAAAAAAAGGAACTAACTATATTTTAAAAAAACAACAAAATCTGGATATAATACTAATAACAGAAACGCACTTAAAACCACATCAGAGCTTCAAATTAAGAACCATTCGTATAGAAACCTATACAAACGACAGGTTTGGAGAAAGAAATGGAGGAACAGCGGTGTTAGTAAAATCAAGAATCAGCCACACCCCAGTAGAATTAAACAATTTAGAAAATATTGAAACTGCAGGAATCAAAACTCAAACAAGAGACTGTATAATAACAATAGTGGCAGCATATCTGAGGCCAAATAAAGATCTACTATGTGAAGATATAGAGATAAAGGTTGGTGCGAAAATACTGGTGGGTGGTGATCTAAACGCCAATCATCCATTACGCAATCCAAGAATTGTGAACCCACATGGCAATCAACTACTTCAGGTGGCAGGAGAACTAAACTTAAATTTCTTTGATCTGGAGATACCAACACATATACCGGCAAATCCTAATCATCAACCATATATCATAGATATCGTGATAACAAAGAATATTCCAAACAAACTACAACCAATCACTGTAAATGAGTTATCATCTGATCATAACCTGGTGACAGTCAAAATAAATAACTGGATGATCACAGCACCACCCCCAAAAATAATAAAACATGTAGACTGGGATATATTCACAAAAGCATTACATTAGTCAATCAAAACCACTTATAAAATGGAAAGCCAAGAGGAAATCGATGGCGCTATAAATCACTTGATCAAAGCTATCCATAAAGCTAACAATAAAGCGTCCATAGCAACAGTAAACTCGCCACCCAAATACATAACAGACCTCCCAGAGGAACTTTGCAAGACCAAATTACATAAAGAACTTCCACCGCAAAAAATGGTAAACATACAGAGACCCGTAAGGCAGAAGACTGACAGCCTATTATAGAAGGAAAATGCAGAAGAGCCTAAAACAACTAAACACTGAACGTTGGGAAGAAAAAATTGATAATTTCGCACTCCAACACCGAAATAAAGGGGTCTAGATGATGGATAATCTATCTTGGGAAAGCCACGTATAAATAGTGACTTCCCGCAGGGAACATAACCGTGATTAATTAATTGGTGAGCGATTTCTCTCCACTTCCGCCGACCACAGACACCCGAAATTCGGCAGCAGCGATTCGGCCAGCAATAGCACAAATCAGAAATCCACTCACCTTATGAATGCAGGATCTACTCGCATGGCCAGGCTGCAACGCGAACACCGTCTGTTAGTTCCAGCAAGATGCAATCCGGATCTGAGCTGTAATCTCTTCACACGTAATTTAGTTCTTATTTTAATCGTCTCCAAACTTTGGCATAACTCGCCGACAGTTTAATAATAAGCTTAACTCGCTGCAATGTTTAAGCACGCAAACCTAACCGTTGCGGACTTGAGCGTGACAATAATAGTTACTCATAAAAAGAAAGGAATACACATATATAGCTTCCTTGTGTAACAAGGCACGCAAATATTGCATAGGCCAGTGGATGTCTGAATTACGCCAACTGACCTATTCCGCCGCGAACATAGATGCCCGCGGCCGACGGAATAAGAAATCGCTCAACCATGCTCCCCCCCTTGAAAGTTCTTAGGACTTTCAAAAAATAAAAATAATTTTCCCTCACATTATGGGATATTCTAAGTTGTGACATAAAAATTAAAGTAACTTTACTGATTTAAAACAATAATGAAGATAGGGGTTGAGAGTAGGATTGACGCAAGATTAAATTAAAAGTCTATTAATAAATTTGAATACATTAAAAGTAATGAAAGAAAAAATATTATTGTGTTGGTATGGGATAAAGCTTAACCACTGGACGCTTGAAAGTGCCGAATCGTGTCTTCACCATCGCCACCCGAGTGACATTGTCTGAACCAGGATAAGTTTTAATAATCACCCCTAAGGGCCAGTTCAAAGGGGGAGAATCATCCTGCCCCACGATTACAACTGTACCCACTTTCACAGGGTTATCCGGTGTCGACCATTTATGTCTAACTTGCAGGGTGTGCAAATATTCAAGTCGCCATTTTTTCCAGAATGACTGGACCATCTGATCTAACAACTTCTTACGTTGGTTTAGATTCGAACAAGACATGTCAGCGGCCGGTAAGTACTGTAGTGGAGTTGACATCAAAAAATGTGCAGGAGTAATAACTTCTGGGTATGGATCCGACGACACTACATTTAAAGGTCGCGAATTCATAACACATTCAATCTGAACTAGAACCGTTTTGCAGTTCTTCATAAGTGAGAAGTTGATTTCCAATCACTCTAAATAAATGGGTCTTCAAACTCTTTATATTAGACTCCCATAATGCTCCAAAATGCGGAGCACGCGGAGGGATCATTTTCCACTCGATACGGCGACTACTAATTCAGGTTTTAGAGCTTTGTTCAACTCTTCTAACTGAGCCTTGGCACCTACAAAATTAGTACCATTGTCTGAATATAGACAAGAAACAGGTCCTCGTCTTGCAATAAAGCGCTTGAATGCGGCTAAGTATGTATCAGACGTTAAGTCTGAGACCAGCTCTATGTGTATAGCCTTAGTGACAAGGCACACAAAAAGACAAATGTACGCCTTTTGAGAGTGTTGACCACGGCGTCGTGTAAGGGTTATAGGAATCGGACCTGCGTAATCTACTCCAGTATGAACGAAAGCCTTAGCTTCCTGTATGCGACAGGGAGGCAAATCTGCCATCTTAGGAGTAGGATGAGTAGGATTAACTCTAAAACAAAAATTACATTTACGTACCATGGACCGAACAACAATCCTCGCAGCTAAAATCCAGTAGCGCTGCCGCAAAATCGATATTAACAGACCAGCCCCTGCATGACAATTCAAAACATGGTAATGTCTGATAATAAGATGCACAACATGGTCATGCTTAGGAAGTAACGCTGGATGTTTAGCTTCGAAGGGTAAGTCCGACTTAGACAGTCGTCCACCAATTCGTAAAATACCTTCTTCATCAAGAAATACTGACAAATTCCGCAGCTTCTTCGAAGGCAAGTTATTCTTTTTTAGAAGAGCAATATCTACTGCAAAGTGCACATCTTGTACCGCACGAATTATTGCCCTTTCAGCAAAGAACAAATTCTTTACCCCACCAGAAGGGGTAACCTTCTTTATGAATCTAAAAATGTAAATCACAACTCTCAATAATTTGTCCCAAGAAGACACGCGCTGAGATAAACCATACAGCACGGAAAGTTCAGGTTAAGTGGTAGTAATGGTGAAAACATTCGTCTTGTGTTCCGGTAATTCCTTACAATCACCCGGAGAAAACGTTTTTAATGGGCCACTCAGAAGTGGGACGATGCATCCAAGACGGTCCATTCCACCACAAGCTATGAGAAACTAATTGTGACGGTAACATACCTCGAGAGAGGCAGTCACTTGGATTTTCGATTCCCGCAACATGAAAGAAGTTTTGAGGAGCAAGGTTCTCTTGACATTGAGCGACCCTATTACTCACAAAAACAGACCAAACGATGCGGGGAATAATGAATCCAGGACAAAGCTACCGTAGAGTCTGAAAAGGCATAGGTGCCTACTATATGGACTCGATCTCGATAGGTTTCATTAACTAATTTAAACTAATTTCGACATCAGAAGCGCGGCGCATAACTCGAGACGCGCAAGTGTCGTTATTTTGGTAGGTGAAACCTTGGACTTAGCACATAATAGTCGAACAGATATGCCAGACGCATCAGTAGTATGTAAATATATAACAGAACCATAACCGTTCATACTTGCGTCACAAAAGGCAACAATATTGGCCTTGCAGTCCTTTGATGCACCTACATGACGAGGGATTTCCATAGTGGAAAGAAGAGGTAATTCTTGAGTGAGCGCCGCAAATCGGCGTAACACACTCTCGGGCGGGGTATCATCCCAATCAATTTTACTTAGCCACAGTTCTTTAATTAACAACTTGGCTAACAAAATAACCGGAGCAACCAGACCCAAAACATCAAACAAACGAGCCACTACAGATAATATGTTCCGCTTCGTGCACTTTTCGCAACTTGGGTCGTGGTGAAGTAGAAAACGTCGTCTGAAGGTTTCCATGATAGCCCCAGAACCTTAGCTGACGTCACTACGTTTCCTTCTGAAAAGTTTACTGGGCTTCGATGAGAATCAGGAAGACTATCGAGTAACCCAGAAGAATTGCTGGACCATTTTACTAAATCAAAAGTTCCAGACTTCAATAATGAGATTAGTTCTCGGGATAAACGAAAAGCTGTTTCCTCATCAGGAACAGAATGAACCAAATCGTCCATATACATTTTAGTCTCGACGACTTCAGAGGCTTCAGGAAACTGAGAACTCGCTTCAGCCGCCAGCTGTCGCAAAGTGCGCATAGCTAGAAAAGGACTCGATTTTAACCCAAAAGGAATACGGTTAAAATGAAATGTCCGAACTATTTCGCTATCATCAAAACGAAATAATATTCGCAAAAATCTGCGATGGTCATTAACAACACCAATCTGCAAATACATTTGCTTGATATCCGCTGTAATAGCAATCGGGAATAACCGAAAGTTTAATAAAAGCAAGAATAAATCGGCCTGTAAATTAGGACCGGTATGCAAAATGTCATTTAATGACAAACCAGTATGAGTTTTAGCACTTGCATCAAGTACAATGCGAGGCATGGGTTTATCAGGGCGGATGACTGCATGATGGGGAATATAATACCCGTCATCGCTAACCTCTGATTCACGAACTTCTGTTAAGTAACCATTTGTAATATATTCCTCAATAACTTTATTATAGCTCTCTCGGAGTGTGGGACATAGTTTAAATTTCCTTTCGAGCGCCATAAATCGGCGTAAAGCATTGAAACGAGAATTGCCAAGCTCATTAGGATCTGAAAGGAACGGTAAAGCCACAGTATATCTACCTTCACTGTTCCTACTCACAGATAAGTATATAAATTCTCACACTCTGTATTCTCAGGGCTTAGGAATTTTTTGTGAGATATCTCCTCTAATTCCCAAAATTTTTGCACCAATTCATTGAGTGCTAGAGCAGTAAAAGATGTAGGGTGAGTATGAATACTAGAATATTCTCCCATCAACACATAACCGAAGGCGGTCAGTAAAGCAGGTGGTGCCATAGTACCTGATTCAACTCTATCTCCGAAATAAATATACGGAAAAAGCTGAGCACCCAACACAAGATCAATTTTACCCGGAATATTCCATGTTAAATCAGCTAAAGGTAGGTTGTCCAAATATGACATGTCACACTTTTCTATAAAATGAGAAGGTAATTGGTCTGTAATAGAATCAACAACTAGAGCTTGAATGTTATATTTGTTACTTTTAAATACACGGGATTGTACTTCGATATTCACATAACCATAAATCGGTCGCGAACTCGAACCTATACCCTTCACATAGGAATTATTTAATGGAATTATCTGTAGGTTCAATGACTTACAACAATCGATGGTAATTAAATGATTTTGTGATCCATTATCAATTAGACACCTAATTACTTGATAATTATTATCAGTGGACTTGGCATACACTTGAGCTGTGGAAAGTAATATATGAAAATTAGTCTTTACACTAACGCTCAAGGAAAGCGGAGATTCATTATGTGAAGCCTTATTTATATGAGCCGATGATGCGACCACTGGACCAGAACAGTTGGTGTCGACATCAGTACGGCAAGTTTTGGCGCGGTCTGTTTTTACACTGTTGTCGGAAATGGCTTGCAACGCGCAATTCTCACTCGTGTTGAGACGAGTGGAATGAGTCTGCGTATTTTTCCTATCAAAATGTAAGAGAGTATGGTGTCGTTTCTTGCATAACTTACAAACAGACGACGATTTGCAGTTGGAAACAGTGTGAGAAATTCCCAGGCAGTTCACACAGCCTCTTTTTGATTTTACAAATTCATATCTATTCTGTGGCGAACCCAAAGATTTGAAGTGGGAGCAATTATAGAGTAATGTATGATCTATTTGCTTACAATAAACACAGGATCCAGAGATAAGCTTAGTTGCCATATTGTCTCTGACTATTGCGTTATCTTCTTTAGAAACAAATGCTTTGGAAGTACGCTCCCGCGTCACATTTTCTGTCAGTCGCTTGTTCATGTTATCTGAAGCGCGAGAATATAATCCCGAACTTGCACTGTTCATATTGCTTGAACGTTTAGAAATTTTAACCTGATCTTTCACGAATAAAGTTAATTCGTTGTAAGTGGGCATTTCTTTATCGCGTACTGACATTTCAAAGGCTTGTACAATTTGAGCATCGATCTTACGCAATGCACATTGAAATAAAATAAAATCTGTAAGATCATGAATGCCTAATTGTTTCAAAGCTGCAACTGCTGCTGAATATTTCTCTATAAATGTATCCAAGCTGTTTGGATTATTGTTGCTAGGCTTTATATCCAAAATGATATTTAAATAGTGAGTACCTAACAGGCGTTTGTCTTGGTATCTCGATTTACTAGATTTTCCCACATTATTTGGTATGTTTCTGCTGTAGGTACAATACCTGCAGTTAACTTCAATGCATTATCTGTTAGTTTACTTACAAGATATTGCACACGCTGTGAGTTAGTTAACTGGTCGTTATCATGAATATTAGCTTTGAAAGATTCATAAAATACTGACCATTTCTCCATACTACCATCAAAGCTAGGAATATCTATAGGAGGTAATTTAATGTGTTCACGGTCACTCGGACGCGATGACAATGTAACGGTAGAGGCACTAATTTTGTTGCGAGTTCGTTTAATACGCGTGTACAAATCCTCAAATGCAGCTAATGGGGTATAATCAGGTGTATATTCAGGATCTTTAGTCAAATGTAAATCATTAATCTGATCTATCATAGATTCAAACTTGATCTGAAGGTCATCAATTGTTTCAGAATCAGTCATAAAACTTTCATTGGTCCGGGAATCAAACGAAGAGATGTTCATAGAAATCTTATACAATTTATTAACTCTCTCAAAAATCATATCCGACTTTGAAGTTAATAACGCTAGCTTCCGTTTGAATTCTACAGAATCAACATTTGTCCCGAAAGCCATATTGTAAAATATGATTGAAGTATAGCGTAACTTGCTTATACAAAGATATTAATCAAACTGATCGTGTCATATCCGACACCAGGAGGACCAAAAAATAGATGATGGATAATCTATCTTGGGAAAGCCACGTATAAATAGTGACTTCCCGCAGGGAACATAACCGTGATTAATTAATTGGTGAGCGATTTCTCTCCACTTCCGCCGACCACAGACACCCGAAATTCGGCAGCAGCGATTCGGCCAGCAATAGCGCAAATCAGAAATCCACTCACCTTATGAATGCAGGATCTACTCGCATGGCCAGGCTGCAACGCGAACACCGTCTGTTACTTCCAGCAAGATGCAATCCGGATCTGAGCTGTAATCTCTTCACACGTAATTTAGTTCTTATTTTAATCGTCTCCAAACTTTGGCATAACTCGCCGACAGTTTAATAATAAGCTTAACTCGCTGCAATGTTTAAGCACGCAAACCTAACCGTTGCGGACTTGAGCGTGACAATAATAGTACTCATAAAAAAAAGGAATACACATATATAGCTTCCTTGTGAACAAGGCACGCAAATATTGCATAGGCCAGTGGATGTCTGAATTACGCCAACTGACCTATTCCGCCGCGAACATAGATGCCCGCGGCCGACGGAATAAGAAATCGCTCAACCAGGGTCTAATAAGAGCATTAAAAAATCCTAAGACACTGGCAAGACCAATGACCACCGACGATGGGCAAATCTTTGAACAATTAAGAAAAGCAGAGATCCAGGCTGACTATTTCGAAGAACAATATGATAATCCCATAATACAACAAACTGACAAAGAAAAGGAAGAAGAAGAAAAAAAATCAAAGAATCTGTTTCCACATTCCTAAAATAAAAAGGACATAGGAGAATACACCGACTTGGCTTACCTGACTGAAATAAGGAATATTATCACGAAACTCGGAAACAGAAAAGCCCCAGGACCAAACAAAATAACAAACTTCTCCTCCCCGTAAAGGCTAGTGATGTTTGGTAATGGAACGTATTCGTTTTACGAGACAAGCTTTGGACCGGATTGGCAAGACGCTGCTATCGTGTCATCTTACCTTGCAAATGCATTATCTGCGGATGCCTGGGAGTGGGTAGATGGCAGTACTACAGCGGTATAGTTTCAGGCTGCAACAACGTGGTCGGCCAGACAATGTTCGAAATTTGAGCGGATTTTATCGAAATTTTCCACGAAGCCACATGTTTCAGCGCGAACTGTTGTTAACCTATAAGACAGAGAACTTGATCCTGCTACGTCATCTGTTTTATCGAAGGGCCTCAATTTTGCTCCGGTACCTAAATCTGTGCCTTATCGGGAGATTATCAGTGGTGTTGAAATTGCAGTTCGCACGCTACCCCCGGAAGAAGCGGAGGAGATAGGGCGTGAAACATGCCGGGTGCTTTTTAAAGGTAAATTGCCTAAATCAAACATCTCAAGTGAAGAGAGGCGTGGGCTTCGTGAGTTGAAGAAAGACGAAAATATTGTTATTCTTCAAGCAGACAAGGATAATTGCACGGTGGTTTTAAGCAAGGTGGACTATCGTAGTAAAATTATGCAGCTTTTGGTGGACCAAGCATACAGGAAGATTAACCGAGACCCTACATCTAAGCTAGCCAACTTGACTACGAAGCTGATCCGCTCCTTAGAACTACCAGAAGATGTGAAAAGACGACTCCAACCCCGTGCTCCTGTTCCTCCTAGGTTGTACGGTCTACCAAAAGTACATAAAGTAGTAGTACCTATGCGACCTATCGTAAGTACAATTGATAGCCCTACGTACTTTTTGGCTAAATATCTTAAAGACATTCTCAACCCATTGGTAGGGAAGACTCATCGCAGTATTCGAAATTCCAGTGAGTTTGTTGAAATCTTAGGTAACATGAAGATAGATCCTAGTGATTTAATGGTGAGCTTCGATGCGGTCCTCTTTTTACTCGTGTTCCCTTGGTCGACTTCTTAGATCTGTTAAGGAGGTATTTTGATTAAAAAATGATTGATATTTTCCATCATGTATTGACAACCACTTATTTTCAGTTTGAAGGAGAATATTACGAACAAGTGGACGGTGTAGTAATGGGTTCGCCGTTGTCTCTGTCATTGCTAATTTCTTCATGGAATTTTTTGAAGTAGAGGCACTAAACCACGTACCACTCCAGCCGAAGTGTTTTTATAGGTATGTCGATGAAACCTTTGTGATTTGGCCCCATGGCAGAAACAGTCTTGAGCAATTACTTGCGCATCTCAGTTCTATCCATAAAAATATTCAATTCACAATGGAATTGGGGAGGACGGTTGCCTGCCGTTTCTTGAAGTGCTTGTTATTAAACGTGCCGATTGTTTGCTGGGACACACTGTGTATCTGAAGCCTACCATACCGACTTATATTTAAACGCCAACAGCTGTCATCATCCGGCACAACGAAACTCTGTATTAACTACCTTGGTACACAGAGCACAAAGGATTTGTGACAAACATAGCCTGGGTGGTGAATTGGACTATCTCCGGAAAACGTTTTTAAATAATGGTTGTAATCAGGGGACAGATTACTCGTGTGTTTAAACAGAAGGAAAATCGACGGAGAGATCAGATTGATACCAAGGGCCTTGCGTTTCTGCCGTTTGTGGGTGCCCTAAGTTTCACAAATAGGTAGACTGCTATCACAACATGGAGTCAAGACAATTTATAGACACCCACTAAAATTAGTAACTTGGTCGGCAGCGTTAAAGAGGACCTAGGTTTACGAACCCCTGGTGTATATTATATACAATGTGGATGTGGCCGCGGCTACATCGGAAAGACGCAGCGATGCATTGTGCAGCGATGTGTAGAACACGCCAGAAATGTTCGTCTTGGGCAAGAAGAAAAATCTGCGGTGGCCGAACATAGTGTGCAAGAGGGTCACACTTTTGAATTTGAAAAAAAAAAAAAAAATATTCTAGCCCGGGTCAAAGATTTTTGTGCCAGCGTTATTACAGAAGCTGTAGAAATAAGATCCACTGATTTATTAGTCAACATTGACACTGTTTATCAACTCAGTGCGGCCTGGAACCGGCAATTAAAATTCTGAAACAGTTTCGGGTCGGTAACGAGCAGAAGAGCGGATGACGTAAATCGCGTTGTATTGGTTTTTGTCTTCCACGGTTTCCATGGCAGCGGTTGAATAAACAAACAGTTAATCAGTGACATTTGGTTGAGAATGAAGGCAGAGAAGGACACCTTCGAAACGTCCCACAAATGTGACATCTTAACACGGCTGGAAACCCGAGAGAAATTTATTAAGATTACAAACTGCCAACTTTAACACTTGCCTAGGAAGGGAATAATATTATTAACAGAATAGTGAACAGTTGCTTGAGAAAAGCATACTTGTCTGCAGATTGGAAAAGAGCAAAAATAATACCAATCCCTAAAGCCGGGAAATAATAGACCCATTAGCCTGTTCAACCACACAACAAATGTTCTGGAAAGAGTTGTGTTAACAAGAATACAGAAGAAACTGGCAAAATAGAATACTATTCGCAAAGAACCGTATTGTTTCCAACCTCGCATGTCAGCAACAGTACAGCATCTACACCTGGTTGAGAAAATAAGCAACGGGTGTGGCATCAAAATTTCATATATAAACTAATTACCCATACTACAGTTGACAGAACAATCATTCACTTGATAAAGGGCTTTTTGGAGAATAAGACTTTCTACGTAGAAATGCAAGGTGTGCGATCTTCAGTACATCAAATGAGGACTGGACTCCCACAGGGATCAGTAGTAGCACCCACAGTTTTTAATATGTACGTGAACGAATTTCCGACCATAAAAAATCTTCATGTCATCCAATTTGCTAATGACACACGATTTATTCCACGGGAACAAAACAGATGGATTACATCACCAGAATTCAAAAACAACTAAATAAAATAAATCTATTGAGTAAACGAAATAAAATAGCGAAAAACCCTGAAAAATCGGCAGCAATATATTTTATAGATAAAAAACCTGAACTGAATCGTAACTTGGGTATACACGGGAAACAGGTACCATGGAAGAACCATCACAAGTATCTGGGAGTCACGATAGATACAATGCTCACATTTTGTCAATATACAGTAGAAAAACGGCTAAACGTCCTAGAAATTATCAAAAGACTATTTGCTATACTGATCAGGCAAAATTCCATTTATACAAATCATCAGAATTACCAGTGATAAGATATGGCTGTCAAATTTTGGAAACAACGTGTAATACTATCCTATGACAAATACAAATATTACAAAACAAGTGCCTCCGCCTCCTTCTTGCCTGTCTGCTCCATAAAATTCAGCTAAGGTATCTAGGTTTTTTTCCGTTGCAAATTTTAGTGTTTCACTTATTCCTTCTTCATTTATTATTTGTCGTACAAAGTGGTACTATCAATTATTCACCCACCAAATTGAAAATACCTACACATTAAAGGGGTTTTTACATAGACCTCCTAGGATGCCGAAATTTTCTCCCTTAAGGCAGAAAAGAGATAGAACAACAAGGAGCAAATAAAATCCTAGCCAGGACGCCAAATGTGTCGGTTCCACGAACCAAGAACACCAAAAAAAAAAAAAACAACAACAACAACAAAAAACAGCAGCTTTATAGTCCTTCTCCTCAATGGAAAATCGCCTGTAGGTAAGTCATCTAAATATCTGAGACGGTTTCTAGTTTATCATTGGAGCTCAGGATAACGGTTCAATTTGCTTTATCCTCAGGGAGGATAATTATATCTATAACCGCTTGGAGCGTCCTGAGAGCCTAGCATTTATATGTAGCAATATTTACCTTCAGAAGTTTAGCCCTGCATAATATCTACTGGATTCCCTCCTAATTGTATCTGCGGAGTCGGATAGAAGATTCCTGAAGGCCTGCACAACGCTGCCTCCCTTATCGGAATCACTTTAGTAACTGGTGCGGATTTGAGCCCTTTGGAGAACGCAGATACCACAACGTCATCAAGTTTTTTACATTACAGTGTTTTTGCATTTTCTCTTGTCGTAAGTGCATCTGGTTGTTGTCTGTTGAAGCACCGTCAAACTTTTGCATTTGTCAGTCAATAGTTTATTCAGACAGGTACAGACGGCACTGAAGAATGGTGTTGGATATTTTGTACAGCTCAACCTCACGTAATGAACTCTTTCCCAACGAAGGTGGAGCCCACTTGCCGAAGAATTCTCTTGACTGTGGCTGATGTTATTAAGTGACCTTCCTCTGCAAACTGTGGCGTGACATACTATCCCAGGAGGGCGGAAGAAATCCCAACACGGAAAGCAGCTTAGTCTTCTTTATGCGAAGTTTTTTCCAATAGCCTGACGCTACAGAAGATATAATCACTGTGGAGATTGACTATATAAGATTTGGCGTTATATATAAGTCAAATTCTCAGGGGTAACTAGCCTGCTGACTCCGTCATTAAAACACGACGTTTGGTCGTCACTTTCTGCCGCCATCATCGAGTAACTGCTGCTGGTGAGTAGATGTGTGTCGTGCGTTTACCACAAAGGATTAATTAAAAACCCGTTGATCATTATTAAGGTTGACAGATCAACAAAGAGGCAACTATCCGAACCACCCCACCTCACGTGTCATCGTCAATCAAACCGCAAGTGTCACCACAAATTAACCCCAATTCAGCTGCCACCCATATGAACCATGAGAACGTGTCCCCACCTTTACCTCACACGTCGTAGGCCATATGGGTCGCGAACCTGTGTACCGTGTCTGCCGTCCTGATTACTCATGAATACGTGTCAGCGACCAAACCGCTCTCGTATTTCTCGTCCATATGGGTCACATACACGTGTATATATTAGTCTCAGTTACCACAGTCAGAACACTTAACTGTAACAGCTGTGTATAAGACACCCCCACTCACCGCCGCGAGGATTCGAACCCGACAACATAGTTAAAAAGTCTGCGGAAATGACCGCGTGATTCGAACACGCGTCATCCTGAATGCGTGGGATGTGAACCAGCGTCCTTCCTCTCACCCACGACGACAGGTTTAATTATTTTCAAAATATCAGCATTATATGATTATATAGAACTGATTTATAGTAATGAATATTTCAGTATTTGTGACCACGTTTTTAGGGGACCTACAGTTTAACGTGGCATACCCAGGGATGCAACCCATCGCCAATAATAACAACCATAAAAAAGTTTACCATTTACTTCGTTTAATATATTCTGTTCAAAACAAAAATAATTTGCTAATATGTTATACCTTAAAGCTGCCTGTTAGGTTCTGAAAATCCAAATTGTCGTAACAATGGTGGTACACCTCGATTGTTTTAGCCGAAACCATGGGGGGGGGGGGGTAAATTTAGTTACACTGTAAGCAAAAATTTTAAGAAGAGAAATTCATGTTATCACCAATGCCGGGATTTCATGACACACAACTAAACAGATACAATATTTAATTTCGATCAATATTTCTGTGAGACGCACAGCTGAAAAATTTACAATTGAAACAACGTCCTTTCAAATTAGCTCTTACTGTTTAATAAAGATACAACTCTCATGTTATTACTAGAAATTGATGTCGAGCTTTTTCTTATCTGAGATGACTTTTTAGTTTTCTCTAGAAATACCATATTATTCAAAAACATGACTAAATTAATATTTTCATATTTTGCAGACTCTTCAAGGTATCTATTCATTTATCGAAATTATGTCATTTCTGGAAAATTTCGTTTTGTAGATGGTACATATTCTGTATCTCTACTGTTACTTTGAAAGCGTTACTATACACAGAAGATTGTTTACAATCGAATCTTGGCAAAAGTAGAGTTTTGTTTAATGTGTTTTAAATAATCACCCAAGAGTGCGTCACCACCATTTGATATAAGTTCAGGGTACAAAACATGGCGGATACTAAAAAAAAAAGAAAAAAAATTGGAGCTGATGAATCAAAGGAGAAGGTACAAAAATCCTCAGGAAGAAGCAAGAATGGAGCAAGATAAGCAACTTAGAAATCAAATAAACAGGAAACTCAAAAAGCATAAGAAAAATGGCTAGAAGAAAAGTGCGAAGAAGTAGCAAAGGAAATGGCCGTAGCAAAAGTAGATGTTGCATATAGGAAGATCAAACAGAATTTTGGAGAATTGAAGAAATGAAGGGTGAAGATTAAAGCTTCCGATAGGAAACCCCTTTCAAGCTCAGACGATAGAGCTAACAGATAAAAGGAATACATTGAGAAACTGTATGATGTAGACGACTTGAACAAAATCGTAATGGAAATGGAAGGTGACGTCAACATTGATGACTAAGGGGATCTCGTTTTGAGGACAGAATTTAATAAAGCACTGAATTACTTGAAAGCAAATAAGACAGTTGAAATTGATGATATCCCTGCAGAACTTCATAAATCCTTAGGAAAAGAAGGAATCGAAAGATTATTTAAGCTGATATCAAAAAGTTATGAAACATGACAAATTCCAACTGATTTTAACAAAAATATCATCTTCACACTTCAGAAGAAATCACAAGCCAACAAATGTGAGAATTATCGCACCATTAGTCTAACATCACATGCTTCAAAATTATTGACCAGAATAATATACAGAAGATGGGAAAGGGTAGTAGAAGAGATAGTAACTGAATATCAGTTTGGGTTTAGGAAAAATCGTTGTAAAAGGAAAGCAATTCTGGCTTTAAGATTAATTCTTAAAGGGTGTATCAAGAAAAACAAAGATAGTTTTATGGGGTTTGTCGTTTAAGAAAAAGCTTTTTATAATGTTAGGTGGGACAAGATGTTTAAAATTTTGAAGAAGTCAGTTCAAAAATATCGAGATAGAAGAATATAAAATATATAAGAATTAAGTTGCTATAATAAAAGTATAGAATCATGAGAGACATGCATCAGTTAGAAAGGGTTAGAGACAAGGTTGTAGTCTATCACAATTAATATTCAACTTGTATGTAGAAGAAGATATAAAGAAAGTAAAAGAAAAATTTCCTTGTGACATAAGTGCTCCGGGAGAAACAATCATTATGCTTCGATTTGCTGATGACATTGTCTTGTCAGCAGAGAGGGCTGAGGATATTGAGAAGTTACTAAATGGTGTGAACAAAAAATTAAAGGAAGATTTTGGACTGAATATATATCAAAGCAAGACCAAAATGATGAAATATGGCAGAAATGTTACCAACACTAGTAGATTAAATATAAAAATAGTATCGTACTGTGAGATCCCACTCACAAAATCAATGTTATAAAAATAATTGTAAATAAAATAGGTAAAACAGACTTCACAGCATAAGTAGTTTGTTTAGACATGTGGGTAATTTTAAGTTTTTTTAATAATTTAGTTTGTTGTAGTTGGTACAACTGATTTTGTTGGTGGAGTTGTTAAGATGGGGAGAGAGGACTAAGAAAGAATGCATGGATTATAGTGTTGGCAGTGTATCGTAGCAGCGAGTGTTGAAAAATAAAATAAAATTTGGCAAATAAATGAGCGTAATGATTGAATTATTTGTCGATTATAGCTGTTGCGCTAAAATGTATAACTTGTAAAGTGTTTTGTTGAATAGTAGTAATAACACACAGAGTGATATCGCTACCGCCAAAACCAACAGTAGGGCCTACTTACTGCTGGTTAGTAAAAAAAAAAATTAGCAGTGGGACTTAGCAAATTGGAGACCCTTAAGCCAGGATTAGGCAATGTATCGCATTGCTTACGAGCTGGAATAAATTTCATCGGAAGCAGACGAAGCGAGGAAAACATCGACGACTGGTAGCAGGTATTTTGAAGAAAAAAGAAATAACGGTGCAGATGTGGCAAGTACAAAAGACAATTTAATTTTCTTGGAAGAATTTCAGCGCAATCAAAGTAGCAGTAATTACAGAAAAGACTAACAAAAATTAACGTTGTAACTTTTGCGGAACAATTTGGTTACTTGATTGAAAAAAAGAAGTGGTGTAAATATCAGCAAATGAACGGTTGAATTAAGCAGAACTGGTTAAAAAAAGAAATGCATAAAGTAACGGAGTACTGTTTGTAACAATGAAAGTTTAAAATCTGTAAAAATTGTCGTAAGAATAATTTTGGTCCGTAAAAAACTGTTTAAACTAATATCTGGATGTTATGGATCATTTTCCTCAATTGCTAATAATATTATCTATATATCTATAAATGAGAAAATGAGAAAGTTCGGATGTGTGTTTGGATGTACGTCGGCAATCAATCACGCCTTAATAACTCAACATATTTTAATGAAATTTGGCATGAAGTCAGTTAATTGCGTGCGAAGTGCAATAGGATAGATTTTATCCCGCAAAAACGCATAGTTCTACATCTACATCTACATTCATACTCTGCAAATCACAAACATTGTGGGTGGCAGAGGGTGCTAAGCACCAATCCTAAACCCGCCCATTCCAATCCCAAATAGTGCGAGGAAAGAAGGAATACATATAAGTATCAGCACGGCATCTTATTTCTCTAATCTTATACCTCCGGTCATTGCGACCTAAATAGGTTGGCGGAAGAAGTATTTCATTGCACTCGAAATTTAATTTCTTTCGCATATTCTCCAATAAATTCGAAAGCAAGCTACGTCGTCTGTGTTCCAAACTATCCCAGCCCAATCTATGTATCAATTCTGTCACGCTTTCATAAGGGCTGTAACAAGAAGTCATGAATCTAGCGGCTCTCCTCTGCACCCTCTCAACTGAGTCAATCAGAACCCTGCGATACGGATCCCAAACCCCACAACAGTAATCCAGATGCGGACGCACTAGTGTTTTATACGCTATCTCCTTTGTTTGAGCATTACAATTCCTCAAAATACGACCTATGAATCGTAATTTAGAATTAGCCTTGCCTACGACGGAAGTTATGTGCATGTCCCATTTCATGTTGCTTTGTACTATCACCCCCAGATACTTCACGGAATCAACCATGTCAACAGGTGAATTGTTTATTTTGTACTCGTGAACAAACTGATTCTTCTTGTTACTTATCCGCATTGCCTTGCACTTTTTGCAATTAAGTGTAAGCTGCCATTTACGGCACCACTCGAAAATAGCATCAAAATCACGCTGAATTTCTAAGCAATCGTCGGAGCACCTTATTTCTCTATAGATAACCGCATCGTCGGCAAACAATCGCAACCAGCATTTGACGTTGTCACCTAGATCGTTTATAAATATTAAGAAAGAAGTGGACCTATTACACTTCCTTGAGGAACGCCCGAAGTAACATTTATCTTAGAAGAGGCTTCCCAGTCAACAACGACATACTGTGATCGACCAGTTAGAAAATCCCGTATCCACTCGCAAATCTGAGCCGAAATACCGTAAGCTCGAATCTTCGCTAAGAGTCGGTTGTGTGGCACAGAATCAAAAGCCTTTTGAAAATCAAAAAAAAAAACTGCATCAACTTGCGAACCTGCATCGATAACTTTCGTTATGTTGTGGGAAAAGAGGGCCAATTGTGTTTCACATGATCTCTTCTTCCGAAATCCGTGTTGACATGGTGTAAGTAACTCGTTCTCATCTAGAAACTTCATTATGTTCGAGCATATGATATGTTCCAGAATTCTGCTGCAGACCGATGTTAAAGATATGGGTCGATAATTCCTAGGATAACTCCGATCTCCTTTCTTAAAAACGGGAATTACCTGGGCTATTTTCCAGCTAGACGGTACTTTTCTCTCTTCTAGTGATTTACGGAATATATCTGACAGAAATGGTTCAATATCCTCCGCGTATTCAGAAAATACTCTTACCGGTATACCATCGGGACCCGGCGCTTTACCCCACTTCAAGAGTTTTAATTTCTTTACCATTCCTAATCTATCAATTTCTATCGGACCCATCTCTAATTCCACACGATGTGGTAAAGTGGGGATGTTTTCCAAGTTTTCTTGCGTGAATGAATTTTAGAATTCGGTGTTAAATATGGTAGCCTTGTCGCCGCTGTCTTCAACCTCGCGTCCGTCTTTTATTAGAGCTGGCTTATTGTTCCCACTGCAACTAACTTTTTTTACATACGACCAAAATTTCTTAGGGTTTTCAGTGAGGCCCTTAGAGAGAGAATTTTCACGAAAGTTATTAAATGCCTCACGCATCGCATTCTTTACACGTCCCCTTATCTCCTCTAACTTATCTAAATCAGTCCGATGAATCGTCCTTTTTGATCGTGCATGTATCTTCCTTTGCTTCTTGAGTAACCTTTTAACCTCCCGTGTATATCTGGGGGATCGTTCTCTTCCCTGATTGTCCGTTTCGGTATATGCAAGTTCATACCTTCCCCGAGTATATGTAGGAATCGATGCCACCTCTCTTCAACGGTGCCTCCTGCTGCTAAGAAAGTGTGGTAATTATGCCTCAAATACTCTCTAAAACACTCTTTTGAAGCCTTTTCGAATCTGTAAACGATCCTCTCTTTTCTCTTTCTGCGCGTGGTTGTTAGTTTTACTGTAGCAATTACAGCTTTGTGATCACTTATTCCTGCGGTGGTAGAAATATCCGTGAATAGTTCGGGCCTATTTGTAACAACTATGACTAAAATATTTTCGTTACCGTTGAGGCATCGCGTTGGTTCAGTTACGAGCTGTTCAAGATGGTGATCTGAGAAGAGGTCTAGAATGATTTCGCAAGCTGCTATATCCCTGCCCCCAGTAACGTGAACGTAATTAGTCCAGTCGATATCTGGCAAGTTAAAGTCACCTCCTAGCATTATTGCATGGTCCGGAAACTGCCGTGCTATAATATTTACATTATTTCTCAAGGCCTCGGCAGTATTTACGCTTGCATCGGATGGACGATAGAACGAGCCTATAACAAGTTTTGTCCTAGCTACGTTGAGCTTGATCCATATGATTTCGCAGATAGTATACAGATCTATTTCGCTACATGGGAGGTACTTACTACCAGCTATAAATACACCACCTCGTTGGGAATGCAACCTATCCTTACGGAAAATGTTCATGCTACTATTAAAAATGTCGGCGGAACTTATATCCGGTTTTCACCCTTTCTGCAAGTCGCCCAAAGGACGAGAGGATAACCTCCGACCCTATGCGGCAAGCATCATTGGTGCCGACATGAGCCACAATCCGCAGCTGGCTGCACCCCGTCCGTTCACTGGCATCCGGGATGGCCTGTTCCACATCTCGGATCAGACCCCCCGGAATACACAATGAATGGATACCGGAATTCATCCCCGACCTCTTCGCCATTTCCCTAAGGGGTTCGATAAAGCGCCTAACGTTAGAGCTACCGACCACTAAAACCCCCTTCTGCAGTTGTCCAGACTTAGCGGGCTGTGGGGCTGCCAACTCACTGGCCGACGATTGCAGGACTGAATCAGTTCCAGACAATGCGTCAAACCGATTGGACAGAGGTACAAGCTCGCCTGCTTGGGAATCAAGCTTGCACGACTGCCCCCGCATGCGCCGTCGACGTCCAGACACCACACGCCAGCCACCAATAGGCGACGGCGGCATAGATTCCGACATCTCGGCCTGGACTGCAGGTGCGATGACTGGTATGGGAGAATCTGCGAGCCGATCAGCGTCTACAGGGTCACCAATACCGCATCTACTGCACTCACTTGCGGCAGCTTCCAGCTGTGTAACTCTTGTTACCAAAGCTGCAAGCTGGGTGCGCAGGTCAGTCACCTCAGCCTGCGTCTGCACACAACAACCACAGTCCCTACACATACTACCTTACAGAAAGAAAAACTAAGGAGTACACGAGAAAAACGGACTCTCTATGCGTTCTCAGTAGGAGGCCTTTTGTCAATAACCAAATATACAAAGACGAAGCTTACACTACTACGCACTTTAAATTAAATTTGCGCTGGAGGTACTACTTCACGTAACGATTCCGACCAACGACTGCACCTGCTGCTACAGACAAACTAATATGCAAAGATGAAGCTACAACTAACTACACACTTTTAATTAAATTATCACTAGAGCTACTACGTCACGTAACGGTTCCGAAGATGGCTGCTGCTACTGACTAACAACTATACAGAGACGAATCTAACCACGCACTTCGAATTAAAACTATCAAAGAAGGCACTATTCCCCGTAACGGCTGCCGAAGAACGACTGACTGCTGGGGCTGCTAAACAAATATTCAAAGATGAAACAAAAGAAAACTAAACACTTTAAATTATATCACCACAGAAAGCACTGCCTCACGTAACGGCTTCCGAAGAACGACTGACTGCTGGGGCTGCTAAACAAATATTCAAAGATAAAACAAAAGAAAACTAAATACTTTAAATTATAACACCACAGAAAGCACTGCCTCACGTAATGGCTGCCGAAGAACGACTGACAACTGGGGCTGCTAAACAAATATTCAAAGATAAAACAAAAGAAAACTAAACACTTTAAATTATATCACCACAGAAAGCACTGCCTCAAGTAACGGCTTCCGAAGAACGACTGACTGCTGGGGCTGCTAAACAAATATTCAAAGATAAAACAAAAGAAAACTAAATACTTTAAATTATATCACACAGAAAGCACTGCCTCACGTAATGGCTGCCGAAGAACGACTGACTGCTGGGGCTGCTAAACAAATATTCAAAGATAAAACAAAAGAAAACTAAACACTTTAAATTATATCACCACAGAAAGCACTGCCGCCGAAGAACGACTGACAACTGGGGCTGCTAAACAAATATTCAAAGATAAAACAAAAGAAAACTAAATACTTTAAATTATATCACCACAGAAAGCACTGCCTCACGTAACGGCTTCCGAAGAACGACTGACTGCTGGGGCTGCTAAACAAATATTCAAAGATAAAACAAAAGAAAACTAAATACTTTAAATTATATCACACAGAAAGCACTGCCTCACGTAATGGCTGCCGAAGAACGACTGACAACTGGGGCTGCTAAACAAATATTCAAAGATAAAACAAAAGAAAACTAAACACTTTAAATTATATCACCACAGAAAGCACTGACTCACGTAACGGCTTCCGAAGAACGACTGACTGCTGGGGCTGCTAAACAAATATTCAAAGATAAAACAAAAGAAAACTAAATACTTTAAATTATATCACCACAGAAAGCACTGCCTCACGTAATGGCTGCCGAAGAACGACTGACAACTGGGGCTGCTAAACAAATATTCAAAGATAAAACAAAAGAAAACTAAACACTTTAAATTATATCAACACAGAAAGCACTGCCTCACGTAACAGCTGCCGAAGAACGACTGACTACTGGGGCTGCTAAACAAATATTCAAAGATGAAACAAAAGAAAACTAAACACTTTAAATTATATCACCACAGAAAGCACTGCCTCACGTAACGGCTGCCGAAGAAGTTCTTTTAGAAATTGCCATTAATATCAATTCGGAAGCAACAAAGAGTTTCCTACTTCTTAGATAGCCGTGCCACGTTTACTCTTTGCTTTTTAAGTAAATCGCAAACACTACTTCTCGGAAATAAAAGCAATAACCTACTTACATATGCAAGTTTATGTTTAGTTTAAAAGCCATAAAACTGACGCACTTGAAAAATAATAGTTTTGAAGCAGGAAATATAAATCTGTTCTTAACCTTAAATTAAAAAATAAAGAAAGGTAGGTACTGTTGTCAAGTTCGCAAAGAGATGTTTTCATTTGCGTACATAAAATAGTATGACATATCAAATATTACACCATAATTTCGTTCGTAATATATGCGTTATAATAAATATAAAAAATCAAAGCTTTGAAAAAAAGTAAAATGCTATGCGTATACCAGCACAAAAGTCGGTTCACTGAAAGTGCAAAATGGTCGTGCCCCAAATGTCGTATTTATAAAAATGTAAAGGATTCCATTCTATCTCGGTTAAGTTATTTCCTGTTTCTTTTTTGTTACTATACAGTCTGTGTATTACAAATTATTTTTGCCGAAATTTAAAACTTAACTAACCCATTTTATTTTTTGTTCAGAATTTTTGTACGAATAGTACTGCTTTTTATTTACTGTTCAATATTCTGCAAATATCTATCGAATGCTACACTTAAAACGAATGTATTCAATGGGCTAATGTAGAAACTTATTGTTTCAGGAAGTAACACTGAAAGTCGTTTACAACACAATACACCTCATTTGCACGGAGCATAACAACTAAATTCCTTCTGCCATCTGCTGTAACAAAAAACATTCTGGTTCAGGCAGCATTTCAACCAAACCACATTTCTGCTAATACTGCCGCTACAAAATCAAACGATACGAACACATCTCAACACATTAAATGCTCTGGACCTATATTTCGAGTGGTAACAGAATTTTCTATATCAAAATTCCTAATTAGTATATCATAAATTACTATCACAATTAATTTCATTATACACCTCACTAAATGACGAGCAATAAAAGTCACTTTTTCGCGATGTACATTTCATTTGACCTGCAATATTAACGATCGTAGAGAGTTGTGGACTTTCCGTTGTACACTGTAAGTTAAAAGCATTTTAGCATAAATTTTTTAATTACGTTACCTAAATAACTGTCATGAAGCTGACGACATTGTTCATGCGGCTGAATGTAGTTTTAGACATATTCAGTATTTTATTTACTGCGTTAATAATAAGTCAAGTTTATTTCGCTATTCATGACGTCACTAACATACAATATAGTGAATGTATTAATGTGCGAGTGATAGAACCTTTGATTTTCTAGAGGTAATTTTAAAACGCAGCCTGGGCCAGAATGAGAACTGAAACATTATTAGTTATTAAGCTTCTTTCATGAGAGCCATTTTAGTGACATCATGTATCGCTTTGTACCGATATTGTATCAAAAGATCTAAATTAAGCTTGGACGATTTAGCAGAACCATGCGGCGTTGCCCGAAATAAATTTTTTAAATTTATCAATGTTTTATTCAGATAGTGGAGTGGCGGAAAAGCGGAGTGGTAATTCGCCGGTAGTCATTCAATTCTGTATGCAGAATAAGAAACCGAATATGAAGAAACAATCTATTACTACTTTAATATTGAAATTTATATTTTAGCGCAGAATTAATGGATCGAAACGAATGAACTATAGTAAACTGGTCTATAGGCAATTCAGTTGTTTCCAGAGATAGAGAAACCATTACCGCAATACCTCTGATTATTATGGATAAAAGAATCAATTACTACTATACTTACTACTATAATATGTAAATTTCTGTTGATGGAACCAATATATCCTAAAAAACAAAATCAATATTCAAAGAGGAAATTAAGTTCTTATTTTTTAAAGATTTTTTTCAGTACTGAATGCAAATCAAAATATTCATTTTTAGTATCGCAATTTTACTAATGGAAATGAACGTCCTTGGGCCACTTAAGTATTTATTTGCTGTTTGGATGTTAGTATTTTTTTTGTTGTTGATATTTAGTCGATTCCATCAATGTATTGCTAATATTTTGACGTTTTGAGCTTCCATTAATTAAAACTATATTCATTTTTATTCGCGTGATGAAATTAGTAATTTTAAGAGATGTTGGGTAAACGAAATTCAAATCTTTCAAAGAAATGTAAGAAAACTAGGGCTATGAAAATAGCCAAAACCTAGGAGAAAAATCCTCAATATCCTCAATATTGTATATACGGATATATTAAACTGAAAATACTCCTTACAAACTGAATATTTTTACTGCTTTATCAATTCAGTGAAGTAGTTGTGGAACATAAATAGATTTTTGTTATTTTATTGCAACATTTATTACTACTATTACTAATAAAAATAGCTCTTAAATAAACTTTATGGTCGTATTGACCTGGTGACAAGACTTCTTTACGTCTCCGGAATCAGTCCCTTTCGTAGCCTCTTAACGTAACCCAGTAATCCTACCGGACATAGAGGACCCACAGTTCAACACGGAATCAGAAAAAAGTGAGCATTCTGGCGTAATTCACATCACACAACAACCTATGCCAGAGGTGAAGGTCGAGTTAGGGACCTCTGAAAATCCTCGCCAAGACTGGGATTCCACCTGGGGACTTTTCCATCTCCAGTTGGACGCCCTAACCACTGAGCAACCAGATCTCTCAAGAAAATCTTATATTACAACACTTTTCAACGCGGACGAAGTCGCGGGTAACAGCTAGTTAATAAATTATTAATATTAATGTTTAAACTAAATTTACATGCTGTGAAAGTCTTAGTTAAGGTAATAAAAGAAGTCATTAAATACAGTGGGGAAGGTTTTTTTTTTTAAATTAAGTAAACAAATATAATGCAGCGTATGTATATGCATGTATGCCAGCCATTGTAACTTTCGATGTAATAGCATGTTGTATTTTGTGTTGCAAAATTTATTTTTACAGGAGTGCAGCTATTCTTTTGGCACAGTAAGTAATTCTGAAATGGGTTTCTGTACCTGTTTGAAAGTCTAGCTGCGTTGTAATATGGCGTTGTATAGTTGTGAAGTGATTTTGTATGTGTAATATTGTCGTGTGATTTGGCGGAATATTTTTATAGCAGACTTATCCCGCGTTACAGTGTTTTATGTAAATTTGTAATTAACATGGCGACAATTAGTGAGAAATTAGTCAACCGCGATGCTGAATTAAATATTAAAGAGGGGAATAATAATAATCTAATTTTAACAATGAAGATTCTGGTTTCGGTGAACACTCGACTGTAAGGGAGGGAAATGGAATTAGCGTAGCAGAAGTTAGAGGCGCTGATATCTCTGACCGCGTGGGGGGAACCGTTCACCAGCTGTGATTTTAGTGTAGATATTAGAAGTAGTAATATCGGTGATACTGAGTCAGAGAATTTCATGACAAATGTTACGTCTACACCAGTACAAGTCAATCAAGTTAATATTCGAGAAAAACAGACAGGTAATGAAATAATTGATGCCCAGAAACAGAAAGGTGGAGAAATATCGATGCTGATTTCTTTAATAGAGCGAATGGGAAGAAAAATTGAATCAAGTGAACAGAGAATTACAGAAAAAATGGAAGAAAAAATTGAATAAAGTCAGAAAACAGCAGAAAAAATGGAAAGAAAAATTACAGACGAAGTGCGAATGATTAAGCAGGATATGTTGTTGAAAATGGATGAGTGTATTCGGCAATCAGAATACAGGTGTGAAAAGAAGATATAAGATATGAGGCAATTATTAAGAATGGAAAAGGAAATGACGATGATGTTTGATTATGTGGAAAAGCATGTGGATACTACTAAAAAGGATGTAGAATATTTAGAGCAACAGAAAGTTGAGGAGGAAGTGAAGAAAAGTAGTAATATAATGCAAGAAGAGCAAATGGCCATGTGGGAAGAAAATAAAATAATCTATGAAAATCAGAGGGAATTTGCTAAAGGGATTGAAGAGTTGAAAGAGAAGGCGGAAACTAACTTCAAAAGGATTTCTAGATTAGGAGAGAGACTAATGGTTATGGACAAGGAGGGAAAAGGAGTGACATGCAAGATGGCGGAAGTAGCTAATCAGGTCGACGTAGTTAAAGAAGATGTGAGAGAAGAGATATTACAATTAACTCAAAGAGTCAAGGAGCAGAACGGCGAGGTGTGACTACTATGGGAAGCGGTAACATCATTACGAATCATTTTAAGTTGCCGGAAGTAAAATTTGAACCCGAAGGAGAGGTTCATCCTGTGGAATTTGTCAGAGCTTTTAAGAATGGCTTACCTTACGAGTGGTCTGACGTTGACAAAATAAGATATATTAAGAACATGTTACGAGGGGCTGCGTTTGCGTGGAGTTGCGAGAGTGCCGAGGAGTGTAACGACTATGAAGAATTTTTTAGATTATTCTTGAGCAAGTATTGGTCACAGCGGAAGCAAAGAAGAGTGAGAAGGGATTTTTGGAATTGTCGTTATTACAATAGGCGTGATGGTAGTATGAAATACTTTTGTGAAGCATTTATGAAGGAATTGAGTTATCTGGACCAAGAAATAGATGATGATGAAAAGATAGAAGTATTTTTACAAAAGTTGCCCAGACCTGTGCAAGAAAAGCTTATAATAAATCAGTGGAATGGTGTAGAAGAATTTCTAGAAGCAGTTGAAAGATTAGATCGTTGGAGTAGTACAAATGAACATGGACCGAGGAATGATAGGAGGAATGATTTCAGAAATTATAACAGGTCAAACCAAGTGCCGTCGCAAGATAATTTTACAAGATACAGAGGCCATATGAACGGATATCACAGAGAAGAGCAGTCCAACAGGAATTCGGGTGATAATAGGAGAATGGAATATGAAAACAGAAGCCATGACAATCAGTGGTCGCATCACAAAAATGGCCAGGCAGTAAGAAGGGAGGAAGTAAGGCATCATGATCCTGGGCGAATGAAGGGAAACTCAGTGCCGCAACTGGGGTGGTCCGAACAGTAGCGGAAGAAGTCAAAACAGGACCGAAGGATCGAGAGAATATGACCGACCGGGATGACGACAGTAATAATCAATGTAGAAATGGAAGCATGCGGGAGAAAACAACAGAATGTGATGTGCAAAATGTGAACTACGGATACGGAACACATAATCATGAGAGAACAATAGAAGAAGAGGATGTCCGAGTTTTTGAGGAGGAGGAGCCGCTAAAATGGTGGGAATGTTTCAAGTTATTAAATGAGGAGGAGCCGCAGAACATTACAAGGATGTGTGAATATAATTGGCACGAAGAAGAGGTACAAGAATAGGTTAGAATCGATGTGGGAAATCATGATAATCAAAAGAACTGTGAGGAGAATATAAGGAAAAACACTGCAGAGGAAGAAAGGTTACCAAATGAGCTTATATCATAAAGGGTGGATGAAGATCTGTATGAAACTACATCAGTGGATAGTGAAAGTACTAATGACAACGAAGAAGAAAGAAGTGAGAAATTATTCAGCGATAAAGATTCTGGTAGCGAAGAGGAAGAAAATAGTGAAGTAGACGAAGAAAATGGAATATTAAACAATGATGAAACAGAAGATGTGAGATTTTTCCTGGTGAGGAAATATGCCGTTAATAATGAAGAAGAAAGTATAGTGCTAGAGGGGGCAAATGTCCGAGTTTCAGAAGAATGTGGTCATGATATGAGCTTATTTATGGGAAACAGTGAATCCCATGTGGTGAATAATTTGTCTGGTCAAACAGAAGAAAAAAGAGATCTAGTAGGAAACAATAGCAGATGGAACACGGAAGACGATAGCCAATGTAGTAGCAGAGAATTAGATTTACAACAATTGTGCCTAAAAGATGGAAGTAAAGTAGAGTTGTTGAAGTGGTCACAGGTAGAACTTGAAAGGGACTTATTGCAAGATGAGATTTTAAGGGAAGAAGAGGAGGAAGTGAGACATCCGGTGTTTTTGGTGAAGCTCTTTGGATTGAACAGTGAAGCATTAGCGGATACTGGTAGTGAATTGACAGCCATATCACATAAGTTATATGCCCGTATAATGAAAGACAATAAAATTACCGAAATGCCGGTGCTTAAAGTACAAGTTATTGGTGCTACTGGAAAGTTAAGCAAAAGAGTGAAGATTCAGATATTATTAGAATCGGAAATAGATGGAGTCGCAATGGAACATACATGTTTGGTTGTACCCGATCTTAGTATCAACTGTATTTTGGGAATGGATTGGCTCAGCAAATTTAAGGCTTTAATTGATTTCTACAAAGGAGAAATGGATGTATGGAAAAATGATGAGAACTATAAAATTAAATTTGGTAGCGGATCAGCAACTGTGAAGAATGTAGGGAGAGATATAAAAATACGAGCGGTGTATGAAGTAATGACAGAAGCAGAGGAGGTAGATGACCTAGAGATAGGAGGAGAAAGAAGAAACAGAAGTTAGGTTGGAATTAATGATATAATGGATATTGAAGCATTGAATCGAATAACTGTGGAACAAAAAGGAAATTTAAAGAATTTTGAGACGGTATGAGAATGTATTTTCTGATTGTCCTGGAATAGTGAAGAATTATGAATGTATTTTAAAGATAAAGCCTCACACCCCGTTTTTTGTGAAACCATAACCCCATACCATTGGCGAAGAAGAAAGCTGTAGAGCAGGATATTGATAAAATAATTCGTTGGGGAATAATCGAACGGAGTAGCAGCCAGTACAATAATCCCTTGATAGTAGTGGGGAAGAAAGATGGATCAGTGAGACATGTGTTAGACGCCAGGACCTTGAACAAAATTGTGGATAGAAAAACCGATCGGCCGGAAAACCTTGCATTGATTTTTTTTTTTTTTTTTGTAACTGCTTTACGTCTCTTTTTAACATCGAGGTCTTTAGAGACGGGAAAGGATGGGGGGGAAGGATGGGGGCAAGGAATGGGAAGGAATTTAGCCATGGCCTTTTGAAGGAAGCATCCCGGCATTTGCATGGAGTGATTTGGGGAAACCATTGAAAACCCAAATCTGGATGCCCGGACGGGGATTCGAACCGCCTTCCTCCCGAATGCGAGGCGAGAACTCTAACCGTTACACCACCCCGCTCGGTGAAAACCTTGAGGAAATTTTATAGGAATTTTACGGTGTGAAGTATATGACAAGTTTGGACTTGACCGCCGGGTTTTTGCAGATCCCATTGGCAGACGAATGGAGGAAGTACACCGCGTTTTTGTTTGCGGGTAGATGTTATCAATACAGAGTAGTTCCGTTTGGACTGAATGTTTCTGTCTCCGTGTTTATAAGAGCTTTGGATCAAGTGTTAGGAGATAGTTTGCTGAGCTAGTTATCCGTTTATGTTGATGACATATTGATCAGCACTCACACTTGGGAAGAACATTGTGAAATTCTAGAAGAAGTGTTAGCAGCCTTGCAAAGAGGGGGTATGACATTAAAATTGGCTAAGTGTGAGTTTGTGAAGAAAGGGATAAAATTCTTGGGACATGAAATAGATTCAGCTGGAATACGATCAGATCCAGAGAAAATAAAAGCCATCGCTGAATTTCCAATTCCTAGTAACAAGAAGCAGTTGAAGTCATTCTTTGGCTTGTGCGGTTTTTACAGAAAATTTGTAGCAGATTAATCGTTCAATGACCCGCACTTAATAGAACTAAGGAAGAAGAATGCAACTTGGTTATGGACGGAACAGTGTCAGCAAGCCTTCAAGAAGTTAAAGAACGAATTAAAGAATAGTAAAATATTGTATCATCCGGATTTGAGTCTACCATTTTGCATGGAAACTGATAGTTCTGACTATGGGTTAGGTGTTCATTTGTTTCAACTAGTGGAGGTTAACGGGAAAGAAGAGAGCCAAACAATTGGATTTGCTAGCCGAGTGCTCAATAAGCATGAACGATCCTATGGAATAACTGAGAAAGAAGCCTTGGCTATTGTGTGGGGATTTGGAAGATTCAAATTCTACCTATGGGGTCATAAAACAATAGTGTTTACTGACCATAAGGCATTAACATTTTTGCATGAATGCAAACTTATGGACAGCCGTTTGACGCGATGGGTTCTATTTTTGCAACAATTCGATTTTGACATAAAATATATTAAGGGCAGTGACAACAAAGTGTCTGATGCACTATCACGACTACCGTTGGGCGCGGGCAACATAGATGAGAGTATCGGACCGGGAAAGGCAATTAAAATGTTTTACATGAAAGGAGTAACTCATGAAAGAAGTATCAGGGAGATTTGCAAGAATATGAGACGGCGGCAGAATGAAGACCAATGTTTGAAGTTGATAAAACAAAACCTGGGAGATCCAATGAATACAAAGTTGCCTAAGTATTATAAAGTTCACGATGGACTCCTATTTAGGAGAACAGATGAGGTTTTGGACGATTGGAAGATATGTTGGCCAACCAAGTATGCTGACGTAATTATAGACTATGTGCACTTAAGTTATGGTCACTATGGAGCAGCTAAATGCACTCGTAAGTTAAAGGAAATAGTGCTGTTTGACAACATGAAGAGGAGAGTGGCACAAAGGATAGCCAGTTGTGATCGTTGTCAAAGGACAAAAATTTCGACGGTAGCTATTAAAGGGTTGATGCAAACTATATTGCCTGAAAAAGTACTGAAATTGGTAGCAGTAGATTTGTATGGACCCTTACCAAAGTCAAAGGGTGGCTTTGCCTATATTTTTGTAATGCTGGATGTGTTTTCGAAATTTGTACGGTTTTATGCAATCAGAAAGGCCACTGGAAAAGTATTAGTGGACAGATTGGAAAAGGATTATTTTAAGAGGGTGGGATACCCTAAGGCGATACTATCGGATAATGGGAGCCAATTTACCTCCCGAAAATGGGCACAATGCATGGAAACAAATGGAGTAAAGCACATAAGGATATCGGCGTATCATCTGGCTAATAACCCAGCAGAAAAGGTTATGAGAGAGATTGGTCGGTTGTTCCGAACGTACTGAAGCAATAAGCATACTACTTGGGTAGAATATGTATCTGATTTTGAAGATGTAATAAACAGCATGCCCAATGAAAGCACGGGTTACAGTCCATATTTTATAATGTATAACAAGGAAGCTCCTAACTTGGTACGCGAAGTAGTGAAATTTCCAGTGAGTCAAGTGAAATCCCAGGAAGATATATTCAATCAGGTAAAGGAAAGAATGAAGAAAAGATCAAAAGAGAGGAGAAAAAGGCACGACCGACGATATAAACCTGTCGAATTTAATTTGGGAGATTTGGTACTGGTGAAGACTCAAGAGAGGTCATGCGAATTAAACCCAGAGATTAAGAAGTTCTTTGATGTTTACCATGGACCGTTTAAGATAGAAGGGAAGCCACATAGGAACGCGTACTGGCTAGTGTATCTTAAATCTGGTAGAAAATTTGGGTTCAGAAACATAACAGACTTGAAACTGTACAAGGTCAGAGGAGATAAGTGACCATGATGTGTTCTTGTGAAATCTGGTGGTTTTGTGTAACATTGACTGATAAAGATGCAGACTGACAGAGACAGTGAGTGATAATTGTTATAAATAAGGACAGAATTGTGGAAAATGTATATAAAGACAATGATTTGTGAAAAAGGTTGGACTTTATAACAAGCCAACCAATTTTGTTAAAATGTGTTTGTTTGTTATAAATCCCACTCACAAAATCATTGTTATAAAAATAATTGTAAATAAAATAGGTTAAACAGACTTCACAGCATAAGTAGTTTGTTTAGACATGTGGGTAATTTTAAGTTTTTTTAATAATTTAGTTTGTTGTAGTTGGTACAACTGTTTTTGTTGGTGGAGTTGTTAAGATGGGGAGAGAGGACTAAGAAAGAATGCATGGATTATAGTGTAGGCAGTGTATTGTAGAAGCGAGTGTTTGAAGTATAAAATAAAGTTTGGCAAATAAATGAGCAAAATGATTGAATTATTTGTCGATTATACCTGTTGCGCTAAAATGTATAACTTGTAAAGTGTTTTGTTGAATAGTAGTAATAACACGCTAAGTGATATCGCTACCGCCAAAACCAACAGTAGGGTCATTTGTTGCAAGGAGCGGGATATCTACTTCCTGCTGGTTAATATAAAAAAAAAGAAATAACAGTGGGACTTAGCAGTACGCAATATGAGGAATTCTGTTACTTGGGAAGCAAAATTGCAATCGATTGTAGAAGCACAATAACACTAGCAAAAAGAACCTTCATGAAAAAGATAAATCTTTCAGTTTCAAATATTGATCTAGGAATTAGAAATAATATTTTAAAACTCCATGTATGGAGCACGTCACCTTACTGCAGCGAAACATGGACTTTAGGAAAACCGGAATGAAAGAAAATTGATGCACTTGAAATGTGGTGCCACAGAAGACTGCCGAAAGTTAAGTGGAATGAGTATGAAATGAACGTGTTCTGGAAATGATGGGTGAGGAAAGATGTTTGTGGAAGAAGGGTAAAGAGAGAAGAGACAGGATGCTAGGTGATATTTTGAGACATGCTGGATTGGTTAATTTGCTGGTGGAAGGAACAGTAGAAGGTAAGAACTGTAGAGGTAGATAGAGATGAGAATATATGAGACATATAACTGAGGTAGTGGTTTGTAAGGGTTGTGTAGAGATGAAGAGGTTAGCACAAGATAGGAATGGATGGAGGATTGCATCAAACCAGTCGAGAGACTGATGACACAAAAATAATAATAAAAAATAAACCTAGCGTATATAATAATAACATGTGGTTTTCCTGATCTGGTGACAGGTTCTTACCACCATTGTACCCGTATCTTAGCCGCCAAACCTAACCTTTTGTAGGTATCGTACTTTTGTTTTACGAAATAAGCCTCTGAAAAATTCTGTTTTCTTCTGTTGTATTTCACTTTAACCGGTGAGCTCATCCACAAATATCTGGGAGCATTGTTTCAAGTTAGTTGCAAATACTGCAGTTTCTGCCTACTTGGCAGTAGTCGGTAATACAATTAGATTTTGTGACATTCATAAAATCCAGGGATGAGGGAAACATTACTATCATAAATCCAATCAATGTTACTAAAAGCTTTTAAAGAATCTTGGGTGAATAAGTACATTGAAAAGATTTCTAAATTTTACATCATTCTAGTAACTGTAAAATAAAATTTTCATACATTTTCTTCCGATCTCTCGTTTAATATTGTGGTGTTTACACTCCTTACCTCCAGCTTTTTACTTTATGGTTAGGATTTCTTCCCCCGGCGTTCACCTGGAGTGATTTGGGCTAACCAGACTGGATGGCCGGACGAGAAACAAAAAACAAGGAATGCTCACAACGCTAAATTGCTTTACAAATTATTTAGTATCGATCCGTTTCTTAGATGGGGAAAACTGTCAGTATACCAAGTTTATAAAGCTTCCAACACTTTGTTAAGCGCTTCGTTTGCACATAGAATCACATATAATATGATTTTCATTTATTGTTTTGTTAATGTCATACCTGTTTCTTATGGAAGAAAAAAAATCTCTTTATGTCTTTAAGTAGAACTGATAGTGCTGTATTTATTCTTACTATTATCGAAATCGAAATTGTTATTCATATAAAATTTTGGGTATTTTTACTACCGCGAGAGGTAGGCAATTTGTTCGGAAATTTGCGAATCATTCGCATTTTTTTTTTTTTTATTCTAGGAGAATGTTACAGTGGGTGGTAAGGTACAGGAACTATTACATTGAAACATGTCTACCCGTCGTCTGGGTCTTTTTACACTGCAACCATCTCCACATTCGTCTAGAATAATTTCATTTTTTACTGTATAGCCTATCGACTGTAGGAATAGCACGTTAGCAGGTGTTACCCGTTTCACTGTCGGTTCACAACTGGCAATTGTTTGAGTCTGTCTCTTCTTATAACGAGCGCCCATTCCTTAAATGTAGCCTCAGAGTAATAGTTTCTCCTCTGAAATCCACTAAATTGCCGTCCTGATCGACAACTCTAATGTGAATGCTGTTGAACGTTTTCACCGTGATGGGAAGATAGATGACGTTTGCAAGTACTGCTTCATTCTTGTACCCTGGCGGTACTGTTGGAAAAAATTCTTGTAGTGTATGTCCCAGCTTATCGTTGACGTAATTTCCCGTACATATGCTGCACTCTATCCGTATCGCGTTAACTTTGAAGATCTGCACAGTGTAGTCTATGGTATGAAATCCCGGTTTTAACACACGTTTAGAAAATCTACGCAGTGAGCCAACTGAGTTTGCTTTCGTGAAATCTATTACCACAGGTGTTTGTATCTCACACTTGAGTGAATTTTTGTTTGCTTTAATTATCAGTTTCTCGTTATTTGTAAGCCGAGCCAAATAACTGGCCAAATCGTCAATATCATACGATCTTGTAGGAATATCTATCACTTTATTCTTCGAGTAATGAAATTTGCAATTTGACTTATCAATGTTCGGAATCGAGTTGTATGTTTGAAAATATGCTAAGCCGATCGTATACTCGCCTTGACTCAAATCCATCGGTGGAAAGTAATCACAGCTCAAGACTGAACTGTTACGGGATTAGCAGAGTGTCACAGACACGTGTTACCCGACTAAGGTTCATGCAATCCGATGCAGGAATTTTAAACATAAATGTCCGCATATGTGCGTACCAAATTCCTGGTATCGTTGCACATTGTACTGTATTCTGTTACCTGCAAAGTATCGCTGCAATTCCAATGGAGGAGGTAAGTCACCAAAACTGTCGAAATATTTCACTACACCATCCTTGTACTTGATGTACGCAACCCAGTGCGTCCCAGCATTTTCAGCACTGTCCAAGTTCACAATTCCACATTCACGTTTACTAATTTTTTGAGGTAATGCATCGCGCACGAAGATACCACGAAAGTGAGGTATACACAAACGCTTTACATGTCTACATATATCGTCATCAGTCAACTCCTGATCTGACTTTTTTTTCTTTAATCCAGATCCATCTTTCCGGTATGGCTTTAAATACAGACCTTTACCCCTCATTGCAACTGCCTCCATGGTTTCACTTTCTTTAGCAGCTTTGACGGCTCTGACGATCGCTGAGGCTCCGCCAGCAAGAGCTCCAGCAGCCGACAATCCGGCAAAAATAGGGATTAAGGGGAGGATTCCACCCTTCTTCTTCTTTTTCTTCTTAATCCCAGCACCCAACTTTAGCTTAGCACGCATAGCGCCGTTAACTAGTAACGCGGCCGCCCGTTCACCAAACTTTACATCTTTGGCTTTCATTCCGATTGAAGCCTTCTCCGCGAGTATGCGGTCTGCATTACGCCTGTCAGCACACTCTGCATACGCAATGTCATGCTCCCTGCATGCTGCATCTAGTGGATTGATCTCCGTCTGACCGAGTTTCAGACGTTTTTCCAGTTTCGTACCGGGTCCACAGAACTGGTAAGTTGGAATGTGTGCCTCAAATGGAATTTTATCGATGAGCTTGTTTAAGAAGCCATGACCCTTTTTCTTCTTCACCTTCCGTGTAGGAGGCATTGTTATCGACTGAATGATTTTACGTATTCGCGCGTCTATATATACCGCGTGCAGCAATGAAACCTTGTTAAAATAAGTTTCGTCAAGCAGCTAGCAACATTACCCGTGAGTAATGCGGATGTTGCAGTCACCAAGCGGAAGAAGAACCGACCTCTGTTCCCCGAGACAGTGAGATCGCTGAGTTTGTGGACCGTTAAATTGTGGTAAAACCAATCTTGTGCTGTCCCTGTTGGAACACCCCAAAGGGATTAGATTTGAAAATGTTTATATGTTTCCCAAGTCGTTGTACCCGCCAAAGTACCAGTTGCTAGGTGAAATACTGAAACCTATTAAGGAAATTAAGTGTTTAACATTTAGCCTTAATCAGAGTGAGCCTCCACCTAGTGAAGCGCTACCAAAGTCAGTGTTTGTATTTGACGATATCTCGTGTGAGAAGCAGAAAAATATACGAGATTACTTTTGTATGGGGAGACATACCTGTGCCAGACATATAGCCGTTTACCTAAACAGCTAGTAAGAGACAATGCTGACTTGATTGTACTCTTTAAACAGGACGACATGAATCTCAAACACATTTATAATGACCATGTGAACACAGATATGCCGTTTAACGAGTTTAAAACTTATGTGGTTCTTGCTGGAATGCGAGCAAGCATGGATTTGCAGTTATTGACAAAGCTTCTTACATGTATCATGGGCGGTACCGCAATGGGTTTGATTCGTTTTTGAATAAATAGACAAGCACACTAGGTACTGTCATCATTGCAACCATTGGGAAGTTTGGGAGAACTTCGACGACACAGAGCAGGAGAATTTTGCTGTACCCACCTCAAAACATAATTCTTACAAAGGACGGTAATTTGGATTGCCAAGGTAGAATACTCAAACATGTAGCTGACCCCATCGAAGATGATGATGTTGCATCCAAACAATACATTAACTAGGCAACTACCGATGCAGCAATGCTTCTGAAGGAATTACAATCGACAGTGATTACTACGGTTATAACTATTGCGGTAACAGATTTGATTAAAGATCGTGCATACATTCTAGAGACAGCTCTTCACTATTACGAAATTCCCGTCAATGGTGTGATCCTCTCAATGGCCAAACCAGGCAGGGTTGATGGATTAAAACTTCAAGGTTAAACTTTGTGAAGCAGGGTTATCAACTTATTTTTCTCCCAAATGCTCAACCCCACAAACCATTTATAGCAACATTAACTACCAAGTATAAAATAGTACAATAACCTCTCATAAGCTTCATTCGATGCTTAAACATGGATACGTCAACAACTAAACGTGGCATCATAAAGGCCCGAAATGCAATTCGACGCAAGTTACTTGAATTGAAAACTGGTCAAATCGACTCTGAGAAATTTTTCAAAGATTCTTTAAGGCCTGTGACGGATACAATAGAAAAATGTTTCTTACCTCCGCGACATCAGCAGCAGCAACAGAAGCAGCAATCTCCAGGTTTTATCAAAGAGTTCTTGAAGTCACTCAGTGGAAGTGAAAGAGATTATGATTCGGTGTTTGGTGTCCGGAAGAAAAATGATTCGCTAATGATTGGAAATACTCCTATGATTTTGGATGGAGATGTTATTCGGATTGATGGAAATGAATATGAAAGAACTCAAGGAAGGCTTAGTGAAACTGTTGTTCTTAAAAAAAAATACTAAAATGGACATGAAAAGTCATTATGAAATACTAAACAGTACGAATGCCCACAGAGTGAAATTTATTCCATCTGAAAAAGTTTTGAAAAATACAACCACTAACTATAAAAACATAATCTCTAAACTTGACAATCAGTCGCGTTCTGGTCTTCTTCCCATGAAGAAATATGTGTATTGGGACGATCCGAATGAGCTCGTTGAAAGATTGAAATTACTTGCAGCATCAACATCAACAGGACACACTGCACACTCCAACGAAATTTTGTCGGTGATTGAAGAACTTCGTGAGAGAGACATCATCGTGTAACATGGATCAAATTGTTGCTGAACTTCATAGACCAGCTAGAAGGAATTTCCCAAGACGGTGGGTAATAATCAAAGGTCTTGACGACCTATGGCAAGCTGATATTGTAGAAATGATACCGTATTCTCGTAAAAACAGTGGCTACAACTATATCCTGATGGTGATTGATACTTATTCAAAGTTTGCATGGGCTCTGCCCCTCAAGAACAAAACGGCTAAATACTTAACGGTGATCGTGTTTCTAAAAATTTACAGAATGACAACGGAAAAGAGTTTTATAATTCAGTGTTTAAATCGCTCATGACAAGTTATGGTATTAATCACTACTCAACATATACTCATCTTAAAGCATCAATAGTTGAGTGAATCAATAGAACTATCAAGAATGCAATGTGGCAAGAATTCAGCAGACGTGGTTCACATCGGTGGATTAAACTTCTTCCTCAATTAATGACGAATTACAATAACAAGTAGCACCGCACCATCAAGATGAAACCGTGCGATGTTAAAGACAATTCACTTCTTTCAACATTGTACAGTCATATTAAGATTACTACTACAGCAAAATTCAAAGTTGGTGACCATGTCAGAATCAGTAGATTTAAAGAGAGGCTACTTGCCCAACTGGTCAACGGAAGTGTTTACCGTCAGTAAAGTGAAATTAACAAATTCTGTAACTTATTTACTTAAGACTATCAAGGTAAAAAAGATATTGCAGGAGCATTTTACCAGCAAGAACAAAACTGACATATACATTTTTGGTTAAACGAGTGATAAAGAGACGGAAAAATATGATCTTGGTGAAGTGGTTGGGTTTTGATAAATCGCATAACACATGGATTCATAAAAAAGATTTATTCAAATTATAACAAAAATAAACATTTCAATTTCTGTAATAAATAATTTTTTTACAATTGTTGTTTTTTTTCTATAACCTTCAGCAGCCAATGAGCAATTTATTTGTATAGAGCACAGCAGCAGCATTCTCAACAAACTTGTACAGTTATTCTACTTTTCCATTGTCTGGATAAATTACAAATGAATTTACAGAGCATAGTACTCGTCTTTTTTACAATTTTTTCTCCGGCTATGTACAGCTATGACTCTATACAAAACATCAGTGCACTGCAAAAAATATAGTTTCTATAAAACTTTGTACAGCATTGGGAAAAAAAATATTTACATGTTTCTGCAGCATTCTAAGCAGTACACTGTACATATTTACAAACTAGATACACGGATAATCGGTATATTTCTCCTTCACTCATACGGTATTTACAAAATATTCACACATTATTTACAGACTCAGGAAGAGTCTTGTGCCCCCACGGTAGGGTCTCTATCCCGTCGGGGAAAATATACCGCTTATCATCCGTTCTAGGCAGACCCAGTTTGGAGATTTGAACTGTATTTATAATATGAAGAATTGAAGTTATCCTTTGCAGTAGATGGTACCTGGGCGTTTCCCCATGGAGGGAATTTATGTAATCTTCCATCTGCAGATTTCGAGTAACTGATCCAGCCAAACCTTTAGCCCGTCTATAGGTCTGGTCTGTCTCGAGCCGGAATGCATATGTTTTTGCCATTAACCCCGCAAACTCCGCAATCACGGTGCCATTCGCCTCGTCCTTCATAACACCGACAACTTTTTCATTGTGGGACTGTATCCCATAACGGTTGCCGGTGCTATATCCGGACGTGTTTCACTCCTCCCTGTTGCGTCGCATCACTTTACATGGACCACAGTCCTTCACCAAGTAGATGAAGCTGTCTGTATCCATATATAGCAATTTAGAGATTCTAAACTGTGGAATGGCAAATACGTAATGAAATCTGTACATCCTCAGTTTAGACAGGTCAAGAATGCACATTCCGACATACACAGGTTTATTTAAAACTATTCTAACTTTCGCCATCTCCATGGCCAAAAAATTCTTGTTGAAAACTTTTACTTGCTTAAAGTGTGGTGAAGCTATGTGTTTGCGGGCACCGCGGCAGCCCACCCAACCTGTACACAATTTCACGTCGAGATTTTTCGAATGTTCTCCATAGTTTTACAGAAAATTGAATTGTTTATTAATTTATAAAAACCTCTCTGAATGGCGATAACTCGTCTTGAGAGATATGGATTCTTTCAACCACGGTGACTGATTGAAAGATATGACCCGGTGTATTTCAGTCACCTGTAGCCCCAAGCCTACACATTGCTGGGGAACTCGGTGATGGAGAACATACCGTACCTTGTTCTCCAGTGTTGTCATCAACTTGGGGAGTGTAGAACCTTCTGGGGCTTTGTGGTCTGCACATGGCGGTCGGTCTGCTAAAACGTCGTGTTTATCATGAGGAATCGTAAGGTCTACTTCCAATAAGAACCCCCTAGGTGAGTCAGCTTCAACGCTCATGAAATTTATGCTAGCAATCTCTTTAGCCGATAGCCATTGAAACCCACCAGAGGGCAGCTACACCGACATGGCCCAGCCATAAAGATTGTTTACGTCGAAGTACATTATATAATCTTCAGACGCCTCGTGGTTGTACTGCGACATGTACCGGTTATTTTCCTTCGCATACCTGTGGACACACTGGCAAATACCTCCGCGTATACCTCGTTCGAAAAAGAGCAGCATGTCGATATCCGTCAGAAGGTCCAGTTCGACACGCGTGCTCCTTAACATAGCCTGCCACGAAAGGCCTGGGGATGGGAAATAGTGGGCAGGGTCCATGGTGTATTTCCCAAACATACACTCCTAAATTTCTCAAACAGATCTGCAAGTAACTGCACATCTGTGTCCATGTACAGACTTAAATTTCAGCCCAAAGTCTTGATCTGGAAAGTCCGCCACACTTGTGTCGCGTGTTCGTAATCTTCATCAGAAATGTGTGACTCCGACAACGAACTGTAGAATTTTGATTTTGGAGGAAGCGTGGCCTCGGTGAGCTTATCCCACGAATCCATGTATTCGTAAGGGAAGACACCTTTCCGTTTAACTAATTGGAACATCTCGGAGTCGGTGAAATGAGCACTAGTAATGCGCCTGTCGCCGTCCTCAAGGGTTCCAACCATTTTATCTAATGGGACCTGCATTTACCGGTGTGAGTCCAGAAACCTTAACGTGATTGAAGTATATTCAATCTTTTTAGAAAAATAAATATAACGTTCTGTGTTGATGGGAAGCACGTTCATTCCTTCGGAATCGAGTTATGATAAAGCCATAACACTGAAACGATCGTCATACCCAGAAAGATTATGAAAGAAAACGGGTATGTACCTTTTAGTCTTATGCTGCAAATTGCAGTCATTATGAGCAGCCCCCCTAAATTCATCCATGATATGACAATGATCGCGGACCTTGACAGTCTCCAGTTCAATATCTTTCTCACAGATGTGGCATACCGTAGCATCAGCAAACTTTGCTTCTTGCTCATTTGTCATTACAAGAGGAATGCACTTCCTGTAAATTATATCAACTTTCTTGGCAAGATCGACGAGTACGCCAACAAGCCATTTTTCGGGATATTTTCCCGTGAAGGAGCTGAAATGCGGCAGACTAGGAACGCATGGACAAAGGACCTGGTATGCGGGAGCGAAAGGGACATTTTTCTGGACAAAAGTAGTGTGACAGGCGTTGGATGGAGGACTGCAAGAATCATAAGTTTGCAATTAACTTTCAAAGTCCAAGTAAACCACGACGGGTACACGCTGCTGTTGCACAAAATCCTTCAACTTTAAGGTTTTAGTGTCGTAGCCGGGTAAATCCACTCGTACAGAATAACACTTGCACAGTCAATGTCTTTTTTTTTTTTTTTTTTTTTTTTTTTTTTTTTTTTTTTTTTTTTTTTGTAACAGTTTAACGTCCCTTTTTAACAACGTGGTCTTTTAGAGACGGAGTCAATGTCGTGGTGTTCCAGGAGATCTTTGAGTCCGAAATGTTGCAGACATCTATCACTAATAAATATAGCATGCTCATAATTCGTTAAAGAAAACTATCTAACGCCGACAATTTGTGAATCCAACAGTAATGGAATTCTTTCCCACATCAGTCTGTAGTCAACAACATGTTTATATGGTGAACGCATTTGTCTGCAGTGTGATGGAGGGCCACGAAAACGACATGCTAACATTCGACTACATCCAGACCGAAAACATTTCCAGAATAGTCCGGATTTTGCCTCTCGAATTTAGAAATGTCTGAGAGTTTTACCGGAAACTCAATACCTGAAAAATCGAGGTGGTGGAGTGAACGTACTTTCTCGTAGGTGCTAATCCGGTCACCATTTTTTAAGCGCCTTTACATGATATGCAAGAATTGTCCATAAAAAGCACAACTCGTCATTCTTGTTTTCAACATTGATGACAGCCATCTTTCTACAGATATCAAGTGGCAGAGCAACGTAGGAAGACCCCCGATAGATAGGTTGAAAATTAGCAATGCTAATGTCGAAGGATTCCATTCTATCTAGAGTTTTGCCACATTTCCGTTCTTGAAACTCACACAATTTTGCTCTGATCTCCGATTACACATGTTTTTCATACCAATCTGACAGGCAAGTGCTTCTTGTGACCTCACGCATTTTAGTTAAGAAGCATATACGGGCAGTTCTAAAAGCATTTCCTTCTGTATCTTACATGTGTTAATCAGTCAATCCTGTACCTTTACGGTTGGGGACGACCGGTAATCCACAATGTCACGAAGCTTACCGGCAACTAGTTTACAACAAGCATCAATGAAATTCATTGGATCAATGAAATTTAGAGAATTCCAAATTGTCCGGAATAAATTCTATTTTTAATATACTAAGCCTGTCTTCTAGTACTAAGCCCGCAACTGCTGACTCATCAATCGTTGCTGCAGCATCAAGACTGCATGATGGCGTAGAGGCTGATTGTATTGCCCCTTCCCCAACGAACGGTCGGCTTGGCCCGGCTGTGGTGTCATACTGTCGGCTGGGTTCCGGTTGTGGTGGCGTACTGTCGGTTGGGCCCGGCAGTGGTGGCATACTGCCGGCTTGGTCCGGGCGATGGAACGGTGAACTACCGACTTGGTCCAGCTGTGGCTGGAGACAGGTAAGGTGCTGCTGCTGCTGCTGTGGCGGGTGGTCGGCTCGGTCCGGCTGTGGCAGACATCTCCCACGGTCTTTATATTGGCGTTGGAATTGGCTCGTTGGCTGGGCGTCCGACCGCCCCCTCTAAAACATAAAAAAAGAAAAAAATGTTTTAGTATCATGAAAAGATAATTTTGTAAGCATAAAATAATATAGGTAAATTACTGATGTACTGGACTTACCGATATTCCAGTGTGGTGGTGGTTGCGCAAGAATCCACTTGTGGTTGTGGAGTTAGCGGCATACTGCTGTGTGACTCATCCACGTCAATATTTGAGTGTGAACAATTGCCAGGGCTGATATTTGCTCGATTTTGGCTAGTTAATTCTTCAGAACTACCCTTTCGCTTCTCTGGACGCTAGCTGCTACTAGATGGTTCATATGAAAAGAAAAAACGTATTAGCAATAGTTATAAAGACATGGAAAAAATAATCTATACAGATGCATATCAAATACGTACTGAAATAAAAAAGGTCGCTACAGGAAATATCCAAGTCAGCTGCAAACAAATAAATTAATAATATAGACTACTGCTTCAGCACTATATATTTTCATAAAGCTAGTTACTTTAAAAATATCATTACCAAATTTTTCCTGGCCCTCAGCGATCATTTCTTCAAAGTCTGAAGCAGAGAAAAAAAACCATCACTATATGAGAAAGAATTAAAAAAAAAAACAGAAAATCAAGTTTAATAACAATAAGTTTACTTACCAATATCGCTGAATAAGCTCATTCTGCCAAGATCTTCAGACAACACAGCGAGGAGCGTAGTGTTCTGCCCGGTGACTCACAGACGACTGGATAACCCAGGGGGGAGTTCCGCCCTTTAAATACCATCGAAAGCTCGTGGCAGTCCTTTGAGAAAAGAATCTTATGGTAGGGTTAGAAAATACTGACAAATTTATGGGACGTCGTTCCCAGGTTTGTAAAATGATCACCCTCCGCTAGAGGATTCGTAAGTAGTCAGGCTTGTGAAGCAAGGCGACTGCGAGGATAAAATGCGTTGGGTCTCGCGGTGAAAACGTACCGGCATTAATCTCCCGAGGAATTGTAAGCAGTAAGGTTTGAGTAATATTTTTTCCGCTGTTCAGACATTATATCTCCCATACAAATGGAAAATGTAAATTACAAAGATACGTTTGTAGGGGATAATGATTTAGCTTCTAACACACAACGCCGCAGAACCTTCCGAGGTGGCCAGGTGGTACATTCACCGGTCGACCCACTTAAAATACAGGCCCAAACAGCTGGGGTGGCGCGCGACTAAGCCAATATTTATGAGGGTCGCGGGCCGGAGCGGGGAGCCAGAGCGGAGGGGAGCTGGGCGAGCTACATGAAATGCTAATGGCTCCTCGCGCCCGAGGTAAGTCACAGTTAAACGCTAAAATTCGTATCTTTTGAACCACTGCTCCGATTTAATTGAACTAAACGCCATTATAATACTGAGAAAAATTACTTGTAATTTAAATGGTCACACCCCTAGTACAAATTAAGAATGTAATACTTGCCATAAAATATAGAAGCCAGGACCCCAGAATAAAAACAAAAAGCGAATATTATACTGCATTTCAAGCGTAATCAATTGAATTAGCGTGTAATTAATATTTGATGTATTATATCTGGCACATTACGACAATTTATGACATGAGCTCCACCTGCGTCCATAAAAAGGGACCGACCATCATCAGCATATTATTTATGACCCGTAACTTTGTTTAAAGAAGTGGCACGTGGCCTCATTTGCATATTATAATGGACTTTTTTTGATAGCTATAGGATTTAAAATCTGTGCTCACTCCGGCGTCGATAAGAATACATGGGGAAAACTCTTTCGGTCCAGGGTATGAGCTCACTCCAGTGTATTGCCATTACTTTTACTAGGAATTATTTAGCAAAATCAATACAGTTCGGAAATTGTATTTATTGTAGCAGATTAGCACTTAAAATTACACTTAACGATATAAATTTGCAGACATATTGGTTTTCACTTAAAATACTGATCATGGATAACTTTATAGTCACTGATAACTTTATAAAAAATTCTCAGTTGTGCTTACAGTTTAATGCATCCATATTAAGATAGTTGGTTGGATCGAAGAACACTTGTAAGATTTAATGACTGTTGCAGGTTTGCCTATATCTGAGTTACATTGCACAGGAATGTGTCTAGTCAAGCAGGTATCAGAAACTATGGTTCCAGCCTCTGTGCTTCTCCAACGTAACTATACTATTATAAGTCTGTAAGCAAGCTGCGTGTGTCTCTTTGTTTGAAAGGGAGCCGCGTTAAAACTATGACAGAAATTTGGACTGGGTTTTCAAATTTTTAGAATTAATGGTGCGAGTCAAATTCTGCGAGAATAGCTAACGACTTTTATGTACCATGTGAAGGAGCAAGCGATTAAAAACCTTTATATTTGGAAAATTGTAGCCTGCCGATTATTATGCATTTAAAACGCGCACTCCTTTCGCAAAAATCTGAAAAAACTTGGGATTCAGTTTTTTTCATTAATTTTGTTACTCATTTTTCTGGACCGCAGTGTTTAAAATAAACGGAATACGTGAATTAAACGTAATAAGCATTGACTTTCTTTGCAACAGGTAAGTTACCATGCAAAGTGCGTTAGATTACTAAAATGGTAGATGTATATTATCTCTGGTTGACAGTTAAACAGTTTGAGTCTGGAACAATATGTCTATGTGATCGCTGAACGCTGAAAATTAATAAGCCAATGCTTCTTCTTTACATATCATTATGGATAAGAAAAAGTTTTTTTCTCGAAGTAAGATGTCTGAAAAACAGCTACCAAAAATATCAACTGGTAACAATACATTTTTTCTCACAATGACTTGTGCAGAAATATCTATTTTTCTATTTATTTTACTCAATTAATAAATTTTTGGGCTATAAAGTTCAAATATTCGTCAATAATATTGCCCAAGGAATGTGTACAAATTTTGGCTGATGTTCAAACCACGGCCAGTAAGATAAACTTGTTGTTTCTATTTTTTCTATTTAACAAGTTTCATAACCCTGATTCAATGTTTATCGCCATACTGCTTTGGATTAAAAACGCAGCAACATGGAGGAAATGAAACTAAAAATTAATTAGGCAGCTTAAAACCGAATGCCGCATCGCGTAAATAATAATAAAAGTAAATCAATTTATGCCTTATGCTCTAGCAAAGTGAGCCAATTGTCATTCTGATCCAGTCTGCATTTCAAACTAACCAACCATTTTGCTATTGATTATGTTCGTATATCATAGCTTCTGTCACATCCGCATTGATACATTCGCTTGTATAGTGATAGATTCTTGAAACTTTGTAATTACTTACATGTGGGTGAAATAACCACATTAGTAATATGGCGTCACTGAAAACGAAGGAAATTGAAAATAATTCTTAACATGTGATACCAGGTAGGATTAGTTTTAGTCTGCGTAAATTTCGATTTTAAAACAGAATAATTGATTTAATCATCATATCGTCAAAATAAAATCAATATCCAAACAGAAAAAAACAATAACAATAATAATAATAAAGAAACAATTATTATTAATAAAGAAACCTCTTTTACTACAACACACTTCTAAAAGGACTATGTCGTAGGTAACTGCTATGTCTATATAAATTTGCGGCATCACGGTTATGGTGCAATCCTCCGCATCCCAATATAAAAATGAGATTTCTTGAAAGTTAAACATTACGGAAATAATATTTTTCGTTATTTACACAGAAAAATCCTTACCAAAGTTAGACTTAACTATATAAGCCCACATACACACTGGACACGAAATCCCAGTTTGTATATATTAATGATAATTTCAGCTGTGTTAGCTGTTATCTATCAATATAAATTGCAGCACCACGGTTATCAATCAATCATATCAGCATTAAAAGTTAAGTTAAATATTACCAAAATAATACATTTGTTATTACCACAGATACATCCTTACCCATGTTTATGGTTCTCTATGTAGTTTTAATTGTTAGATGTGATTAAAGGTGTTAATGACATCAATAAGTACAACCTGGAAATGATCATCACCATGTTGACGAGCTGGATTGGGAGTTACTGAAGGAAAGGAGGAGGGTGAAGAGAGTACTGGAAATGTACAGGGCATGGGATGATGGGACTTGTAGGGATATTGGTCAAAGAATTACTAATAGTGCATAAAATTATATTTTGTTTGTTACGGGTGTCAGGGATTGGAACCAAATTACGAAGTGAAGTGATGAATAATTTACCAAAAGCAGTTAAACAATTTAAATTTAAAATTTGTAAATCGGAAAAGTAAATGGGGCAGGAATTTAACGCTATAATTATAAAAGACAATTAAAAATTAATATAAAAAGAGGTAATTAGATGACTAGAGGAATTGCCACCGGAGCATTATCTCCATTGCAATTAAAATTGATAATAATAATAATATTGACTTACGTAGCTATTAACACGGTGGAAGACCAAAAGACGAGGACTAATTATCCATATGAATTATTACATTCCCTCGGCGCATCTGGTCTTAAAGCGCTTAAACCGAATTTATAAGTTGGTACTCCGTTCATGCTCATGAGAAACACATCACCACCACAGCTGTGCAACGGAACTACACTTCCGTTGAAATCCTTGCATATTGAGGCCATTACCGTAACAGGATGTGTAAGAGGAGAGGAAGTATTCATTCCAAAAATACCATTGGTATCATCAAACTTTCCATTCTAGTTTTAAGCGCCTGTAATTCTCGGTAACCATATGTTTTGCCATAACAAACAACAGGTCTCAGGGCCATACACTGGGAACGGTAGGAATTGATCTTCGGACACTATGTTTCCCCCACGGCCAGCTATACGAAGCTTGTTCCAGGGTGATAGGTAGGTCAAGTCTATACTTATATTCATCAAACAATCAAACTAGAAATGTGGTCAACACAGAGGCATTGTAGCTATCGACCTAGCAAGTAAGGTAAAAGTAGCATCTTATTGTCTTAAACATTGCTTCACATACTTACATCGCAAAAATAAAACCCTTTCTCAACAATAACTTCTCATACCTCGAACAATAATTACAACCAGGAATTAGTATTGTTAATTTTACAGGTAGCGTTTCTTCTATTTAATGAATTACATCACATTAAAATATGAATGAAACAAACTCTTGGATATCAGTATGAAAACCGAACCTAAGGTAATAACTAAAAAAGGAAACTTTTCAAAAGACGTTTACAACTCACGCCGCTACAAGTTAATAACTGGTAATAGAATAAAATCAGTAAAGAATTTTTACAAATTTGCTTGTGAAGCAGTGGGCAGATTTCTGTATCTAGTGTAATAGAATTATCTTCGTCACACTTTTATCTCAAGAACTAGCATTTACCCGTTGCTTCGCCCATGCGGGTCTTGGCGTGTATAGAATTACTCTGACCTTTTTTGTTTAGTACCAAATATTAACTTGGAGAAACAAAAAATGTAGATTTCATTTAACGATTTTCCTTGCTTTTAGTTACTACCTGAGATTCATTTTCCATTACTAAAGTTCGAAATTTTTATTATACTTATATTTTAACATAAAATAATATATGAAAAATAAGAAATTAAAGCTACATAAAACATTATGTCTAACGGTCCAATAAGAAATTTGAGACACATTATCCGGAGGATAGAAACTGCCTATTAATACAAAAACAAATGTACTTGGGCGATAGTACTGACGAATATTTGCACTTTATTGCCACAAAATATATATTAATCGAGTAACGTAAGTAGAAACATGTAAAGTTCCGCACAAGTCATTGTGGGGAAAATGTATTGTTACCTATTGATATTTATGGTAGCTGTTTTTCATATATCTTTTTTCGAGAAAAAAACTGATTTTCTTAACCATAATGATATGTAAAGAAGAAATATTGGCTTATTAATATACAACTTTTAACGACCATATTGTTCCAGAGACAAATTGTTAACTGTCTACCAGAGTATAACTTAGAAATTGGTAGTCCTATCATTACCTTGGCGCCACAGTATGATGGTAGATTCTTATAGAACTCGACGAAACAAATCGAAAGTAAAGGATAACATTTTTTGATATCTAGCTTGGTTCTCCAGATATATTGGGTCACATATTACGTATAATTTGCCATACCCATTTTTGAAAGGATGCTTCTCTAGAAAAATGTGTATATAAAAGCAAAAAGGAAACGTATTCTATACCAGATGCGACAGATATTTTACAATGAGGCGCAGAAATAATAGTATAGAACAACCATCTCCAATGATGTTCAATTTAATTTAATTTTAATTGCAATGGAGCACAGGCTCTGGTGGCAAATTCCCTACACACCCATCTTCCCCCTATCCTGCACCTACCTACACTTGCCCTCTACAAATTTTATCTTTAAATTCTTTCAAAGTTTTCGGTAAATTATTCATCATTTCTCTTGGTAACTCATTCCAATCCCTGACACCCTTACCTAAAAAAGAGAATCTTCCTACACCCTTGTGCCTGAAATCGAGTGCCAGCTTGTGGTCGTGGTCATCTTTTCCCTGTCATCCACTACTTTTCACACCTATTGCAATATCTTTCCATGCCTCATCGCCAGTATGTACACTCCCATGACCCTCCTCATCCTCCTCCTGTCTTGCAATGAATCCCATTCCAGCTCCTTTATCATATCCGCCACTGATTGCATTCTGCGATAATTTCCAGAAACAAATCTAGCAGCCCTTCTTTGCAACCTCTCCAATTCCTGTATTTGATACGAAAAATGAGGGTCCCATACTACACTACCATATTCGAGCAATGGTCTGACCAAAGTTTTGTAACCCAATTCCTTGACTTCTCTCGTACATCCCCTCATCACTCTCTCCAACAAGTGCAGAACTTTGAAACCTTTTCCTACCACCTGTCCTATGTGTCCTGCCCAGTTAAGTTTGTTATCAAAAGTGATTCCAAGATATTTACATTTCAAGTCTTCAGCAAGCAATTCTTTCCCCACCTTATATTCATAATTAACCTTTTGTTTTTTATTTGTGTATCTTATAAGCTGACTCTTCTTTGCATTTATCTTCATTCCATGTTTGCCAACCCAATTAGATATCCTGTCCAGATCACCCTGTAACTGTTTACAATCCTCTATCGTTTCGATTATGTCATCTGCAAACAAACTAATTTCAGATAGTAAACAATCAACACAATTATTCATTAGAATAATGAATAGCAATGGTCCCAATACGCTACACTGTGGCACACCCATTTTTACTTCCTCTTCTTTTGATACTACATTTCCTACCCTAAATTTCTGTTTTCTACCTTTTAAAAATTCTTCTACCCAGCAAATGACTTTCTTATCCACTCAAATGGTTTTTACCTTATTTACTACCATTTTATGGCTTACTCTATCAAACGCCTTAGACAGATCTAGTGCTACACTATCAATTTTTCCTCCCTTGTCCATTTCATCTGAAATATCTTGAATATATCCCACCAACTGAGATTCGCATGAATATCCTTCCTGAAACCATGTTGCCTGCTTGAAAACCACTTACGTTCCTCACATATATTTCTGATGTGGTTGCATATCAATCTTTCCATTAATTAACCTACCACTGATGTCAAACTGATTGGCCTGTAATTCTCAACCCTATTTCTCACCCCTCCCTCATGTACCGGTATTACTATTGCACGTTTCCAGTCCTGTGGTAAGCAGCATGTGTCTAGACTCAATTTAAGTAATATTTCAAGATAAGGTACAATGTCACATCCCGCAATCTTTAAGATATCTGTAGTAATATTATCTACACCAGCCCCTTTATTTATTTTTTCAGCTTTCTTATTTCCCTCATGATTTCCTCAGGATGGATATCAAATTTTTTACTATCGTCATTTCTAATTGTGTTGTTAAGCTCGTTCTCCGAATTAGATACTCTTGTTTCTGATTCATTGTCCCTAATGCTTTCACTGAACCAGTTACTTAAAATCTCTGCCTTTTTCAAATCGTCAGTAACTTCTTCTCCATCCTTATCTATAAGTGTCTCTACACCCTCCCTTTCCCTCAGTTTCCTGATATAGCCATAGAAATTTCTAGATGCATCAGTCAATGGTCCTCCTGCACTGAAAATACTCTTCATAAACCCATCTTTAACCATTTTCTTTGCTGTTATTAAGTCCTTGTTTAGTTGTTTTAAATATTCCCTACTACTCTGCTGTCTCTTAACTCTGTTATGTTCTCTTCGTACCAACCTCTTTAACCTCCTCACTACCCTATTATAGAACATAGGTTCTCTACTTCTCTTTATTTTCTGCTTTGAAATAAATTTTTCTTCCCCCTTTCTTATTATCTCTTTGAACTCTTCCCACCTTGACTCTACTGTACCGGAGCCTTCCTTCCATTTGCTGAATTGTTCTCTGAAATATCTCTTCAAATTTGAATCCTGTGCCTTTTTATAATTGTACCTATTTCCGCCTTCAATTTTATTCACGCCAAACACAATATAAAAGTAAAGAAAAAAATCTTTCGATATCTAACCTAGATTTCTAAGTATCTTAATTCAAAATATCCCTAAGTTCATGGCACAGAGGGAAATATATATTAATTCTTGTCCAGGTCGCACACCATCCTAATCACATCGTCTTTGACATAACGTTTCTCGTATTCTTGCATAGGAATGCTCCTGGGCGCATTTTAACAAATTATCAAAACCTTTAATACACGATCTGGCTAGAACTAATCGAAATGTCAAAATGTTTCGCCTTAAGAAAACATCGTAAAATTGGGGTGCCACGGAATTTTTCTTCTGATATAGGCCACATTTCGACCTAACCACACAATCTATGTGATATGTACTATATCTCTAGAACTAAGCGAAATCTGGAAACGTCTGATCGAATTATATAAAAATGCATCATCAATTTGCAGCGTAATTAAGGGTATGATGGTTATTGAATAAATACAACAGTTTTTTCTACCGACTGTGGTTTGAACAGCAGTCAAAATTTTTACACACGTTTCTTTTGTGATATTATTACGAAATATTTGCACATAAGAAATACGTACCGTTACCTTTTAATGTTTTTGTAGGCACCTTTCTTCGAGAAGAAACTGATTTCCGTATTCATACCACATATTAGCGTTTTTCGTTAATATTGTGCGGCATTCAGCGAAAATTTAAAAAAACATGTCGTACCAGAGAAAAAGTTTGTAATTGTCAAAGATGTTAATAATCATAACGACTGCGCTTACAGTAAATTATGTATTAATGACACTTGATACATCTGAGTCAGATATTCCATTAATATTAATGTTTTAAATTTCGGATAATAGATTAGATAAATAGCTGAAGAAACGAAACATGTTCCTAAAAAATGGAGACTGTGAATTTATTGTCAGTTTTTCTGCAAGGAGTGAATATCTCAACTACAGTGTGATCCGATCTAGAAATGAATTTAAATATTTCCAGTTTCATTCAGTACATATCAGTCATTTTGACTGGCACCATTAGCTCGAAAAACTTGAATTCCACATCCAAATTGCTGCGGTACTAATTGCGCGATACCCGTTCCAGTAAAGAGACACACCCACCTTGCTTACAGATATATAATAGTATAGATTAAACGGTGGGTATATTATAAAGAGAAAAAAGTGATTTAATGCGGTTTTTTACATATTGGTTTTATCACATACATCAACCTCATCGATATCTTGCTGCACTTTATACTAGCGATTTTTGTATGCTGTGTTGTTTGGTTTTAACCGTGCTCTGTCCAGTGTTGAAGTGTTTCACTGGGGCTTTTCGACAATTCACTTATATATACATTGTTATTATGTGTATCTATTAGTCTTTGGATCGAACACTGAGAATAGTCCAGTACCACTTTAACAGATAAATTGTGCAAAAGCTCTTTGTAAAACCTCATAACTTCAGATCCCAAAAACTTCATGCCATTGATAGTGCTCAACACTGCAGGCTTAGCATTCATCAAGCTACCACATGTAGATTCACAGGGAAACACACCAAATGCGTGGGCTGCAACATTCAAACAAAATAGTTTTCACCGCAGACTCTGTTCGGGAACAGACAATATGGTTGCCATGTGACACACTCGTTTTTCAGGTTTTACTGGTCACTGTTGTGAAAGAACCCACATATTTTAAAGGTCATCTGGATCATTACTTCCCATTTTCCAAAGGTAAGCGTAAACCTATTGTACCTAACTTTCATGAGAACAACTACTAGTTTAAAATCAAGATTATCTCACAAAATAACAGTGAGCTGCTTGCTGTCATTGCAATTTAGCTTGTGTGATGATAAAAGGCGAATTCTCATGTCTTTTGGTAGACAAGGTGATGTTGTACAGCCAACTTACTTTAAAATTTTCCTAGAGCTGATGATGTTCTGCAGCACCCTGATTTTAGAAAAACGTCTAGCGATTGGCATTAATTGTGCATACTGCCTCCTCCACTGCAGGCTGAAGGGCTATTCATACAATAACCTACAAGGTAGCTTTCACACACACCCATCCCACATAGAAATCGTCCAGAATATTTTTCACTGATCTCAGTAATGGCGGCCACTAGGCATATGATAGCACCTATCACTGTATCTCTGTTAGCTCAATCAAGCACGCTTTTAAGAAAGACTCAAAGTGACCCAAGCTTGGCATCTGGCATGTAGCCACCAACAATCAGGTTGGTCGAGGTGTCTACGGTGTCAGATTCATGTCCTTGCTCCGTGAATAGGAGCATAAATTCGAATCTCACATCTGACTTTTCTGAAATGAATATGCGGGTGATTAACATTCACACCCGGCTTTCGTGGACTTTGGTTTGATTACTGGTTGTGCCGTATTGATAACAGTATTCAACAGTCCCCACGAAATCACTTCAGGTGAAAGTGTGTGTATTTAGGGTCTCACTGCTTCTCTACCATTTTAGAGACATTTGAAAAAAAACTGAAAAGTTGCCCTTGTAAATTTTTCTTAAGTGGAATTATGTAGGATTTTATAAGCCGGGAATAGTCAGCAATTTTCCACTTGTTTTAAATGATACGTGTGCGGAATTTATGTTAGTCACAGAATAACTGCGGGGGTCTGTAAACAACAGACAAATATGTACACACACACACGCGCGCGCGTCATTAGGAATGTTAGGTTGAAATTTTATGATTAGCCACCACACGAAATGAAGTCATAACGCTTCAGATTTTGCATAGACAGGGTGTAAAAAGCAATATTTGAATGTTGAACGTTCAACTGACAATTCTCGCAATTAATAACATGAATCGCCTCAGGACATTGTAACGTGTAGATATCGAACTTGTGGCGTCTGCTTTCGAGGAAAATAAATACTGGATCACACTGTTCCAACAATAACAAAATTACCAAGTTTTAATATCAAAATAATAATGAATTTTTAGCTAGCCACATGAAATGTTATTGGAATTCTGGGGACAACTGAAAAGTGGGTATACAATTTATTAAAACTTGATCATTGTGAAAGTATGCAAACATTAATTTTCTTTTATTAAGACAAATAATTACACATCGTTGAATGTCTTTCGCGTTAAACAGTTAGAGCAATATCTCAGGGTCGATTACTGGGTAGAGTCAATTGCATAAATTTATAAGTTTTCGTCGTGGGAGAAGTTTTACCGTTGAACTGCTGTCAAGATCAGGACCCATGCATGAATGGCGCCACAGGGGTCTGCTATTGTCCCCCCGCTGGTGACCTGGCCTGTCCAGATGCGAGCCCTCTTCCGCCGTCTAGATCATTGCAGTTTACTTGTTGCTTGATCAGATGAGGATCAGAACCAGAGTGTCCGTTCTTCCTTCCTTCTTCTCTGAGAGAGACTCTGTATCCTCTCCCGGCGATGTGGCCAAGCACTTGACGAATTACAGCGTTGACCGCCAAAGTAACAGCATCCGATAAACTCACAGATCAAACAAGAAACACCAAAACGTTAACAAATTTTTGGCAGCTTCTCTATTGGCTGGATCGTCTCTCACCGCTTTCCGAAAACACCTCTTAACTAAGAAACGGCACTAACGTACATTTTCGGTCGCTGGCAATAGTTAAAGGTCTTTTGAGAAACATGCCCAAATAGAAATCGAGCCTTTGTTGTTTATGTTCGGCAGTAAATCCACTGAATGTTCAAGTCAGGTAGAACGTTTTAGTCACCCACCGGGCGTGTAATACTGTGCGCTTTGTTGACTCGCCTATACCTGTCGGACATGCCGCACCGCCAAGATTCAATAACTTGGTCCCTAATAACACTGTACTTACTAATTCATTACAAACTCTAAACAACTGAAGAGTCTATATCCTTCTTGTTGACAACTCCATTACCATTTATTCTAAGGCACGCTTAGTTAGATATTCTCAAATAATTGCCGCCTACTGGTATACTGCACAGCTACTTGTCCCGTTATTATTGATCTTGACAGTTAGATTTTACTTCCTCTCTTATCCAATTAGGATACACTTCAGCTTTCGTTCAAACGATATCACACAACGCATACAACATTAGTTTCTGAAGAAATCATTCAAAATGAAATACTGTGAGAAGTGTAATGACTTAGGGATCATAAATATTACGTAGTAACAAGTATCAGTTCTACATCTACATCCACATATACATATTATATACTCTGCAATTCACAAAATTGTGGGTGGCAGAAGGTGCTCAACACTATAGCTAATATCTTTGTTGTGCATTCCAATTACGAATTCTACAAGGGAAAAAAGAATTCATATAAGAATCAGTGCGGCACCTTATTTATCTAATCTTATATTTCCTGTCATATGGACTCAAATAGGATGGTAGACGAAGTATTTCACTACACTCGTAAGTAAAAGTGCGAGTACACATGTTTACCAATACGTTTAAAAGAAACGTGCGTCGTCTATCTACCATAGACTCCCAGCCTAATCTACTAATCCGTTCTGTGACGGTTTTCATAAGAACTGCAACAAGCGGTCACGAAACGAGCGACTCTTTTCTGTATTTCTCTATACTGTCAATCACCCCCTTACGAAACGGATCCCAAATGGTACAACAGTAGTCCAAATATGGACGCACAAGAGATTTGTACGCTAACTCCTTTGTTTGTTTATTACAATTTTTAACCTACTTCAAAAAAGGAGGACGTTCTCAATTCGTCTGTAATTTTTTTTTTTTTTTTTTTTTTTTTGTAATTATGTTAAGCTATGTCGTCGCCAATTTTGAACCGATTTAAATGAAATTTTTTTAGTGGATAGTGTATACCTCCAAAGTGGTCCCATATGAATTTCATTGAGAAACCACCCCTTCTACCCACTTCAATCCCTTAATTTTTATACAAATCCACATTTTTTATTCGATCTCGATGAAACTTTGGAGTTATATAGCCAAAAATAAAGAGAAAAATAATATCAACTTTTGGTTTAAAAAACCGAACCCCTCTCCCCCGATCCATTCCCTTAATTTTGGCCAATTTTCTTTATTCAAAGCTACGGTCGACACCATTTAACTGATCTCCATTAACGCTGGCAATTAAATGTAGTTTTTCATGGAAAAGGTATCTGACAAAAAAAAAAAAAAAAAAAAAAAAAAACACCCCTCTCCCCTTTACACCCCTTAATTTTATAGAAACCTAAATTTCTTATATGATTTTTCCTGCTCTTGCCCATGTATACTTTAAAACAAAGATAAAAATCCTGTCAACATTTGGTCTGCCAAAGCTCTACCCCTTCCCTCGTTCCACCCCTTTAATTATTGTCACTCGAAACCGAATGACCGATTATCATCAAAGTTGGCATATACAAGTAATGTTTAATGGAAAATCTGACCAAAAAATAAATAAATAAAAAACCACCCCTTTACACCCCTTAATTTTTATACACATCCACATTTCTTATCCGATCTCGATGAAACTTTGGACACGCATAGTAAAAAATAATTAGAAAAATACTGTTATCTTTTGGTTTGAAAAAACTGAAGCCCTCTCCCCATATCCACCCCTAAATTTTTACCAATGTTCTTTATACAAAGCTACAGTCGACACCATTTAACTGGTCTCCATTAAAGTTGGCGTATACAGGTATTGGAGAAGGTTTCTGACAAAAATTAAATAAATAAATAAACCACACCATGTCTCCCTTTACACCCCTTAATTTTATAGAAATCTGCATTTCTTATCAGATTTTTATTGAATTTTGCCCATGTATACTTTAAAACATAGGGAAAAATCCTGTCAACATTTGTTTTGCCAAAGTTCAACCCCTTTCCCTCCTTCTACCCCATTAACTTTTGTCAATGTTCTTAATAAAAAGCTACAGTCGCGATCATTTGACAGGTTACCATGAAAGTTAGTGCTTATATATGTATTTTTTCACGAAGAAGATGTCTAACCAAAGATCTATAAAACAACCCCTCTCCCCATTTCAATACACAACCACAGTTTTTCTCCGATTTAGACAGAACTTAGCAAATTTTTACTATAAAACAAAGAGAAAAATAATGCCAACTCTTGGTTTGCAAAAACTAAACCCCTCTCCCCGTTTCCAGCCCCCTAATTTTTTTCAATTTCTTTTTTGAAAGCTACAGTCTACACCATTTTACTGATCTTTATGAAAGTTGGCACATGTAATTTTATTTTGCAGAAGATTTTTGACCAAAAAATTAAAAAACTATCCTAGCACCCCTTCCCTTAATAAATGTACAAAACCCACAGTTTAATCCGATTCGGTGGAACTACGCATGTGTATACTATAAAACAAATAGAAAAAGACAAATACTGTCCACATAACTTTCACAAAAACGCAAACCCTATCCTCCTTTCTACTCCTTTAATTACTTCAATGTTCTTTATACAAAGCTACCGTTTCTTTCTGATTTATGCACATGTAGGAAGTATGCACATGTATACTGCAAAAAAAAATACTGTCTACATTTGGTTTCGAGAGTCCAAACTTCGCTCATTCCTTTCCATCCTTTAATCGACAGTTTCTATCCGATTCTGAAGGAAATTTGCACTCGTATACTTTAAAACATACAGAACAATAGTGTTTAAATTAGGTTGCAGGAGCCCAGCCCGTTTTCCCTTCTACCCCCACCTCTCCCAATTTACAATGATCTTTATAGATACCCACAGTTTTATCAGATTTCCATGGAACACTGCACATGTATACTTAAAAATAAAGAGAAACATAGTGTCTACATTCTGTTTACAAAACCCTCCTACTCACTCCCTTACCCCATTTAATTTCTGCAAATGTTCTTTACACAAAGCTACAGTTTTTATCTGGTTTCAATGGAAATTTGCACATGTATACTTTAAAACAAAGAGAAAAATAGTGCCCTTACTAGTTTTACAAAAACCAAATTACTCCTCGTCTCCCCACCCCTTCATCTTTTTTTATACATACCTACAGTTTTATGTGATATCAATAGAAATTTACACATGTATGCTTTAAATCAATCAGAAAAGACAGTCTACATTTGGTATACAAAAGCCCAATCCCTCTTCGACTTTACCCTCACCCCTTTTAATTTAAAATATTCTTTACAAAAATCTATAGTTTTAAATCCTGTCAAAATCAATTAAGCTATTTTTAACTCATGGCATAATATTTGTAAAATAAATGTGCCGTATGTCTCAACATTAGCTTTCAGTTTGTGAAAACCAATTACAATTTTATATTTTCTTTGTGATGCCGGAGCAAATAGATATATTCCAGACACAGATTTCTGTGTATGGTATGCATTAATGCCCAGAAGTTACATGTTTCGGTTATCGACCAGCAGCTTTAGCTGATGTTATGATACGCTCGAAATATAGCCTGGAAAAAGTGTAAACTGACATTCTTTAACACAACACCCAATTCACCCCGTTCTGGAAGTTGTTGTGGTATATAAAGATAGAATTCTTCTTTGAAAGCAAGCGCTTTAATCCCTGAGCTACCAGAAAATTCGCAAAATGGGAACAGCTGCGGCATATTTAAAATACAAAACAAACTACCTAATACCACTAAAAATTTAAAAATAAAATAATTGTTTAAAAAAATTAAAAACATCCTTCAAAAAAAAAAAAAAAAAAAAAAAAAAAAAAATTCTTAGGAGAAAGTAAATCTAAATGGAGTCGGTGGCAGCGAAAGCAAGAAAAATAAAAAGATAAAAACAATAATAAATAACAATAATACATAAAAATCATGTTATTGGTTACCTACAATTAATCCTAGAAACATAATTCAACAAAACTGAAACATACATATGATACACTGATATTATGCTAACTGTAAACCGTTTACTGCATGATGTAGCCTATGAACTGACACTGTATGCCTCGATGACCAATAAGGCCGAGCCACAGATTAAATTACTGTTAATTTGTTTCCCTAAGCTGTCTCCCGCAATAACACTATCTGCATCTCGACATGCTGTAGAATCTTGGGATTTTTTTGTTCATACTCCCCGTTTCGCCTCTAACACCAAAAGAAGTTCAGTAATTAGATCTTCGCGATGTGACAGCTGGCACCGACTCCAAAAATAACTAATTAATGTAAAAAATTTCAATGACAGTAATGTAAAATATTGTCCATTTAGATTTACTTTCTCCTAAGCAATAAAGTAATTTCAAAATTTTAGAGCTTTTTTTTTTTTTTTTTTTTTTTTTTTTTTTGAAGGCGGTATTTATGTTTTTTTTTAAACAATTATTTTATTCAAGATTCGACCTAGGAATTAGCTCTACCTACCAACGAATTAATGTGTAAGACCCATTTTAAGTTCCTTTGTACTGTTACTCCCAAATTTTTAGTAGAATCGACCATGTGAATAACTGAACTGTACACCTCGTATTTCTGAACAATTGGATCCTTTTTGTTGGTTATGCTCATTGTCTTGCACGTTTTACTATTTAGTGTAAGTTGCCACTCAGCGCACCAATCCAAAATTATATCCAGATCGCACTGAGTTTCCAAGCAATGGTACAAATTCCTTACTTCCCTATTAATAAACGCATCGTCAGAAAACAATCTAAAAATGCTTTTCACTTTGTCTCCGAGATCGTTTATAAAAATTAAGAAAAGAAGTGGTCCTATTACACTTCCTTAGGGTACAACCGATGTAATACCTAGATTAGAAGAACTTTCTCCTTCAAAGACGACATACTGCGACCGACCAGTCAGAAAATCCTTTATCCATTCACAGAGCTGATCCAATATACCATATGTTCGCTAAAAGGCGGTAGTGTGGCACTGAGTCAAAGGCTTTCTGAAAATCTTACAAAATTGTATCTACTTGTGAACCTGCATCAATAACTTTCATTACGTCGTGTGTAAATACGGCAAGCTGTGTTTCACATGATCTTTTCTTCAGAAATCTGTCTTGATTTGCTGTAAGAAAATTATTTTCATCTAGAAAATTCATCAATTTAGAGCATATAATATGCACCTTAACTCTATCACAAACAGATATTATAGATACTGGACGGTAGTTTCCAGGATCACATCGATAACCTTTCTTGAAAATCGGATTTACTTGCGCGATTTTCCAGTCTGGAGGTAATTTTCACTCTTCTAAGGATTTACTGAATATATCAGACAGAAATGGCTCGTGTCCGCCCATACTCTGAAAATACTCTTACTGGAATTCCATCGGGGCCCGGTGCTCTAATTGCTTTATGCTACCTGCAGTAACGATTCCTCATGATTCCATCACCAACTCGACACGGCGTGGGCAAACGGGAATGCAATACTTATTTTGAATTTTAAAATACAGTATTTAGTACGTTAGCTTTACCATGGCATTCATTAACCTCAGAATCTTCACGAATTAGTGCTGGAATATTGCTTTTGGTACAATTGACTTTTCGTACATATGACCAAAATTTCTCTGGGTTTTCTGTGAGACTCTAGAGTGATAGTTAAAATGAAAATTCTATAAGGCCTCACGCAACACATTCTAAACACGTCCTCTTAACTCAGCTAAGGTTTCTAAATCACTACGACACCCCTACTTCCTTGAGCGCGGGTGAATTCTCCTTTTGGTTTTTTTGAGTAATCTTATGACTTCGCACGAGTATCACGGTGGATCATTCTCCCCCTATTTATTGTCCACTTTGGTTTATGTATTTCCATACCTTCCCTGACTATATGCATAAACCGAAGCCACATCTCTTCTACGGTGTCCCTTGTTAATTTGAAGTTATGGTAATTATTCCTCAGGTAGGTTCTAAAACAATCATTTAAGGCCTAACTGAGTCTGTATACAAACCGTACTTTTCCCCTTTCTTGCTTGGTCATTTATTTGATAGTGGTAATTATCGCTTTGTGATCGCTTATTCCTGTAGTCGTTGAAATGTCGGTGAATAATTCTGGCCTGTTGGTAGCCAGCAAATCTAAATGTTTTCGCTACCGTTATGACACCGCGTAGGTTCATTAACTATTTGCTTGAGATGATTATCTGAGATCACATCGAGAATTTCTTCAGAAGCTGCCTTATCCCTGCTAGCAAGAATGTGAACGTAATTACGCCAGTCGATATAAGGCAGATTGAAGTCGCCTCCTACAATCATAGCATGGGCCTGAAACGGCTAGCTGTACTATTTACATTATTTCTTAACTCCTCGGCGATAGCTATGTCGGAATCAGGTAGACGGTTGAAGGCACGAGTTTTGACTCAGCAACGTTGCGTTTAATCCATACGATTTCACAGATCGTGTCGACGACTATTTCATTACATGGAAGGAATTTACTCACAGTTATAAATACCCAAACTTCATGAGAACGTAATCTGTCTTTACAAAAAACGTTATTGCTATCTTTATAAATTTCAGCGGACTTATATCTGGTTTTAGCCAACTGCCTGTAGCAATAACGATATCTGTTTGTGTACTACGAATAACGCTTTTTATTTCTGGTTGTTTGTTACATACACTTTTACAGTTAATTACGAGAACTTCTAAATGCCAAGATTCTTTTACGTTCCTATTACATTCCGATGTTGCATCTAATTGCGTTGCCCGTAAGTGTATTCCATATTTTGGGTCTTCCTCCCTCAGCCTAGAAAACCACCCAGTGCATTACACACGGCCCCTGCCACCTGTGTAGCCGATTCACGTGTGTGGTGTGCACCTGACTTATTCAGTGGTATCCTACATGACTTAACCCTATGGTGATGATCGAGTAATCTCCATCCAATAACATCACAGAAACGTTGTAGTCTCTGGTTCAGCCCCTCAATACGGCTCTGAACCATAGGTTCATAATTAACTCTGTTTACGATGCTGCAGATGGTTAGCTCTGCCGATATCTTGAGGTCACTAGCCACAGAGTTCACTCTTTCAGCCAGACGCCGGAAGGAAGAGAGGATAACCTCCGACCCAAGGCGACAAGCAGCATTGGTGCTGACATGAGCCACAGTCTGTAGTTGGCTACATCGCGTCCGTTCAGTGGCATCCGGAATGTCCTGTTCCTACATCTCGGATAAGGGCACCCGGAATACACCGAATGGACGTCGGATTTCTTCGCCGAGTAATCCACCATTTCCCTATGGCCGGTTACACACTGGGCGGTTTCGTCCGTGCCGGAAATTACTCCGTCGCCGTTGTTCAGGTAGTGGCGCAAGGGATCAAATAGGAGCTTATACACTGGGCGGAGGGGAAAACCCACGGCTGCGCTGCCGTCGACTGCAGGTATACAGCCGCGCGCTGCCACTACATTCGACGGTTGTTTGACCGCTCCAGTCCAGACAGTGGCCCATGTGGCCAGATTGGCGCTTGGACACTCGGCGGATATTCAACTACTTGTGCGTTTTCAGTCTGTGTAAAGTTATCATTTTTGGAATTTAAAAATCGTAATATGAGTTAAGTGGTGATAGATAATGATCTTCTCATTTAGTTAGTGGAAGGTAGACCAGTTTTAAGAGACAAAACAGTGGTTTCTTTTAAAGATCGGGACGCTACCAGGAACGCTTGGAAACAATTGTGCATTGAAAGTGGAATGATTTTGACGAAATGGAAAATTAGGAAAAATGCCTTTGGATAGTAAACTATTGATCACGTAATTACATACATTTTTACCGCTTCAACTAGAACTTGAAAAATATTGAATCACATTTTATAGTAAGATTTTGATGTTTAATAGTATATAACTGTGTCCTTATATCTTAGACATTTGCCAAGGGACTCTTTCAACATTCGAAATTCTGTCGTTCGACATTTTGAGACTTTTATTTTTTTAACACAGCATTGACGAATACAGTGAGACAAGCTGCTTAGTAAATTCGCCATTTACTTTCGGTTTTTCTTTGTAAAGTAATAATTTTTAAAACACTCAACATACTACAACTTAAGCAAAAATGATTAACTAGTCGATTGTGCTTTTAAGAATAAAATCAATGTAGAGTAAACTCAACAGTGACGAGTCGATTACACAGTGAAGTATATGTATTAGTTACAAACAAATATAAGTATTAGCCATTATATAGCATAGTGTATTTTTCAAACTTGTCTTGTACACCTATTCGTATTCACCTAAAGGAGTTTTCACCCTAATTAGCATAAAACAAATATAGGCGATTGGAATTATATAAAATTAAATGTTTATCTAAAGTAGTTCCATGAGAAATCTGATTACTCCAAGGTGATTGCCAGCATTTCCACACGTTAAATACCATTCATCAATTGGGTATTTCTCCTTTGAATGCCGTCATCTTTTACCAGCACTTCATAGCAGCGGAGGTCTTACCGCTTGTATAGCAGTGGACGTTCTACCGCTGAATGTGTAAACACCTCAAATTCTATGGGCGGCAGCGGTTAAATTTCCGCTACGGGACAAACCACCCAGTGTGTAACCGGCCTCTCTATAAATCGCCTAACATTAGAGCTCCAAACTACCATAATCCCCTTCTGTGTTTGCTCAGACCTTGTGGGCGGGGGAAGGGAGGCTGTCAACTCACAGGATGACAATTGTGGTACTGAGTCCAACAATTCGTCATACCAGTTGGACAGTCGAACAGCGTCTTAGCCTTTAAGCCGGTTCGACTGCCTCCGAGTGCGGCTTTGAAGTCTAGAAGCAATACGCCACTCACCGAGAGACGGCCGCGGCAAGGCCTACAGCTCTTCAGCCTAGTTTGCAGGTACGACGCTCGATATAGGAGAATCTGTAAGCGCATGGCTACATCAGGCTCCCCAATATCACATCTGCTATATCCTATTACAGCAGCTTCCAGCTGTGTAACTTCTGCTAGCACAGCTGCAAGCTGTACACGCAGATCAGCAACCTCAGCTCGCGTCTGCACACAGCATTCACAGTCCCTAGACATACTGCTTCTGAAAAACGAGAAAAAAAGAACAGAAACACGAACTAACTGCAAAAACTCAGTGAGAACACTAATCTAATCCACACACCACTAATGATAATATATGAAACTAAATCACGCTTCTGTACTAAGAGACCGTTCAACTGCTACTAACCTGTACTTCCTACAAAATTAAACAATCAGAGATTATACTAACCAAATCCACAAACAACTAAAGAAAAAATATGAAACTAAATCACGCTTCTGTACTAAGCGACCTTTCAACTGCTACTAACCAGTACTTCATACAAAATGTGAACAATCAGAGATTACACTAATCAAATCCACACACCTGTAAAGATAAAATAAAAACTAAATCAGGGAGCGTTCAACTGCTACTCCGTCCCCGCGACTTTTTTTGTCAGTTAGTTTCCTTATTGTATAAGTGTGGCTGAAGGTGTACCAGTCATCTAATATCAAGATTTAAAACCCTTATGTCATATATTTGAGCGTAGATTAATGACAAAATTCATTATTTGGATACAGTGTTTTGAATTTAAAAATGAGTTGAAAGATGAATTTAAACAATGTACCCATAGCGATGGTAAATATTTTGGAAAATAAAAACGGTAGTGACAGTAAATTTCTGAACTGAAACTTGTTTTTCAATATGACAGCCATCATAACAAGTCTAATTACGTTGTTAATTTGCCTAGCTTTGATTAGAAATTTTGCAATTATGTGATGTTTCCTAGTATTGATGAAAATCTCGCATAACTGGAAAGGAAGTATTGTGTCAAAATTTGGGTACTTTTAAATCGTTACTCGTTACTTTTGATACAATCGAACACTAGCATGAAGCATCGCGTCAAATCGCGTCGCATACAGGATAACTTCGTTACTATCGTATTGTTTCGTAACTTGTTACATTTAATAAAATCGAATACTAGCATGAAGCATCGCATCCAGTCGCATCGCATATGGGCGACTTCGTTCGTACTTGGTAAAGTTTAAGTAAATTGTTTATTTACTAAAATAAGTTTTCCAAATTCTAGCCCTTCAAGAAACAAGATACACAGATGAAAATCATTTTGAATCAGGAAATTACAGAATCTACAAAGGCAAACCAGCAATCTCAATCCCTAACAAACCAACACAATTTGGCACTGGATTTGTAGTCAAAAGAAATATTACAAACTCAATATTAAACTTCACATCTCCTTCTGAAAGAATCTCAGTACTGTCAGTCAAATCAGGAAATAAGGCGTATTCAATAATAAATGCACATGCACCTACAAACAACTATAATCAAAAAGATCCGCAAAAAGTGGAGGACTTCTGGGAACTATTAGAAGAAACGGCAAACGAAATTCCGCTGCATCATATTAAAATTCTGATGGGAGACTTTAATGCGCAGATTGGCAGAGAAAAGAAATTCAGAGCCACTGTAGGACTCTATCCTGCACACAAAAGAACCAATAAAAATGGAGAGCGACTAATTGCCTTCTGTGACAATTTAGATTTAAAATTAATGTCAACTCATTTTCTAGCACTTCCACACAAGAAAAAAACCTGGAGATCACCAAATTATCATTTAGGAGAATTTCAACTGATCATGTTGCCATCTCCAAGAAAAATCAGAAGGAAATTATGAACGTTAAGGTAAAAAAAAGGATTAGTTGACTCTGATCACCATTTGTCTCCAATTAAAGTAAAATTTCAACCAAATAGAGTCAAACCCAGAATACGACAACACACGCGAATCAACCCTGAATTCTTGGAACAAGAATCTGAAACTTTTCTTGCCAATATATCCAGCCAACATGCTACCAATTGGTCAGAACTTAAAGACGCACTCCTCAAAGCATCGGCTCACCTCCCAGAAAACGCAAACATAGGTGGTGGAATGAAACCTGTGATAAGGCTATTGAACTTAGAATTAAAGCCTGGCGAAATTGGAGTTCCCGCAAAACCATTCAGAATTGGCAGGAATTCATTAATACACAGAAACAAACTTCAAAAACAATTAGATTAGAGAAACGTATATATGATAGGCAGAAACTAACAGAAATTGATGAGTTTAAGAAAAACAACACTAGAAACTTCTACAGAACGTTCAAGGAAGAATTGTCAAAATACCAGGCACCTAGCCTCTGTTTCAAACGTCCAGATGGAACTCTAGAAACAAATAATATTGAAAATTGTAAGCTCCTAGCAAATTACTTCAAAGACCTTCTAAATTGTGAAAACCCTAAAGGACAGCTTACCTTTGAAAATTCCACTCCAAATCCAGATTCAGAACCTCCCACTTTAGAAGAAATCCAACAAATAATCCGAGGACTTAAAAATAACAAGGCCCCAGGGGAAGATGGCATAATTGCTGAAATGTGGAAAATAGGTGGTATGAGTCTTGCTCAAAAAATTCATATGATTATTAAAGACATCTGGGTCAAAGAAAAAATCCCTGAAGACTGGAAATGTGCACTAATTCATCCACTTCACAAAAAAGGGGATAAAACTGACATTAATAACTACAGAGGAATTTACTTGTTACCAATTACTTACAAAATACTATCCAAGGCACTTCTCATGAGACTTGAAACACAAATTGATCATCTTATCGGCGAGTATCAGGCAGGATTTAGAAAAGGCAGGTCATGTGCAGAACAAATTTTAAATCTCAAAACCATCTTACAAATCCGTAAAAACCGACAAACAGTAATCACCTTTGTAGAATTTAAAAAAGCTTATGACTCTGTTGACAGACAAACACTTTTTAAGACGCTAGAAGAATACAAAGTAGACAGAAAAACCAGAGAATTAATCAAACAGACTTTAACGGATACCATTTCAAAAGTAAGGTTCATAGGTGAGGTGTCGGAACCTTTTAAAATTGGCACTGGAGTTCGACAAGGAGATGGACTATCACCTCTTTTATTCAATCTTGTTCTGGACAAAGTAATAAAAACCTGGGAGAATGAAGTAAAAGGAATAACCATTGGCAGGCTACTCAGAAATAAACTTCACTTGCGGTGTTTGGCCTTTGCAGATGATCTGGCAATTCTCTCCAACAACAAGCAAGAGGCAGTCTACGCACTTGAAAAACTGCATGAAATTGCAGCTAAATGTGGTCTCGAAATATCATATGTTAAAACCCAATATATGGAAGGATCTTCACGGTACCAAGATGGACAACCCTTAAAAACGCGATTTGGCAATATCTCTCAAGTAGCTAAATTCAGATATCTAGGAGAAATTATTCAACCTGCAGGATTAAATCGTGAAGCAAACAAGGAGAGAATAACTAAATTACAAAAAGCCTACAGAATCACCTGGAACAGATACAACAAAAAGTCAATATCCCGAAATGCCAAGTTAAGACACTATAACACTGTAATCAAACCGGAGGCATTATACGCATCAGAAACCTTGATTATTGGAGGAAGATCATTGATTAAAGATATTGAAAAGCAAGAAAAGAAAATTTTAATAAAAATCTTTGGCCCTGTTTGTACCGGAGGAATTTGGATGAAAAGGAAATCAAACGAACTGTATCAGCATTCGGAAAAAATTTCAGACACATTCAGGAAAAGACGAATTAAATTCTACGGCCATATTATCAGAATGAGTAATAACAGACTAACAAAAAGAATTCTAAATCTAGCCCTTTCAATGAAAATTAAAAACAACTGGCTAATTGAAATTGAAAAGGATCTCCGGGAAATAGGAATAACAGACGACATCATACAGGACAGATGCCAATTTAGTAGCATGGTCAACAATCACCAGTTTGCCAACAGCCAATATATCAGAAGAAGAAACACGTGGACGGAAGAACGAAGGAAAGAACACAGCGAAAGGATGAAGAGGTTTTGGGAACAAAAGAAAAACACATCTGCTAAATAAGTTCACTCGCGCTCCTGAGTTGGGCACAACGATGGAAGAAGAAGAAGTTTAGGTAAGTTGTTCATTTGGATAAAACTTAAAAGTAATTAGCACATGGATCTTAATGTACACTTGATTTACTGTAATGAATATTATATACGAAAGAATAATCTAATTTCTAAACAAACACCTGATTGCATACAAAAAAAAAGACTTCACCTTTCACATGACTGAGACATATCTAGTGACAGTAACTAATGACGACTATTTTTTAAAGTAGCCTGCTCAAAACCTGCATTGAAGCCTGATGTGGTAATAGAACACGTATATAACAAATTTTATAATATCATCAAAGTATTTCGTTTTTAAATAGGAGGTTTCACCACTGTCTTCATTTACTGTTTTCATTTATTTTTGTAAATTTTTCATCTTATTGTGACAGATTTGTTAAAATAAATGTCGACGTACCATCAAATCGGGCCTGCAGGCAGATACTACTGACTCTCGCTTTAATTGTTTCATTTTAAAAATATTAGTATCCAAAACTTTTAATCAATATCAAAGGTAAAAGAAAAACATGAGACTAGATTCGTAATTGTTGTTGCGTCGTGGTTACAACAAACAATCAACATCATAGCCAGTACCGCATTGATCACATCGATCCTACGGTGATAATACAATAACTAGCACCAGGAAAAGGAATAAAGTCATTGAACCTTGTTCTCTGTTTATAGAACACTGGAACTGCAAAAAAGAGCTGCTAGATTTGATTCTGGAAATTATCGTAGAACGCAATCACTAACAGATATGACAAAAGAGCTCGAACGGGATTCATTTGAAGACAGGAGAACGGATGAGATAGACATGGGAGTGTACCAGGCGAATGTTGATGATAAGGCATCGAAAGGTATTGATGTATGGATTAAAAATATTGCTTGGAAGATAAAGAAGACCATGACCACAAGCTGGCAATCGATTTCAGGTACAAAGGGGCAGGAAGATTCTCTATTTTAGGTAAAGGTGTCAGGGCTTGGAATAAGTTTCCTAGAGATATTATAAATAATTTACCAAAAAAGTTGAATGAATTTAAAGTTAAAATTTATAGAGGGCAAATGTAGGTGGAGTCCTGAAATAGGGAACATGAGTGTGTAGGGAAATTGCTACCTGAGCGTGTGCTTCATTCCAATTTAATCAAATATTATTAGAATATAACAAGTGCAAAAATTTATACCACAAACTATTAGACAATTCTTTTATATTGTAAATCATATATATTATTTCTATAAAGTATTTTTTTTTTTTTTTTTTTTTTTTTTTTTGTCACAAGCCTGTATCTTCCTTCATACATAACCGAAATCAATGAATGAGGTTTCATTTTAAAGCTGGTCTCCACTTTGGTCACATCATATTTTAAGAAAGAAAATTTTCGGAATCAACCTTTAAAGGGCAAAAATGTCAATTTCTCCAAAATGCTGTTTTCTGTGTTACAAGTCATTTTTCTCCCTGGATACCTATCTGAAATCGTTTAGTCAGGAATCATTTTAAATACTAAGATCTCCGCTTTAGTGTCGTCATATACTAAGACAAAATTTTAGCAATTCGACCCTTAAAGGGCAAAAGTATCAATATTTTAGCAATGCTTTTTTGTGTCACGAGCCATTTATCTCACTTCATATCTAACCGATATAGATAAATGAGGTATCATATCAAAGACTAAGGTATTGGCCGTGGTAACATTATGTTTAAAGACAGGAATTTTTCTAAATTCGATCCTTAAAGAGCAGAAATGTTAATTATTTTAAAATACGTTTTTGTGTCTCGAGACATTTATATGCATGGATATCTAACCAAAATCGATAAATGAAGTAGGATTATAAGGAGTATTGTCGCAGCGTTGTGACATCGTATTTTAAGAAAGAAATTTTTTTGGAATTCAACCCTTAAAGGGAAAAATTATAAAATTTTCTACAACGCATTTTTGTGTCATGAGCCATTTATCTCCCTTTATATATAACCGATATAGATAAACGAGGTATCATATTAAAGACTAAGGCCTCTACCGTGGAAAAATTATGTTTTAAGATAGGAATTTTTCAAAATTCGACCCATAAAGGGCAAAATGTCAACTTTTTTAAATACGTTTTTGTGCCTCGAGCCACTTATCTCCATGCATATCTAACCAAAATCGATAAAAGAAGTATAAGGAGTAATGTCTCATCTTTGTGACATCAAATTTCAAGAAAGAATGTCTTTGGAATTCAACCCTTAAAGGGAAATAGTGTAAATTTTTCTACAACACATTTTTGAGTCACGAAACATTTATCTCTACATCTACATCCATACTCTGCAAATCACAAACATTGTGGATGGCAGAGAGTGCTAAGCACCAATCCTAAACCCGCCCATTCCAATCCCGAATAGTGCGAGGAAAGAAGGAATACATATAAGTATCAGTACGGCATCTTATTTCTCTAATCTTATCACTCCGGTCATTGCGACCTAAATAGGTTGGCGGAAGAAGTATTTCATTGCACTCGAAATTTAAATTTTTTCGCATATTCTCCAATAAATTCGAACGCAAGCTACGTCGTCTGTCTTCCAAACTATCCCAGCCCAATTTATCTCTCAATTCTGTGACGCTTTCATAAGGGCTGTAACAACAAGTCACGAATCTAGTGGCTCTCCTCTGCACCCTCTCAACTGAGTCAATCAGAACCTTGCGATACGGATCCCAAACCACACAACAGTAATCCAGATGCGGACGCACTAGTGTTTTATACGCTATCTCCTTTGTTTGAGCATTACAATTCCTCAAAATACGACCTATGAATCGTAATTTAGAATTTGCCTTGCCTACGACGGAAGTTATGTGCATGTCCCATTTCATGTTGCTTTGTACTATCACCCCCAGATACTTCACGGAATCAACCGTGTCAACAGGTGAATTGTTTATTTTGTACTCGTGAACAACCTGATTCTTCTTGTTACTTATCCGCATTGCCTTGCACTTTTTGCAATTAATTGTAAGCTGCCATTTACGTCACCAATCGAAAATAGCATCCAAATCACGCTGAATTTCTAAGCAGTCGTCGGAGCACCTTATTTCCCTATAGATAACCGCATTGTCGGCAAACAATCGCAACCAGCATTTGAAGTTGTCACCTAGATCGTTTATAAATATTAAGAAAAGAAGTGGACCTATTACACTTCCCTGAGGAACGCCGGAAGTAACATTTATCTTAGATGAGGCTTCCCCGTCAACAACGACGTATTGTGATCAACCAGTTAGAAAATCACGTATCCACTCGCAAATCTGAGCCGAAATACCGTAAGCTCGAATCTTCGCTAAAAGTCGGTTGTGTGGCACAGAATCAAAAGCTTTCTGAAAATCCAAAAAAACCGCATCAACTTGCGAACCTGCATCTATAACTTTCATTATGTCGTGGGAAAATAGGGCCAATTGCGTTTCACACGATCGCTTCTTCCGAAATCCGTGTTGGCATGGTGTAAGTAACTCGTTCTCATCTAGAAACTTCTTTATGTTCGAGCATATGACATGTTCCAGAATTCTGCTGCAGACCGATGTTAGAGATATGGGTCGATAGTTCCTAGGATCACTCCGATCTCCTTTCTTAAAAACGGGAATTACCTGGGCTATTTTCCAGCTAGAAGATACTTTTCTCTCTTCTAGTGATTTACGGAATATATCTGACAGAAATGTTTCAATATCCTCCGCGTATTCATAAAATACTCTTACCGGTATACCATCGGGACCCGGCGCTTTACCCCACTTCTGGAGTTTTAATTGCTTTACAATTCCTACGCTATCAATTTCAATCGGATCCATCTCTAATTCCACACGATGTGGTAAAGTGGGGATGTTTTCCAAGTTTTCTTGCGTGAATGAATTTTTGAATTCGGTGTTAAATAAGGTAGCCTTGTCGCGGCTGTCTTCCTTGATATCTAACCGATATAGATAAATGAGGTATCATATTTAAGACGAAGGTCTCCTCCGTGGTAAAACAACACTTTAAGAAAGGAATTTTTCCTAATTCGACCCTTAAAGGGCAAAAATTTAAATTTTTCTAAATTGCGTTTTTTTGTGTGTCTCGAGTCGTTTATCTCCCTGGATATCAAACAAAAATTTATAAATCAAGTAAGATTATGAGGAGCACTGTCTCAACTTTGGTGACATCGTATTTTAAGAAAGAAGTTTTTTTTGGAATTCAATCCTTAATGGGGAAAAGTGTAAATTGTGCTACAACGAATTTTTATGTCACGAGCCATTTATCTCCATTAACATTTAACCGAAATAGATAAATGTGGTATCATTCTCAAAATTAAGGTTTCCGCTGTGGTAACATTACATTTTAAGAAATGAATTTTTCAGAATTGAACTCTTAAAGGGCATAAATATCAGAAATTCTAAAAAGCGTTTTTTGTGTCTCGAGTGATTTATCTCCCTTGATAACTCAACAAAATAGATAAACGAGGTATCATTTTAAAGATTGGTATCTTCGTAAGGTCTTAGGTTCCGTTACACCACATTTAATGTAAGAAATTTTTCAAAATTTATCCTTAAAGGGCAAAGTATTAATATTTCTACAACGCATTTTTCTGTCACGAGCTATTTATTTCCCTTGATACCTAACCGAAAGTAATAAATGAGGTATCGTTTTAAATATCAAATTATTCGTTTTGGTAATATCATATTTTAAGAAATAACTTTCTCCAAATTCAACCCTTTAGGAGCAAAAATATCATCATTTCTAGAATTTTTTTTCTTTTTACCTCGCTTGATAACTAATCGAAATCGATAAATGAGGTATCATTTTAAAGACCAAGATGACTGCTTTGGTCACACCATATTTTATAAAAGAAATTTTTTTGAATTCAACACTTAAAGGGCAAATGTATAAATATTATTTCTACAGCATGTTTTTTTTTTTTTTTTTTTTTTTTTTTTTTTTTTTTTTTTTTTAATTACAAGCCATTTATCTTCTTCGATACCAAGCCGAAATCGATAAATATCATATCGTTTTAAAGATTAAGGTCTCCAGTTAAGTAAAAATCATAAATTAAGAAAGAATTTTTCGGAATTTGGTGCTTAAAGTGGTAGCACGTATGAGAAAGTTCAGAACCACGTCCCTAGATTGCAGCTGTAGATATCACAGAGATGTCAATAAACTTTTTTTTTTATTTAATAAGTAGCTTTTCGTTTTGCTATACAATTCCAATATAAACATTTAATTCGCAAAGCAACAAATATCATGGATATGTTGATATGTTTTGTGAATTTTGTTCAGGTTGGTTGTATCCTGTTAATGTCAATGACAGTTTGTCGTAAATACAAAGTGTTTTAAATTTTCCTAACAATTTCGTAATATTTTGTAAGTATTTTGATGCGTACTTAATACACTAAAAAATAAAATATTTGTTAATAAAGTACGGCTCTACTTTTCATTATATTACAAGCATTCAACCTCACTGTTCCTCGCATTTTAATCGCGAACTTTTCGCACGGGTCGTCTAGTTACACTATATAATAAAACAGAAGGTATCAAGTCTTAAAATAAACAAATTCCATAAACGCTTGAAATCAATGAATCTCACTAATGAACGATCCATGAAAACATTTTTATTTGTAACAGAACGAATTCAATCAAAATTCCCACAAATACGCGCTTATGTATACGACGAACGATGTTCAAAGTGAATTCTTTCGTTCACATTCAAAATATGTTTTTTAATTGCGGTAGTACACATGCATGTGTGGTATTTTTCCCACTCATCAGCCCTTCTGATTAAAGATTTTCTTTTTTATTCCTAAAATACATCGATTGCCATGTCCAATTACTTCTGATTCAATTGAGCTCTAGCTTGACGCTTCGCATGATTGACTTTGTTAGTACTTTCTAAGGTTCAAATAAATTGTTCATCGAGTAAAGTAAATTTAAGTAAATTGTTCGTAGATTTGATTTAATGCGCTTAATATTACATACTTTAGAATAATAACTACTATCACAACCGCACAACACTTAAATCACTTATTTTTTAATAGGAAATCAGCTAATTCAATAGCTTGGAGAACATTCAAGCTCCAGTATGATGCATGATACGTCGTGTTCGTACTTTCATAGAATCAAACTGTCATCTATACGACAAATGCGAGTAACGAAATGAATTTGTAAGTAACGATTCGGTACTTCCAGTCAGGCCACGAACCCATTACTCAGTAACGAATACATCGTACCTTTTACAACTATATTCAATTACCAAATACATTACGAAAATATGCCTGCGTATCAGCATGTAATGATATTACTAAAATTAGAGAACACGAAGAAAGTAGATTCCAAAGTTTACTTGACTGAGGCTTAAAAGGTAATATTTCCATATATTCCAAGAACATTTGTTTTCAGAAAGAAATATATACACTATGGTCTGTGAAAAAATTAGAATTAGAATGGAGACACAACATTATTAAAAGTGGGAAAGAGGAGATAAATTCTGAAAATGTAAAGCCAGTAGTAAGGGTGTTAATGGTAAACTGTAGAAGTATAATGAACAAAGTAATCGAATTTTCAAACTTAATAGAGATGTACGAACCACAAGTAATAATTAGGGGTAGAGAGTTGGTTAAAAGAAGAAGTACTAGACAGTGAGGTTTTTCCTGATGGTTACAGAGTGTACCGCAGAGATAGAGGAGCCATTGGTGGAGGAGTCTTCATACTAGTTAGCAAAAACTACCACAGTTCACTGGCGTTCATAGATCAAGACCATGAGTTACTTGGGGTAGATTTCTGGGGTAATAAAAAAGAAAAAATCAGAGTGTTGGCTGTTTACCGCAGTGGAAGAATGACAGAAGAGGATGAGGCTCTTGGGGAGAAATTAAATTCAAACTCATGATTTCAGAGGTGAGAATAGAATGATCATCATTGGCGGGGAATTAAATTTACCAGGTGTAAACTGGGAAGGGAATAAGATAAATAACACAAGGGAACAAAGATTTGCAAATATTTTAATAAGGGAAGGAGGATTTACACAAGTGGTTGAAAAAAACACTAGGGGACAACATATTTTTTATATATTTCTAATTAAGCCCGATGAAAACCTTTTGAGGTATCAAGTAACTGAAGGAATAAGTGATCATGAAGCAGTTCTGATGGATATTAGAGGATTCAGTAAACCAGCAGCCAAAATTGAAGGGGAAAATAGGTACAGTTATAAAAAGGCACAGGTTTCAAATTTGAAGAGATATTTCAGAGAACAATTCAGCAAATGGAAGGAAGGCTCAGATAAAGTAGAGTCAAGGTGGGAAGAGTTCAAGGAGATAATAAGAAAGGGGGAAGAAAAATTTATTCCAAAGCAGAAAATAAAGAGAAGTAGAGAACCTATGTACTATAATAGGGTAGTGAGGAGGTTAAAGAGGTTGGTACGAAGAGAACATAAAAGAGTTAAGAGACAGCAGAGTAGTAGGGAATATTTAAAACAACTAAACAAGGACTTAATAACAGCAAAGAAAATGGTTAAAGATGGGTTTATGAAGAGTATTGTCAGTGCAGGAGGACCATTGACTGATGCATCTAGAAATTTCTATGGCTATATCAGGAAACTGAGGGGAAGGGAGGGTGTAGAGACACTTATAGATAAGGATGGAGAAGAAGTTACTGACGATTTGAAAAAGGCAGAGATTTTAAGTAACTGGTTCAGTGAAAGCATTAGGGACAATGAATCAGAAACAAGAGGATCTAATTCGGAGAACGAGCTTAACAACACAATTAGAAATGACGATAGTAAAAAATTTGATATCCATCCTGAGGAAATCATGAAGGAAATAAGAAAGCTGAAAAAATAAATAAAGGGGCTAGGTGAAGATAATATTACTACAGATATCTTAAAGATTGCGGGATGTGACATTGTACCTTATCTTGAAATATTATTTAAATTGAGTCTAGACACTTGCTGCTTACCACAGGACTGGAAACGTGCAATAGTAGTACCGGTACATGAGGGAGGGGTGAGAAATAGAGTTGAGAATTACAGGCCAATCAGTTTGACATCAGTGGTAGGTTAATTAATGGAAAGATTGATATGCAACCACATCAGAAATATATGTGAGGAACGTAAGTGGTTTTCAAGCAGGCAACATGGTTTCAGGAAGGATATTCATGCGAATCTCAGTTGGTGGGATATATTCAAGATATTTCAGATGAAATGGACAAGGGAGGAAAAATTGATAGTGTAGCACTAGATCTGTCTAAGGCGTTTGACAGAGTAAGCCATAAAATGGTAGTAAATAAGGTAAAAACCATTTGAGTGGATAAGAAAGTCATTTGCTGGGTAGAAGAATTTTTAAAAGGTAGAAAACAGAAAGTTAGGGTAGGAAATGTAGTATCAAAAGAAGTAGAAGTAAAAATGGGTGTGCCACAGTGTAGCGTATTGGAACCATTGCTATTCATTATTCTAAAGAATAATTGTGTTGATTGTATACTATCTGAAACTAATGCTGTATAAAAGAATCAAAACGATAGAGGATTGTAAACAGTTGCAGGGTGATCTGAACAGGATATCTAATTGGGTTGGTAAACATGGAATGAAGATAAATGCAAAGAAGAGTCAGCTTATTAGATACACAAATAAAAAACAAAAGGTTAATTATGAATATAAGGTAGGGGAAAGAATTGCTTGCTGAAGACTTGAAATGTAAATATCTTGGCATTACTTTTGATAACAAACTTAACTGGGCAGGACACATAGGACAGGTGGTAGGAAAAGGTTTCAAAGTTCTGCACTTGTTGGAGAGAGTGATGAGGGGATGTACGAGAGAAGTCAAGGAATTGGGTTACAAAACTTTGGTCAGACCATTGCTCGAATATGGTAGTTTAGTATGGGACCCTCATTTTACGTATCAAATACAGGAGTTGGAGAGGGTGCAAAGAAGGGCTGCTAGATTTGTTTCTGGAAATGATCGCAGAATGCAATCAGTGACAGATATGATAAAGCAGCTGGAATGGGATTCGTTGCAAGACAGGAGGAGGATGAGGAGGGTCATGGAAGTGTACAGGGCATATACTGGCGATGAGGCATGGAAAGAAATTGCAATAGGTATGAAAAGAAGTGCATGGAAGGGAAAAGATGACCATGACCACAAGCTGGCACTCGATTTCAGGCACAAGGGTGTGGGAAGATTCTCTTTTTTAGGTAAGGGTGTCAGGGATTGGAATGAGTTACCAAGAGTTATGATAAATAATTTACCGAAAACTTTGAAGGAATTTAAAGATAAAATTTGTAGAGGGCAAATGTATTTAGGTGCAGGATAGGGGGAAGATGGGTGTGTAGGAAAATTGCCACCGGAGCCTGTGCTCAATTGCAATTAAATTAAATTAAATTAAATTAAGTAAATCAAAGATATAACGCAGGGAATAATAATGTGCGCAGTAATCATAAAAATTAATGTTAAGAACTTTAACGAATCAGACACAGGTTATATGGCAATAATAAACAGCAAAAGGAGAAAAAGGAAACTTTTTGCCAGATACCTTAATCAAATTAAAAAGGAGTAGATGTACATTTGATATGATTTAAAACCAGAGAGATGGTTTAAAATTCTGTAGTAGAGCTTTAGGAGTTGAAGTATAATGAATATGTGTGACCTGTCATTTCGCACAGCACATAGTTAGCAAACATACAAAAATATGTTAAATAGACAAGATAATACACATACTTGAATTTTAAGGGAATATTTAAGAGTACATCATTTAATAGAGGAGGAGAACTGATCAATTATTGAGAACTGTTCATTGTGCAATAACTTATTCCTTCTTACAGCAGACAAATCGACAAACACAAATTCATTTGCACATGATAAACGTCAAATTAATTACCGCTGATAGTACAGATTTCCATAAGTTATGAATCCAATATTTAAACCGGATAGTGATCAAATGCGTTAACTCTGAACTACCAAGTTTTCTAATGGTTAGTCGAAGTTCCCAATTTCAATTCTTCAATAAAAACAAGATGCGAATCGACTGCAAAGGAATCTTGGAAGTTTGAATTTTTGTAAATTAAAGTTAATAACTCTGGGATCTTCTCTATCACTACTGCTTTATTTATCCTTTGGAGAGCAAATTTTTTTTTAATCATTAGACCCGTCTGAGATATTACCAAATTATTTCTAAAGAAACGTACCAGCTTATGACAAGTTTCAGTGCCAATAATTATTAGAGTCAGTTCAATAAAATACCAAGTTTTCTGAAAATCGCAGATGAAACCTTTAGGAGTTTGATGTATAGCGATTTCTCTCTTTAATCTTTGTCTACCTCTACAGTTTTTTCCTTCTACTGTTACCTCCACTAACAAATTCCACATGTCTTAAAATGTTATTCACCATCCTTCCCCTTCTTCCTGTAGAACACATCCACAAGTTTCTTTTTAACACCATAAATTTTATTTCGCACTTTATCTGGCCTCTTAATTTTCAGTATGCTTCTCTAGGACTATATTTCAAATGTTTCAATTTTCATTCTAGCTGATATTGCCAAACTCCATGTCTCCCTGCCATAAAGTGCTTTGCTCTAAACTTGGAGTTTTAAAATCTTCATTCTAAATCTCACAAGGGGACATTGCGGTCCCGGAATTTCAGTAAGGGGTGAGACCTCACTGGCTAGTAGTATACCCTAAGGATGACCATCCAGTAAACTAGTAAAGCGCGCCAGCTGGAAGATTCCGAGAATAAGGGCACTAAGGTTCTACGCGCAACTCACATAATAGCGGTTTGGCTAAGTCTGTAGCGAACTCGCTTGCCCCCGCGGACGATCCGGATCCAATGCTACCTCGGGAATTTCTTTAAAAAAAGTTATATTTAACATTATAACAACTTTTAAAAAGCTAATAACCGAAAATATTATGAATTAAATCATTAGTATTTTTTATTAGTGAAATTACTGTGGCAGCTAATTAAAATGTGAATTAATGACAATTTCAATTTTAAAAGATCGAAGAAATCAAAATGCATTTTAATGGAAGTAAACTAAACGATTAATTACTATTATGATACAATTTTGGGTAGGGATTTATTTATGTAATAATTTTCATTATTACCTTCATTTGTCATTCTTTTATTTTTCATATAAGCCCCAGAACGATAACTATAGAATTTTTTTGATTTAATTGATAATATTTTATGTCATTAACAGTTTTGAAAAAAGTTTTTATAATTTGTAAAACAATTTAAAAAAGTTACCCGGGGTATCATCGAACACGGATTGCCCGCGTGTTAAGCAAGCTCACGACAAACTCAGCCACTTTCCCTGTATTAATACGGCGTATAAATCGACCCAAAACTTTAGCTCCCTTTTTCTCGGAATCTTCTGGCCAGTGAGCTTTACCACTTTACTGGGTGGATACACTTAAGGGATATTACCAAACTGTGAAGTCTCATCCCGAACTGAATTTCCGAGATCATAAGTTCCCTCGTTAGATCAATATTTTAAAGAAAAGAAGTATTTTGTTTCATGAAAGCTCTTTTCGCTAGTGCAACTATGCTCCGGCAAGTATTCCTGATTAGTCACATTAGTTGTAATTTTACTTCCTAAGTAGTACAAAAATAATTCCAGAAATAACTAAATCATAAATAAGTAATGCATAGTGAGAAATAAAACGTGGAAAATCGCGGTCAAAAAGCTACCTCCACTAGATTCGTGAAAAGTGCATCGAGTGTATTGGCAGATGGTTAATTTAATCTGTTAAGTTGATGATTCATAAATAAAGAGAAGTCCATCACTCTCTGATACTTTAGGAAACCTAAAATAATTTGAATATTAAGACTATGGAGGAATAACAGTTACTACCAGCATGTAGGTAACTGTAATGAAATGGATTGCTCCTCACTTAACAGACGGGTCTTGGTGTGAATTGCAACGTCTCTAGCAATCTGATAGCAGGAAGGAAAACGAGTCTATTTATAAAACGAAATGGGATGTGGAAAGTAACTTCCTAGTTAACAGATTTCTGAACACAAATTTTGCTGTTCTGGATTCCCAACTTCCATCGATGTTTCGTAGTATAAGTAACTGAATAATTTCTGTTGTTCGTTAATCCGTATCCGTATCCGTATCCGCGGATATCCGAGGGGGAAAAAAGATCTGTATCCGTATCCGTATCCGTTACTTTTTTAGCGGATCTTTAACGGATCATTTGTAAAAAATTTAGCTAAGCACGTATATAAAATTATAAAGATATCTAGCAATAAAATTCTATTAACTTCAATTCAAATTACTTCATATTTCTTAAAATCTCATATCTGGCACATTTATAATGCAAAAATTAACAATTTAAACATATATTTTACTACAATGAAGTCTTCACGGGTGTACCGCCAGATTGTGTTGTGAAAACACGATATTTCGACGACTAGCTCCGCCGCCTTCTTCAGGTGTGGAGACATCTGCACAGGTCGGTTGACCCATGGATACTGTAACAGAACAGGCATAATGCCTTTATAGTAATTTTATTTAAGGTAATAGAATTTACATCTATGGATACGTTGGTTATGTAAGCTCTCTGAAGTACAGATATAGTAGGATTATCGCTGATGATGCATGGCGTGTTGATTGTAGTTAAAATGTTTATCCGCTTTAGACGTGATTTCTTAAGTGTTAATCTTTATTAAATGTATTGTAATTATAAACAATTTTCCTACCTTATCAAATAAATAAACCTGCAATCTTCGGATCTACCAAATGTCTGGTAGTTAAATGTCTTCGTCGAGATTTAAGAATACATGATACAAGAAGATAATAAATTTTAAAATAGCTACATGGCAATACCGCGACAGGACAGTGTGTTTTGAAGTGGGATTAATTAAAAGCATAATTAACCACGGACAAACACTGAAACAAAAGGTAGGAAAAGTGAATTACATAAAGTAACAATAATTAACAAGCGAGCAGCCATTACCACCGGAACGCGACAACCGAATTGAGCCGACAATTCCCGAGGAGAGCCGATCCGCTCAGTATTATCGAGACCGGCGCTTAGGTAACACCAGCAGCGGGAGCGATACGTCCGACGCGGAGAACCAACTTCATTTACGGGAGACTGTAAGGGGCGGCATTGCAGAGCGGGACGCAGTCCTAGAAGCTAGCAGTTCTTCTCTTCAAAAGGAAAGTGCCAATTTTTTTATCTTTGTAAGAAACACAAGCTGACATGAGAGAATTTTCATATGATCATTTGCATTGAAAAAAAATTAATTTTCATAAAGAAAAAAAAAATTAAATTATTTTCTTCCCGAGTAAAAGTCAGTTTGAGTTAATATTGAGAAAAAAAATTAGTTTCAACTATCCTGGGGAATTTTATTAATTAATAGTTGTTACCTTGTTTGCATTTCATTGCATGCAATAGCGTACACCTTGTTTAACAATAACTGTGATTAGTTTTGGAGCAGAATTTATCTGTTTTAATTTTAATTTTTTGTTTGCTTGCTGGTTCGGTGGATATTTTTTTCTTTGCAATCAAAATATTGTGCGATTGTATTGAGAGTGTTGAAAACATGGCTACAGAAGAGAGTGAAATGGTGGAGGGGATGGCAGCAATAGGAAGTGAGTCCTTGAATGACTCAGGTCCTGAGTTCACTGATGGGTCAGTTCGTGCTATCTTGGTACAGTTGCAATCTTTTCAAAATAGTATGGAGTCAATGAATGACAACTTGAGGGCTGATTTAAAATCAGTAAAAAGTAATTTGAAATCAGTAGAAAGTAATTTGAAATCAGTAGAAAGTAATTTGAAGGCTGAGCTTGGGGGTCGATTGCAATCACTTGAGAGTACAGTGGGGAATTTAAATATGTTGGTAGAAGACAATGTTCGACAATTAGGGAATGTCCAATTAGAATTAAGGCAACATAATGTTGATTGTAAGGAACAAGCTGAACGACTAGCGGAACGGCTAACTAGGTTAGAGCATAGTGTGAGTAGGGAGACAATACTGTTACGACAGAATAACGAAGTACTCAGTAAACAGTTAGTTGTCGGGGAAGAAGTCAATGTAAGTCACGGGAGGCGACTGGAGGCGGTAGAGGATCACTGTATCCTTTTGGGGAAACACATCAAAGAAGATAAAGAAAAGGTAAACAGTGTGGTCGCAAATGTCGAGTTGATTTCACAGAACTTGGGTAAGTACCAATTATCCACAGCAGCGTTGATAGAAGATGTTACTAGAGTGAAAGTTCCGGCAGTAGAAAGGGAGGATGTATCCAATGTCAGGGGCCATCTTTCGACTTCAACAGCAGCGTGGGTCGAAGAGAAAATTGAATGGGAACAATTTGATGGTGATGGGCATATGCACCCCATTGAATTCATTCGGGACTTTGAGGACTTTGCACCTTTCTCCGTTGCTTCTGAAAAACAGCGGAGCGAGATGGTTCGTTGGTACTTGGCCGGAGGAGCGAGGCGATGGGCCGACTGGTTTGCTGGCAATTGTAACACTTTTAATGAATTCAAGAGGGAGTTTCTACAACATTATTGGTCGGTGGATAGGCAGATAGCCGTACATAGAGAATTGTTAAGGGAAGAAACTTATGTGGCCGCTAAGGGGACGCAGAAAGACTTTTTCATGATGTGTGCGGTCTCATGCAAATACCTCGATTGGAGTGAAGTGCCAGAGCATAAAAAGATAAGAGTGATATCATGGGGAGACGCAAGAACTGTGCGACATAGGAAGGAATGCTGGGCAGCCTTGGTGGGAATGACTAGTGTGTGTGAGAACCACACCGGGAATTCGAGGGGAACGCCAGTAGGTGTGAAAGAAGACGATGTTGTAGAAGAGTACCCGAATGATGGAATAAGAGGAGTTTTCAAGGTGGTTTCTCGAAAATCTTATAAAAGTGTAAAATTGAATGGGTGTGCGGGGTCAGGCACTGATTGAAAGTGCATTTATATGCAGACAAATCCTCCACGTTTCTCACTTTTCTGAGGCCATTAGGGTCCAAAAGGAGGTATTTTGTTTTTAACTTACGATTAGAAGTTCAGCTTCGATATAGGGAAAGTAATAGGACCAATGTAAAAAACAATTAATAATAACAATAACTCATGTCAAGTTGTGTTTCGTAGGTGAAGTGTTAGCCGTTGTAGCCCTGTGGCAAGGTGTGCATTTGGGGGACAAAGAAAAAAAAAAAAAACACTATGAAGATCAATATCAACTTTTGTTCAACGAGTGGTGTTTGATTGTCTTCTTCTTTGTTTTGTTTTTTGTTTTAATGTTCCATTGTATTTCTTTCTCCATTTATATGTGACTTCAAGGTTTGTGCAATAATGTTAAAAATTGTTGTTATTAACATAAGAGTAGTCGAGTGGCTGCCAGCCAAATTTTTTGTATTTCATAAGTCATTTCATTTGTCTGATATGTATAATCATTTCAATCTTAGTTTAAGGGTTACCTGGCGACGGAAGTCGGGGCTTTGTTAATGCCAACTTCCGCCTGGTTCCATCGGTGGGAGTGTAACAGAACAGGCATAATGCCTTTATAGTAATTTTATTTAAGGTAATAGAACTTACATCTATGGATACGTTGGTTATGTAAGCTCTCTGAAGTACAGATATAGTAGGATTATCGCTGATGATGCATGGCGTGTTGATTGTAGTTAAAATGTTGATCCGCTTTAGACGTGATTTCTTAAGTGTTATTCTTTATTAAATGTATTGTAATTATAAACAATTTTCCTACCTTATCAAATAAATAAACCTGCAATCTTCGGATCCACCAAATGTCTGGTAGTTAAATGTCTTCGTCGAGATTTAAGAATACATGATACAAGAAGATAATAAATTTTTAAAATAGCTACAATACCCTATCTGTGAAGATGGCGGAGCTAGTCGTCGAAATATCGTGTTTTCACAACATAATCCGGCGGTACACCAGTGAAGACTTCATTGCAATCGTTCTTACATTTATTTTACTAGTTTACCAAAGGTAACGTAAATAACCACTGTAGTAAGTTTTAAGGTATTATTTTAACTATCTTTATAGTGAGATCAGGCCTCTAATCTTTGTGATTTGCTAGCTGAATTATGTTTAATGTACTGCTAATCACTTTTAAAGAAACTTAAAAAATAAGTGTTATATTTAACATTACTTTTGGTAAATTGTACTTCAAAAAGAATAAATTGGCAGTTTCGTCACCCAGAAGTCTATTACGATGAGTAAGTATCATAAATTATTCATGCTGCACTGAAAAACTGCTCACTTAGAACGCTTGTTACAGGTGATGATAAATATGTACGACCCTTGTGTCATAGACTTCTAAATTTTTTACTGTTATTGTTAACAGCTTTTTTAACAATTAGGTGCAGCTGATGTGCTGTACACTCAATATTATCTACGTCAGATAAAGTGAAGGAACTCTTCATGTTGGATCCTCCATCACTTACCATGAGGTGCACATTCTGTTCGGGATTCCCCAGCCTTCAAACATATTTTGAAATATTTCAGAAATTTAATCTCTCCGCTTTTAAAACGATATTTTTCCTTATAAAATCTTTTGTAATGTTCTGGATACCAATGAAACACCTAACCAAAAAGCCTACCAGATACAGGACGTGAAGGAAACTCTCTCAAAATCCTTTAACACGTCTTTATTTTCGTTCCTAATGTTCGCTGCAGAGAAATTCCGTAAAATATTTCCTGCCTTTTAGAACATAATTTGCAATAACATTATCCAGCAATCGTCGGAACCCAAAATCTTCTACGTGTTGAAAAGGTAATCCAGATAAAGCTATCATTTCTGCAATTAAATAGTTTTAAATAATTTTTTTATCCCACATTTTGACTTTTTCTATTTATTTGTTAAAAAATATTTTTCTTAATTCTCTTTTAAAGACGTTGCCTGCTGAACGGAGTCTTCTTTTTATAATAACTCATATTTTTGTGGGTGTTTCGTCTGAAGATGAATTTTTAAGAAAGTTATACATTCATGGGAATACATTCCTTCACATAGTTTGTATTTAGCAGATTCATCATTTACTATCGTAAAATATTTCCATATTACACAACTATACTTTTTTGTATAAATTGTTTTTATTTAACTTTCAACTTCCCAAAAAAACAGAAACGTATATAATCTAAGCAATCCTATGTCATCCTAAAATATAAACATAAACACGCACAGCTCAAGGTCAAAACGCGTCGCGTAAGCTGGACGTAAGTCGATTATAGATCGTAGTTGTCGGTGCAAGTTGAGAAAGTTGAGATCCGTATCCGTATCTGTATCCGTATCCGCGGATATACAATTTTAACGATCCGGCACATCACTAATCGATAGTACTCCATCAAACCAAAAACGGTTATCTGAAGGTGGTACTATATGTCCCATGATCAGACCACAAGCACGAAGTGAAACTTGTTTGGATATAAGTAATAATAATGCACAAGATAATATTATTCCTTTGTCACAGGACTTTGATAACTAAGGCATGGATATCCGAAATGTGGATACCTGAACGGAGACTATTTTTATCCTCCCGAATGCGAGGCCAGAGCGTAACCCCTCATCCCATCTACTCAGTCATTCAAAAATTATCATAGCGTCTTAAAAAAAAAAAAAAAAAAAAAAAAAAAAAAAAAAAAAAAAAAACTGCGTCGGCTGAAATCGTGAATTTGTAGAAAAATAGATAAATTTCAAGCTTTATAATGATGTATATGTTACTAAAAATTAATTGGTGTTTTATCTAACATACAAGTAATATGAATTCCCACTGTATTTTTGAATTTGAGCCTGATTATTTAAGTTGGATCACTATAGACAAAACCAATAAAATTTTTAACTAATTTGTGGCTCGGGATAAATTATTTGCTTTGTGTATTATAATGGCCGACAAGAGTAAAATTATTTCCTGGTAAAACGTTTTCAAATCTTCTTCCTCCAAGCAGTTGTGATGAGATTTAAGTGTTCAGGGAATAATGTCTCATAACTAGACATTCTCAAACATATTTACACATTTCGGATGTAAAGATTTTTTTGCTCCTCTTTGATCTATTATATTTTTATATAATTGATTATTTCTTTTATAACAGTTTGATTCTTTATACAAATAATCAGTAACTATTTAATCCCGAAATTTTATATCTTTATCTCGCTGATGGATTGGACGAGGGATACATCCTGTAGGTCGTCGCGTTTCTGTGGAAGCAGTGTGGTCTCAGGATTGGGAGTTCGAATCAGCATGAAGTGCAATACTTTTTTGTTCTTTATTTCCTTTTCACTTGTTGAAAAATACATAGAGTTAGGAATCGAAAGATTATTCAAGCTGATATCAAAAAGTTATGAAACAGGAGAAATTCCAAATGATTTTAATAAAAATATAATCTTCACACTTCCGAAGAAAGCACAAGTCAACAAACGTGAGAATTATCGCTCCATTTGTCTAACATCACGTGCTTCAAAATTGCTGAGCAGAATAATATACAGAAGGATAGAAAGTGTAGTAGAAAATATAGTAGGTGAAGATCATTTTGGGTTTAGGAAAACTCGCGGTACAAGGGAATCAATTCTAGCTTTAATACGTACTTCTAGGGTGGATCAAGAAAAACATAAATACTTTTATGGCGTTTGTTAATTTAGAAAAGGCTTTTTATAATCTTTGGTGGGATAAGATGTTAAAAATTTAAAGAAGTCAGTTCTAATATATCGAGATAGAAGAATAATTTATAAACTATATAAGAATCAAATTCTACAATAAAAGTAGAGAATCGTTAGAGACATGTATCAGTTAAGAAGGATGTGAGACAAAGTTAGAGTCTATATCCGTCAATATTGAAATTGTATGTAGAAGCAACAATAAAGCAATTATGAATATAAGGTGGGGAAAGAATTGCTTGCTGAAGACTTGAAATGTAAATATCTTGGCACTACATTTGATAACAAGCTTAACTGGGCAGGACACATTGGACATGTGGTAGGAAAAGGTTTCAAAATTCTGCACTTGTTGGAGAGAGTGATGAGGGGATGCACGAGAGAAGTAAAGGAATTAGGTTATAAAACTTTGGTCAGACCATTGCTCGAATATAGTAGTGTATCAAATACAGGAGTTGGAGAAGGTGCAAAGAAGGGCTGCTAGATTTATTTCTGGAAATTATCGCAGAATGCAATCAGTGACAGATATGAAAAAGGAGCTGGAATGGGATTCATTGCAAGACAGGAGGAGGATGAGGAGGGTCATGGGAGTGTACAGGGCGTATACTGGCGATGAGGCATGGAAAGATATTGCAGTAGGTATGAAATGTAGTTCATGGAAGGGAAAAGATGACCATGACCACAAGCTGGCACTCGATTTCAGGCACAAGGGTGTGAGAAGATTTTCTTTTTTTAGGTAAGGGTGTCAGGGATTGGAATGAGTTACCAAGGGGAATGATGAATAACCTACCGAAAACGTTAAAAGAATTTAAAGTTAAAATTTGTAGAGGGCAAATGTAGGTGAGTGTAGGATAGGGGGAAGTTGGGTGTGTAGGGAAATTGCCACCGGAGAGTGTGCTCCATTGCAATTAAATTAAATTATATAAGAAAGTCTAAGAAGGGTTCTGGGAGAAAAAATACTATGTTTTTGTGATAACATTGTCTCGTTAGTAGAAATGGCTGAGGATATTGAGAAGTTACTGAATGGCTTGAACAAAATACGGAATAAAGATTTTGGACTGAATATAAATCAAAGCAAGACAAAAGTGATGAAATGTGGCGGAAATGATACCAATCACAGCAGATTAAATATAAAAATAGGATCTGATGAAATAGGAAAAGTAAATTAATTCTATTACTTGGGATGTAAAATTATAACCAATGGCCGAAGCAAGAATGATGTTAAAAGCAGAATAGCACTAGTAAAAAGGGCACTCTTGAAAAAGAGAAATCTTTTTGTTCCAAATATTGATCTAGGAATAAGAAATAACTTTTTTAAACTCTATGTATGGAGAACAGCACTTTACGGTAGTGAAGCGTTGACTTTAGAAATACCGGAAAGAATGAAAATTGAAGCATTTGAAATGTTGTACTACAGAAGAATGCTAATAATTAAGTGGGCCGTTAAAGTAGGGAATGAGGAGTTTTGGAAATGATGGGCGAGTAGAGAAGTTTGTGGAAGAACCTTACAGAAAGATGAGACAGGCTAGTGGGTCATATTTTGAGACATGCTGGACTGGTTAATTTGTTAGTGGAGGGAACAGGAGATGGTAATAATTGGAGAGGGAAACAGAGATTCAGATAATTTAGGACGTGGTTTGTAAGGGGTATGTAGAGATGAAGAGGTTAGCACAAGAGAGGAATGGATGGAGGATTGCATCAAACCAGTCGAAAGACTGACGACAGGAAAATATTAATAAAAAAGTCGTGGCTCAAAGATACCTAGAATAATAATATTACTATTACAATCATCACAATCTACCTTTTAAGCTTGCATCAGTTATGTTCAGATGTTTTCTTTATAGTTAGTATTAGAAATCCTGGTCAAGGCACCAATATAATATTTGTAATAAACGGAAAGCTTTGTGTGATTAAATATTTCACGTTTTATATGCTTGTGATTCCCTGATTAAGGATAAGAACTGTCATATCCTGATTATAAATGATGACCTGGAATCTTTGTAATAAATTTTTGTCAGTGTTCTCTGACAAATTAGAAGTAATTGCTTTATATTTTCCGTTTCCCGAGTTAAAACATTACAACTGTAGGTGAACTTTGGGGATCGAGTTAAAAATCATTTTCTGTACGGATTACTATGAAGGCGATTTTTTAGTTCCTTGTGCATTTCATTACTTACAGCTTTGGTATATCGTGGAAAGCTGCTGCGTAATTGATTTTTTTTGTACAGCTTATGACGAAGCTGATTGCAGAACAACTCAATGCACGCTTTAATTTGTTTAGCAAGCATCTATAAGCTCATTACATGCTTTGGAGAACGATAGAAAATTTGGGTCTATCAGGAATGAAATTTCTAACCCTCGCAGAATGCACGGACAAGTAAGGTTACTTCCAAAGGGAACCTAGGTGGGTAATGCGAGTGGAGATCAGATACAGGCGTAGCTTACTACTGTGAAGGTCAAGGTGGCAGATAATTCAGTGGCCACTGTCGCGAAAATATGCGAAGTCAGTGTGGCCACTGAAGAAAAGTTCGAGATGGTGTCTAACCGGTTTCATGCGGTAGATCACGCGATCGTGGATCTACGCTCATATCAGTTAAGTTTAAAGTCGTCCCTCAGCTTCCTTCAAACGGAAATAAGGTTAAAAGCTCCAGATATTATGACATAATTAGCCTCGTTTGAAAATTTCGATCCCGAGACGCACACGAGCCTCGCCATTGTGAACTACACGGTGCACATTGATTCAAAATTCATCGTACGCACAAACATTAACCCATGGGCATTTCTTGTTGATTTTGAAGATTGTCTCTTTGCAAAAGCACTCCCATGGGCATTGAAAACGTTGGTTTTCCAGCAGGCGTTGTATAAAGATAGGAAATTTTGGTTCTTTGCGCCTTGATTACGAAATGCGGCTTTTTATAAAGTACGTGAGCGATTCTTGAGTACTTTTTGATCGAAAGGAAAACAAACCAAAAGTGTACACAAAATCAACCAGAGCAAGTACGTTCCTCGTAGGAGAGAAAGTAGCACGTTCGCTTACGCTTCAGACATTGCCCTATTGCCACAGTACCTTGATCGGCCAATGGCGGACGTGGAGTTGAATTCGGCAATCAGCACGCATTTTTTGACGCTTGTAAGAAGTCAGATGAATCTGGTCGTCATTACCACTCAGAAACAATTCCTGGAAACTTCACACAGTCTGGACAAGATCGGAACTGATCAGTAGCTATCGCATTTGAGCGGTGGGTACAAAAAAACACCCTAGAATCTGAAAGAGGAAGGGTAAATGACCAAAAAAAGCTCTTTCAATTCCAGCTGTGATCTGGAAATAAACCCGGATATCACTATGAGAATGTGGTCAGAGGAGGCAGACATCACGATGTCACATTTAGAGTGCCGAGCAATATCGCAAGCACTTGATAAGAAACATGACCGGGGCCGAGGCAGTCCGATAATGTTACGAGAACGTAGTTCAAACTTCCGGGAGCTGGGAGAAATTTCTCAGAATTCTTACGACGGTGCGGAGTGTTACCAACCGGCAGCCGAGAATTACGTCTATCGCCGCCAGCGCTTTTTCAGGGTCACGATGGTGCTGCTTACTAATTGCCAGCAGGTTACCTCCCCCCTTCCAATGAAAAAATTCGAAGAAAAACGAAAAACACTGGCGGAAGAAGAAAAAAACAGGAGGGAACGTGACAAGGAATCTGTGCATGACGTTAATCTCAGTGGTATACATTGTAATGGTATGAGAACATTACGATTTCATTATCTTTTTAGTGTGGTTATGAGCAGCAGGTAACAATTATTCTGTGCTGACGTTAACTGCCAGCGACACAGTGACCAAGGGGGGTCAGCTACCTACCTGATCCAACTTCCAGGAAACCGGCGAGGCGTTTAGCCGCTAACAAGAGGTGACCCTCCTCACTGTCAACTAGTGAAAGACTGTGTCGGAACATCGTCTTAAGAGCGAAATTTATGTGGCTCCAACACTCATAGTAGTGATTTGTGTAGTCGCGACAATTTATGAAGACAGACCGTGGCGAAATGCAAACACGGCGTGTTTCTCGAACAATGAAAAACCGAGGAAGTGGCGATAACATGCAATTCCCAGAAACTCAAACTCGCGGCCAATCAGGGGAGCCTGAATGGAGAGAGGTCGTGTGTGTGTGAGTGTGTATGTGGGAAGGACAATGATCCTCCAATTTAAAATGAGCTACTATTTTATGTAAAACATTGCTTCCATGTCTGGACGTTTACCGGAGATGGGAGGGAGAGAGAAGGGACGGGATTGGCTGAACCGACGTCCGTGGTTCTTCCCGATCTGTGGAAGTGAGCGGCGATGATGACAACAGGGACTCGTTCGGCAGATCTCGAGACGAGAGGTCATTGAAGCGAGCGGAGAGCCGGCAAGAGGCGACCCGTACAAAGTCATAAGTGTTTATGTCCACACGGACACAAGTTTGATTGGAAGTGGTTCATGTGAAGACAGGTGCCGGTGTATCTTCCCCTGTGCTGACCCACGGTAAATACCTTCAGTAGGAAAGTGCACTAATATTCGTAGTCACTCTCTCACCCAAATAGCGACCCTGGCAAGGAAACTTGCATATAACAGTTTCAATCTGCCGAAACCAAATAAGTTTTTAGCCAGAGCATAAATTAAAATAACTTCGTGGTTACAACAAAAACAATGACGTGCCTTTGTCCTTTTGATTATCAATTTGTTTATATGTTTAAATAATTCAGTGATGACCGAAATTTTAACCGAATAAATGTCCAGGTTATGGAACTTTTATTGATGAACAATGATGTCATGCATTGTAATTGATTACGAACCCGTTCTCAATTGAACTAACTTTAATTAAATTTTCCCTGAAATTGTAAATAAATTCACATATTTTTTTTTTTTTTTTTAATAATAAGGCACCCAGACCCGCCACACGCTTCATTGACGCCTAACGTGTGGGGCACGAGTTCAATTTTAATCCGTTGGATAAAATTTAAATTTGAGTGAGAATATAGTGCAATTTATCTGATAGTTATCATGCATAAATTTGTGTTGTTGTCTAAACTTTCAGGAGGACGAATGGAGGAGCCAGCTGCAGTAACTAATATAAATTTAATTACAGCGATAAAGAATGCTGCTAAAATCAAGGTTTAGTAAATTTCGTAGCTGATGGCTGACGATTGTACAAGTGACTGCTGACACAGTGTGATTTATGTCTGTGCATTACATGTCTCATGTTGTGTTTTTATGGTATTGGATGTTCCATTTTATGATGTAGTTCTTGTCTTGTATTCATTGATGTGGCATATTTCAAATAAGTTTACACGGCGTTGACTTGAATATCCTGATTGTATATATGGTGTTCGATGATTTTTTTGTTAAAAAAAAAGGGTAGGCTTTGGAAATGATATTTTTTCTAATTGTGTGTTATTGACGTAAAATTTTATGTTGCGTGTGAATTTAATTTGTATTACGCGGGAGAAAATTTTATTTATACTGTCGGGATTCATACATTTAATTACGTGTTAGGGGTTCTATGATTCTGAGATCTGGACGTCATATCAATAAAATAGGCAGAATTGTTAATCAAAATTTCGAAATGAAAAATAACAGTGAAAATTTTGAAAATAAGGGAGAGCAAATTGAAAGTACAGACACGAGTTTAATGAACAATGAGACTGCACAACATAACACTAATCTTTTGGACAACTTAAGTGTAAATTCAATCGTTGTTTATGGATCAGAAGAAAGTTCTAACTCAACAGTAACTATGGATGAAATTACGCGTGGAAGTTCTGATGTACAAGACACTGTAACTGAAACAACATCTGTGACCAATCCCTCCACATCAACACAAGTTTCACAAGGGAATCAGGTGCCTTCAGCATTACAGAATGAAGAAAATATAATGTTCTTCTTACAAAATATAGCACAATCCATGACAGAATTACGCAAAAACATTCAAAAATCTCAGGCAGATTTGGCTTCGAACTTTGAAAAGTCTCAGGTTGAAATGAAAGCGGTTTTAACTTCTAACTTTCAAAAATCTCAAGAAGGGCTCAACAATTTGGCTGAAAAGTTAGATGTTACAAACAAGAGGATCGATTCTTTAGAAAAACGACAGGATGATATGCAGAAAAATTTAGAACATAACACTAATCTTTTGGACAACTTAAGTGTAAATTCAATCGTTGTTTATGGATCAGAAGAAAGTTCTAACTCAACAGTAACTATGGATGAAATTACGCGTGGAAGTTCTGATGTACAAGACACTGTAACTGAAACAACATCTGTGACCAATCCCTCCACATCAACACAAGTTTCACAAGGGAATCAGGTGCCTTCAGCATTACAGAATGAAGAAAATATAATGTTCTTCTTACAAAATATAGCACAATCCATGACAGAATTACGCAAAAACATTCAAAAATCTCAGGCAGATTTGGCTTCGAACTTTGAAAAGTCTCAGGTTGAAATGAAAGCGGTTTTAACTTCTAACTTTCAAAAATCTCAAGAAGGGCTCAACAATTTGGCTGAAAAGTTAGATGTTACAAACAAGAGGATCGATTCTTTAGAAAAACGACAGGATGATATGCAGAAAAATTTAGAACAAAAATTCTTAGACTTTCACTCCAAAATAAGAGGGGAAATAAATGGTTTCAAAATCAATGTGAACACACAGGTACATCAGATTTCCGAAAAGACTGTACAACTGTCCGACACATGCGACCGTTTACAGAAAGAAAATGAAAACATTAGCACAAAAATTGATTCAATTAATTCCAAGGTTGAACACATTCATACTGAAACAAGAGGTTCTATCGGACAAGTAACAGATTTCGTGCATGAAATTCAAGATCGGGTAGAAGGGAAAATCACACAAGTTAATACTAGAGTAGACAATGTAGCTAGTTCTATAATCACTCTGCAAGATTATAGCAGTAATCTTATTGAAGATCACAAAAGGTTCCAAGAGGAAATTACATTAAAATATCAGCAGGTAGAGGGAGAAGTAAAGTTATTAAAGGATTCACAGAGAATGCACGGGACAAACACAGGTCTATTCTAATTAGGTGCACATAGATCTAAAACTTCCAAAGTTTGGTTCGAAATTTGATACCAATCCAAAGGCATGGTTGTCAGAATTGGAAACATATTTCAAAATAAAAAAATGTTCCTGTGAATTTGAAGTTATTAATAATAAAACAGTGCATGCTAGATCAATATAATTCTTGGTTTTCTGTTTCCTGTGATTTAGAGATGTCCTACAGTGAATTCAAAGATTTATTTTTGAAATCATTCTGGTCACATAAACATCAGAATAAAACTCGAATGAGGTTGTACCAGGGAAAATATGAACCTACTGCAAATTCTTCCATGGAAATTTAATAGTACTGTCGAGATATCTTGATCAGCCGATGTCGGAATCGGAATTTATTTCTGCGGTTGCTACACACATCTCTCCTTTAGTACAAGCCCACATAAATCCTGCTGTCATCACTAATGTTTCAAAATTTTTGGAAACATTGAGAAACTTAGATAGCATTGGAGAAAGAGCCACTCATGGGCACGAAGGAAAGGGTGACCAAACAAACTTTCAACATAATGGAAGTCCGAACAATAACAGGGTAGGTTATAATAAAAACAAACATCGTTCTTATAATAGTAATAATCAAAACCCACAAACATTCCGAAAAGACAATAAGGGTCATTGGAATGGCGAAAATCGTCCTGGTAGTAAAAATCAATATCAAGGCGTAAAGACTGATGTTCATGCAATTACGGTTGCACACTCAAGTGAAATCATGCCTTAGGAAAACCTCATTGTTTCATGTCAGGAACAGTGTACGAAAAATTCCATATCAGGGTCCTCATAACCATAAGAATATTAATGCCGAGTATGTAAATAAAATCAGCATTAATGACATAAATTTAGTAGTGTAAGTATATAAAGATAGTGTATGTGTTTGAAGAAACCTACATGAGTTTAATTTTTGTTGGGATCAAGCGTTTATAGTGTAGGCCTATGTGTTTGATGAAACATACACGAAATCAAATTTTGCTGGCCTAAGGCGTTGAGGAAAATTTGGTGCATTATGAACAACTCACGGAGAACTCAAGACATAGAATTTGAAAATGCGGTAAGCGTAAAATTCAGTCAGTGCGTTCAATAAGTGCATTGTTTTGAAAAATGCGAGAAGCCTAAAATCATTCCATTAAGTCACATAAGTGTCGGAATTTTGTATCCGTTTTTTTTTTTTAATGCAAGAAGCATAAAATCATTCCGTGAAATCAAAATAAGTGTCGGAAGTAAGTAATTATTTCTTTTGTACAAGGTAAGAAGTGTTAACACCAGCGTTCGAAGGTTGTAAAACGGAACCGAAATTGAAAGTTTATAGTAACGAGGTCGCATTAATGAAATGTGAATCTTTAGTCTGTGAAATTGTTGTGTTGTGCACCAGTTGCGAAGAAGCTTCTTGGGCATGTTAATTTTGTGGTTGACTTTACAGTAGTACGTACTGTAAGAGTCTAAATAGTATTGGTAAGGGTGTTAGATTACGGGCTATGATAGTCGTAACTAAATTTGGATGTAAAGATGCATCAAGCCATACCTTGCATTGGTAAGAGCTGCGAATATGTCGTGCGAAGACTGCCACAGATATATTTTATTTTTGCCACAGAATTACTTTTAATTTGTCGCAGACACCAAGGATAAATATTTCAATGATGTCGCATTTTCAAAATGAAAAGACAGGACATTTAGGTTTCACTATACAATACACTTGAACTACCATCACAAAACATACGTGAATACATACAAAAATAAACAAGGATGAACCTAGTACACAAGAAACACGATTATGTGATATAATGGGACTAAATCGTAAAAGGGTAAGGAAAGGTATCCCGCTCATATTTAAGTTTTCTTCGCTATAAGCAATGTAGTGTTTTTCAATCACTGAATGAAATGCCATATACGCAATCTGATATGAAAAGACAGCGAGATTGGTAATCTCCTAAGATAGTTGGTTCAGCTTTTGAAAAACATTTTTTTTTTTTTTTTTTTTTTTTTTTTGTAACAGGCTGATTAAAAATTATTATGTCATACTGTTGGTTATAGAGCTCGTACAAATATTGTAGTGCAGGAATCCTTTTCTTTTCAGTAATTTTACAATAATATCTAATCATTTGAATTAGAATGCAATATAGCTGTAGTAATAATTGTGTGTAAACATTAGGTTAAGTTGTTCCCAGAATGAATGTTGAGTGCAAGCGTGTTTGTGATTTTGTGACTCCGGAGAGGATTGACCATTGTACAAATAGTTTCATGAAACGTGATCTAATAGTTGCACTAAAACGCGACTGGTTTTTTTTTTTTAGTTAAAAAATATTAATAATTACATATTGTTAAAGTCGGAATTTAGTTTCCAAAAACGAGACTGTAGACTGAAAAGGCTGACAAATTTATTTTTAGCACATTAATAAGTTTTATTGATTTGTATTGTATATCAGTGTTGCCCACTAAATTGAGAAGGAGTTTTTTGATTAAGAAGCATTTCGGCATCATCAATGAGATTGTATTTTAATGTTTAACGTAATACTAATGTAAAAAGGCACGACATAGCAAAGTTAGCAAGGTTAAACTTATAGCTCAAAAGGGAACATGTGAAGTGAATTTAAAAAGTACCGGTGATAAATAATGGCAATAAAAAAATATATTATATACAAATATATTTTTTTTTTTTTTTGGTGGACGATGAAGAATATTTAATGGTATGAGAACATTACGATTTCATTATCTTTTTACTGTGGTTATGAGCAGCAGGTAACAATTATTCTGTGCTGACGTTAACCTCTTGTTAGCGGCCTCACCTCGCCGGTTTCCTGGAAGTTGGATCAGGTAGGTAGCTGACCCTCCTCACTGTCAACTAGTGAAAGACTGTGTAGGAACATCGTCTTAAGAGCGAAATTTAAGTGGCTCCAACACTCATAGTAGTGATTTGTGTAGTCGCGACAATTTATGAAGACAGACCGTGGCTAAATGCAAACACGGCGTGTTTCGCGAACAATGAAAAACCGAGGAAGTGGCAATAACATGCAATTCCCAGAAACTTAAACTCGCGGCCAACCAGGGGAGCCTGAATGGAGAGAGGTCGTGTGTGTGTGAGTGTGTATGTGGGAAGTACAGTGATCCTCCAATATAAAATGAGCTACTATTTTATGTAAAACATTGCTTTCATGTCTGGACGTTTACCGGAGATGGGAGGGAGAGAGAAGGGACGGGATTGGCTGAACCGACGTCCGTGGGTCTTCCCGATCTATGGAAGTGAGCGGCGATGATGACAACAGGGACTCGTTCGGCAGATCTCGAGACGAGAGGTCATTGAAGCGAGTGGAGAGCCGGCAAGAGGTACCCGTACAAAGTCATAAGTGTTTATGTCCACACGGACACAAGTTTGATTGGAAGTGGTTCATGTGAAGACAGGTGCCGGTGTATCTTCCCCTGTGCTGACTCACGGTAAATACCTTCAGTAGGAAAGTGCACTAATATTCGTAGTCACTTTCTCACCCAAATAGCGACCCTGGCAAGGAAACTTGCATATAACAGTTTCAATCTGCCGAAACCCAATGAGTTTTTAGCCAGAGCATAAATTAAAATAACTTCGTGGTTACAACAAAAACAATGACGTGCCTTTGTCCTTTTGATTATTAATTTGTTTATATGTTTAAATATTTCAGTGATGACAGAAATGATATGTTCAATTCATATGTAAATTTTAACCGAATAAATATCCAGGTTATGGAACTTTTATTGATGAACAATGATGTCATGCATTGTAATTGATTACGAACCCGTTCTCTATTGAACTAACTTTAATTAAATTTTCCCTGAAATTTTAAATAAATTAATACATTTTTATTTAAAGTAATAAGGCACCCAGACCTGCCACACGCTTCATTGACGCCTAACGTGTGGGGCACGAGTTCAATATAGTGAAATTTATCTGATAGTTATCAATAACATATGAAGGAAATTATACGTAATTCAATGACGTCAGTGTATCATTATATTTTCAATCAACAGTGCCAAAAACTCCGTGTTTAATGTACTATTTATAGCTCAAAACACTCATTTACAGCAGTACCACAAACCTGATAATGCTTATATTAGTCTTCAAAGTGCAGATGCGGAATTTCGATGAAGTGGTTAAAACAAAGTGGAAGAGAACAATGTGCACGCGTCACTAAAGCCACGTTCTAAATTTCTAAGTCTCTTTGTAAATCACTTTCGCATTCACGCAGTCCAATATCAAAAGCCACATTAATTACATTTTCAAATTATGATGTTGGTATGTCAATGTCATAACATGACCTTAGACTACCATATGGCAAGATAGGCTTTTACATAAGTGTTGCAAATTGATTGGAAACTACAAAGTGATGATTCATGATGAAATTACGTTCATGTATCCTCACCTGTGGTTTGTCACATTGTAGCCTTACAAAATCAGTATGTTAATAGAGGTAGAATGCAACGTTTTGCATGGAAATAACACACGCCACCGTTTTGCTTATGAACGCTTGTTGTATAACGAATTTTTTTGTGCGGTACCAAGCGTTCGAAGTGAAAGGTGTCACTTGTCAGCCGTGAGTTTTAGTATTCATTGGAGAGTACATTCCACACAAACTATAATCTCCTCTTTAGAAATAAATTGCAAAATTAAAACATCTCAGCGTGCGGATGATAAATATTATTATTACTTTCTTCTGTTCCCAAAGCGTGTCATAGTATTTATCCAACTTGTCAAATTTCCGTTTCTGATCATCTGAAGCCTTCCACTAGGTGTTGTGGACTTTCTCCATTTCCATCGCATCAAACTTGTTCCAAACGACTGTTACAATTTTTTATTTATTTTTTTTATTTTTATAATTCTAGCCTAGTTTCATACAACATTCGGTGTTCGACGAATATGCTGGATCCATTTTCGAAGCAAAGCTGAACTGACGAAATGAAAAATATTTCTTGAATTGATGGTTTGAAAAATTATTTTTATGCGTAGGCCTAGGGAACACCTTCGCCACTAAATCTCATTAAAAAAGTAAGGTTTCCTAATAATGGCTTCATGAGTTTCACGCTACGTCGAAATGCTCCTCATTCTCCTTCCCGACTTTTCGACGAGGCCTTAGGTCTTCGTCAGGTGATTTAGCCGCCTTCTGAGTCTGCAGAGACTGGCGTTGTGGCCGGTTGCTCTCATGTATGTACTGTGGAGACTATCGATTCTCTAAGAAACATCGATTGCTGAGAGACATGATGTTACTATTTATGGTTCCAGAGTTATTTATTATTTAACACGCATTTCCATGCCTGGCTAAGACCATAACCGCCATCTTTGTTGATGTTGTTATGCTGTTTGAATATATTGATAGCCTCATTTAGTTTCCTTTGTAGATAACCTTCGGTTCTAGCTAGCAGGTCTTTTATTTTACCACAGTGATTTATGTTCTTCCTTTAACTAGTGTTCGGCAATAGCTGATTTCGTGTGATGCTTGAGAAGTGTGAGACTCATATATGTTCACGCATCCTCAGTGGTACTGCTCGTTCGGTTTCACCCAACTAGACCTTGAGGCAATCACATGGTACTTTATAGATTTTACTGCACTGTTAGGGAGACCGATCATTGCCGCTCTCAATTTTCCTTTTATTTTGTTTCAACTTCTAAATATTGGTAAATACGGATGTTTTAGTGAAAAAGCACTCAGTAGGCAGGTTTGGACACACGATATTCAGAAAACCAACCCATACAGACAGGTACCTCAATGCTTCGTCACATTATCACCCTTACAAAAACGAGTCTCGATTAAAATGTTGTTCTGAGAGCACAATGAGTGGATCATTTAATGAACGAAAAAGAACATTTTGAACGAGCACTCCAACAATATGGGTATTGGTATAATACGATAACAAATGCAATGACCACTAAGCAGAAGAAAATCTATCTCAGTGAGGGATAATGTTAACATTCTACACATATTTAGAAGTTGAAACAAAATAAAATAAAAACTGAGATCGGACAAAGACCGAAGGTCTCCCTTACACTACAGTAGAATCTATGAAGTACCATGAGATTGCGACAAGATCTACTTAAGTGAAACCGAACGAACCGTATCCGTGAGGATGCGTGATCATATGAGTTACACATGTCTGAGGCATTCTTCGAAATCAGCTATTGCCCAACACCAGCAGGAAAAAAAAAAAAAAAACCCGGATAATACTGTGGGAAAATAAAAGAGTGCTAGCTATAATCGAAGGTTATCTACAAAGAAATGTAACAGAGGCTATCGAGATATTCAAACAGCATTTATTTATTTATTTATCATATGGCTATTCAGACACTTTTAAGAACATTGATAAAATATATACACTGCAACTTTACAAGATTAAATACTTATATCTAGTTTATTAATATACTTTATTGATTCCTTAGTTGCCAGCAGGAAATCCTCTGGATCACCACTGTAAGATCTTATAGGACATTCTTCTATAGTCTGAATCTCTACGCATTCGCATAAGAGGGATGGTTGCTTGCCCCACGTGTACAGGGAGTGTGCGCATCTGCCATGCCGAGTTCTGATTCTGTTGAGTGTGGACCAAGTTTTACGAGGTAAATCAAAACCTGGTGGCTTTTGTGTAATGCAAGGTAAGCTGCTGTTTTGCTGTACAGTCCACTACTGCATCCAAGCTTTGGTGATGTTAAAATCTGCACGAATAGCATCCCTTGCCGATTTCATTGGAGGTTTTCTAGAGTGAAGCCTGTTGATGTTGGCATCCTTAATATCTTGGTGGATCGGTAAGTTTCTGTTGTCTATTATTCTCATGTACTCACGTGTAAGAGCATTTATCCGCCGCAGGTTAGGTGGTGGTATGTGGCTCTGTATCGGGAGCCATCTTATGGGAGTTGTCTTGATAACGCCTGCAATCATACAGAGGCTATCGAGATATTCAAACAGCAAAACAACCTCAACAAAGATGGCGTCTATGGTCTTCGTTAGGCATTGAAATTTGTGTTAAATAATAAATAACTCTGGAACTGTAATCAGTAAATCGCAAAAATCAAATCTCTGAGCAATTAATGTACAAGTATGTTAGAGAATCCGTAGTCTATACAATATAAATATGAGCGCAACGCCAGTCATTAGCAGACTCAGAAGGCGTCAAGTACCCTAAGGAAGACCTATGGCCGGGTCAAAACGTTGGGAAGAAGGAGGACCATTTCGACGTGAAACTTGTGAAGGTATTTGTACTGACCAGCATTGAAGCCGCACTTAACTTCAAATCCATGACGTCGTTGACATAACATTTTTGAAGACCGTATGGTGAAGGGTACTTCTACCTCTTCAAACGTTTCCACAAAACAGGAAATCATAGAAAGAAGCCAGTAGATTTCAAAGTATGGGATGCATTCATATTTCAAGGAGATGTGATGCCACATCACTGGGAGGAAGGTAAGAATTCACGAGTTGAATACTGGAAGCGATGGTATCATACGAATCGCTGTCGTGTCTAATTCGGAAGGAAGACTAATCACCAGATCTGTCCAGCTGGTTATTCTCTTGGTGACTGAGCAGGGTGGGGAGGATATTGGATCATCTGCGGTCTGGATTAAGAGCACTTATGGATTATTTGTACAATCTATTTATATTTATCTTGTAGTTACGTTGTGTTGTCGGAGAGTATTAATAAACAGTGAAAGCACGTTCATTTTCAATATTTAATCCACTACAAAGATGAAGCTGGGTGGATTAAAAAGAAGAATAAAGATGGTATCCTTCCTTAAATACCTATTTCTATGGGAATGTCTGCTGCTGGAGCTCTTACAGAAATAGCCGCGAGTTTAATGAAAGCTGTCAAAGCAGCTAATGAAGCCAAAATCAGTTTGCAGAAGAAAACGGCCCAATGAACCTATGGAAGCCAATGCAATAAAAGCCAAAGATCTTTATTTGAAACCATACAGAATAGGCGGATCAGGATTGAAGAAAAAAAGTCAATCCTGCCGTTGACAGACAAGGATATATGTAAAGAAGGAATGCATCAGCATATACCTCATTTTCTTGTGATTTTATGCGTGATTTATTACCTAAGTAAATTCGTGATCGTGAAAGTGGAATCGTGAACTTGGACAGTGAAAACAATAATGGAACACATTGGATTCCGTACATCAAGTACAAAGACGGTGTGGTTAAATAATTCGACAGTTTTGGTGGCTTACCCTCACTGTTGGAAATGCAGCGCTACTTTGCAGACAAAAGAATACCGCACAATATACAATATTACTAGGAGTACGGTACACACACATGAGGCTACTTGTTTTTGAAATTCTAGTAGGATAATGTTTGACACCATTCTAGCACGAACCTTGGTCAGGGTAACAAATGTCTGTGGCACTCTACCTGTCCAGTAATAACTTAATCTTGAGTTGTGATTACTTCCCACCTATAGATTTCAGATAAGACGAGTATTCAATCAGGAGAGTGGATTTTCAAAAATTCAACTCGATCCCCAAGACTGGGCAGTCAAATTGTATACTTCATTACTTCAAGAAAAATTTATATACCCACATGATCATATGATACTAAAGACTTCAAATTATTTAGTTAAGCAGACTAATATCGAGAAATTGATTATTAGGTCAATCAACAATTCACCGAATTGTGAGATACAAATAACTGTTAAGATTGATTCCACTAATACAAACTCAATTGGTTCACTGCTAGGTTTTTTATAGAGTGTGTTAAAACCTGGATTTCATACTTCAGACTATTGAATATATTCAAAGTTAACGCCAAATGTATAGAATGAAATTATGTCAACGATAAGTTGGGACATACACTACATGAGTTTTTTCCCAACAGTGCTGCCAGGATACAAGATTGTAGAAGTACTTGAAAATGAAATCCATCTCCCCATCATTGTGAAAATGCTCAACAATACTCATATTAGAGTTGTTGACAATGACGGCAAATTCTTTGATTTCAGAGTAGAAACCATTACTCTGAGACTACATATAAATAATGGGTGTTCGTTCTAACAAGAAGCTGCAAACTCGTGCAATTGTCAGTCGTGAACCAACAGTGAACTGGTTAAAACCTGCTACCGTGCTCTCGCTACAGTCGTTAGGCTATACCGTAAAGTATGGATGAGCTATATGATATAACTTCTAGTGAGAAATTTGAGGAATTGGCTACTCGTAAACAGTTACTCAATGATCAATCGCATATGTCATCCACATTTAATAACAATGACGAGATTCGGATACTTATTCTGAACCAAGATACCTACACAGTGCTGAGTGAAAGTTACCTGCATATTGAAGGAAGATTCGAAAAAAAGATGGAGCTGGAGCAATAAATTATCTTCTCACAACCAATTCCATTACATTCCTGCTTGAGGAAACTCGGCTAAAAAGTGATGGACATGAAATTGACGGAAATAGCACAAAAAGGCACTAATTTCTGGCAATACTCAACAAATTCGGATGCTGAACAATGCAGGATAGAGCCCACGTGAACTTGGGGATGGCAACTTTGATATCTGAATACCATTGAACAGTGGCGGCTCTAGAAGTAGTGCCACTGTGACCTCTAATAATGAAAAGATAAATTAAAAAATAAATGCAGTGAAAGAAAAATAAATATTTATAAATGCGGCATTATCTATTCTACAGCTAGGGAAAGTATTGAACTCCATCTGTTGGCAGCATCAGTGAACTGTTTCGCTGTCGTGGAGACAATTCTTGGATGGCACAGATCGCGCATGTGCTCTAGCGTTTTCGTGGAAATATTCAAGGTCGGGGGTTCCCTTTGTTAATGGGGAATGGAGACAATTTCGTTCTGTCACACGCTGCAGCTCGAAAAAGTTAGTAATACTGCCGGCAGAGTGCAGCAGCTGCCATTTTTCTAGCATTCAACTAAATATCCACTGGAACAGTGCTTCAGCCTGTTCGCTGATTACTGGTGGTCCGCGAACATAGTTCAGGAGTTCCACAGGCATAATATCATAATTTCTGGTACCATATTCGTACTGTATAAGGCTGTATGCCCAACATTTAAAAGCGTTGAATATTTCAATGACCCGGCAAAAATGTGGCATTTCCAGGATGAGATAGGACAGCATTGTTTCTACAACAGTCTATTCACTTCCATGTGGCGTCTAGAGATTAAGTAAATGACGGTTTACTAAGGGATTTAAGTGGGTATGAGGAACCGTGGTAGTTGATAAGATTGGTAACGCGAGTGGTGAAGTAAATAAAAATAAAAGGCATACGGTCTAGTGTCTTTTATTTTGGTTTATATATGTAGGCCGGTGGTATAATGTAGCGCCCATCCTGTAGTAACATTATTATTTATCGGTTATTAACATTATTATTTATCTAGTTTGGTCTGATTAACATGTAATTAACTTTTAATAGTTCCCATCCAGTTTCATATCTGCGTTTTCATTGGATTGAAAACGTGGTTTTAGATTTATTATGTTATAATGGTACATTTTAATAACAACAAAATAAAATTAGGCCCAGGTTGGAAGACATTAAAAAAGACAGAGGAAAAATTTGCGGAGGTAACTGGCGACGAAGGAAGAAAACTTAGAAGAGGAAGATGAAATTGCGTAATCGTCGTCCATAGTCGGCTGAAACGAAAAGGAGGAAAAAAAGGCCTCTATGAGTTAGTTGCTTACAGCATTATGTTTGAAAATTTACTTGTCCTCGGGTTGAAAAAGGTTTGGATACGCTGCCCTAGAAGCTTTGTCAATGTGAGCAGGCAATATTGCTTTTTTCTTAGATTCTCTGAAGGAGAATTACATAAGTTTATGAATGCACGTAACAGGAAACGATTCTCAATAGAAATGTGTTCCACTGTCGTCGTGGTCATCGAAGGCAGCGCCGGATAAGAAAGTATGGACCCTAAACACTCTAAAAAATTTTGATTCCCTCTGTTTTTGAAATTAATTATATGTATTTTAAAAGTTCAAAGAAAAGGTTTTTCTAGATGACTAATATAATTTATTAAATTTTCATCAATTAACAAACGAATTTTACAATTTATCATATTTTGAAACTTACTTTTATTTAACGTACACTACTACGAAACAAAAAAATTAACTTCCATTCTTTTCATATTATTTTAATTGTTTTATTCTGGATGATTTTATTTTTTATTATTTTTATTTAGTGAAAAAAGTGAACTTTCAGGGAGCCTTCAAAAATCAGGGGCTCCAGGCTACTGCCTAGTCGTGCCTAGTCCTACCTTTTGGGTAATCTAACACTGCTTGTAGATCAACTTGTCGGTTTTTGGCTAATCACTAAATGTTTACCATTTGGTCAATTTTAAAACATTAATCATTGATTAATTTCAAAATCATTTAATTAATCCGGCAATAATTGCAGGTAATGAGACTTTCACACGTTACAATTCTTTATATAGTGTGATTCTTACTCTGAGCTGTTTTTCACCTTTCACTTCAATGATGTTCAGTAAGCCGCGGAAACATTCAGTGGCGGATCCAGGGAAGGAGAAGGCTAGGGGGCTTAGGCACCCCTACCCCCAAAAGCACCAAGGTCACCCCCGACGACATGGATTTTGGGAAACTTTTTTTAACATTTTGCTGTTCTTACAAGGGCGGCATTCTGGAGTAATGAGCCCCCCAAAACAAATCCTAGCCCTCCCCCAATTAAACCTAAATCCTGGATCCGCCAGTAGAAACATTTTGTTGTTGTCACTACCTGAGCAAATCACTTCGGACGCCACTGCCATTTAGTATGCTTTTAGCCTATTGTGAAGACTGTAAAAGGATACTTCCAAATCTAAAACAAGAACTAGTACTGATTTGTGCTAGGGATGACACAAATTCATACATACATTCCAATGAAAATCCTCAAAACTGTAAATTCAGACTTAATAAAGTCGCGTGCAAGTAGGCAACAAAGAGAAACTGGCTTTGCTTAATATTGTGGAAAGTGGGAAGTTAAAAGGCCTTTTTTTAAAAGTTTGAACTTGCTTGAATATCCAGTACTATACTTCCTGTAAGGAAAACACAAGTTTGGACTTTGGAGACAAAAACGAACCTGGAGAAACCTAGGACTGTAATTCTGTGTTTTCAAACAAACAGGAAACATAACACGGAAAAAAGTGCATCTGAATTTGAACTAGTTTTAACGTACGAGAACATGAATTTAGACTTTAAGAAAAACAGGACAAGCGCGCTGTATGACAAGTACGCAACATTCAAGCAGTCTTACTCTGAACATGATCGTGCCACACAACTACTAAAATGTGAAGATTTTGTATCAACTGGTCATCTATTTGTTGTAAATGACTGTTCACAACAAAATGGAGCAGTTAAAACGGGTCCTGTAGAATTACACATGAAATATGGTAGTAGTGAAAATTTTACAGCAAATACATATGCATACTGCTGATCCTGCACGATAGTGTTATAGAATACGTACCGTTAACTGGTGTGGTCCAGAAGCTGTCATAAGACAGGATAGCATCCCGACGTTCCAGCTCATTACCCTTCCGACCCTATTGCTGGACGGACAAGGATTCAAGACGAAGGACGGTGTCTTCATGTTCAAAGACGTTGCTGTGTGTGTAATACGATCTGACAATATTATCGCTAGCCATTGCATAAGGGTATTGTCACCACAACCAACAGTGACTTGGTTTACAAATAATTTCGATGGAATACCTTGGGACATTGATGGTGTGACTTTCAGTAAATAATGTTTCATCCAACCCGCAACAACCACGAAGACGGTGCCTTTATTTATTTGAAAGGACTGTTAAAAGCTCAATGGTTCCAAAAGATTATTAGGAAGAAGGTCTGCTAAAGTATAGTAGAATTAAGAAATCCTCCATTATGAGAAGTCAACAAAAGAATTTGATAAAACTTTTCAAAGATGATTTATTTTGTAATGCTATATGTGTTGTTGAAAATACATTTTTGATTGCTCAGTGGTGGGTGAAATAAGAAACAATTAAATTTTAATTCAAACTCTTTTAGTTTAGTAATCTCACACATCTTGAAATTCTCGGTTACAAAAAAATTTATTAAATGCAATGATTTCATCTCTTAGTTATACAACATCAATTTTAGAACTGTATGACCCATGACTAGGATGAACATTATTGAAGTGCATATCGATTAACTTCCGCACTGACGCCATGTAGTAGTGACACAGCACTTTGTCCGTCAACTCGCCCAAAAATAGCCTGTAGTATATGGAGGCATGGTAGCTCCATTATTTACTTATGGACAAAGACACGGCCACTGCAGCCTGCACATCGATAAGGTTCTGCCACGTGAACTCAGTGAGGAAGATGCCACTGTGGTGAAAACATAACATTGTCGCCCCCAACACCATCCAGAGGAAACAGTATGCTCACCGAGTGGAATGCTGGTCTGGGCTCCGCCAGCGAACATATTAGACACAGCAACCGACTCTCAGATCAGCCCGCCCCATTTAACTGACGAGAGTGTGATCTTGTCGTACCACAAGAGGCCCTAAATCACGTTGGGTTGGCAAGCTCAAAGTCAACCTTTTGGAAACGCCATCGTTGAGCTGGTACACTGACTTTAAGAAAAGAATTTGGTGACACATGATGAGACAGCTGCAAGCGGAAGACGTGTTACGGCTTCAATACGAACAAGAAGTGTTTGGACTCAGCAGTTATCTTCCTATTTTACAAGGCACTGCTCGGGCAGTCATACGGGGTCACGTGTTCCTGTGTAATACAGATGGCAACTGTGGGCGCCACTTGTATGTGAATCATATGACTGCCAGGTGTTTGTGAATCATACGGGTGGCAGCTGAATTGAAGTTAATATCTACAAGTGTGACAAAGGGGTGTGATATAAGTGTTCATGTGTCATACGGGCCACGTGCATCAGATATAGGGGCGGTACCTGAATTGTGGTTAATTCGTGGCGACACGTGCGGTGAAGTTGGGAATAACACACGCAGCTAATTTATCCTTTGTTCACCTGTCAACCTTAGTGAAAATTAATAATTTTTAAACTAATCCAATCGTAGTCAGAAATCCTACCGACTAGTAATCCTAATGACGATCGTTTTTACTTCTAGGTGCCATAATTGTGTATTTTACTTTTTTTTGAGAACATGAAATATGAGGGTGAGTCAAATGAAAACCTTAAATATTTATTAAAATATTATTTACTGTGCAGAAGTGGTACAAAGCTGTATCTATTTTCAACATAATCTCCCTCACGCTCAATGAAAATCCTCCAGCGCTTACAAAGTGCATAAATTACATTAGAAGAAAATTCTTTTGGTAGTCCGCGCAACCACTCATTCACCGCGTGGCGTACCTCTTCATCAGAACGGAACTTCTTTCCTCCCATTGCTTCTTTTAGTGGTCCAAACATATGGAAATCACTTGGAGCAAGGTCTGGTGAGTATGGTGGATGAGGATGACACTAAAAATGCAGATCTGTGATTGTTACGACTGTTGTGCGGGCAGTGTAGGGCTTGCATTTTCATGTTGCAAAAGGACATCTGATGACAGCAATCCACGTCGCTTTGATTTGATTGCAGGCCGAAGATGATTTTTTAGGAGATCTGTGTATGATGCACTGTGGTCCCTCTAGGCATGTAATGCTCCAAAATGACATCTTTTTCGCCCCAAAAGAGAGTCAGCATAACCTTCCCTGCTCATGGTTCTGTTCGAAACTTCTTTGGTTTTGGTGATGAGGAATGGCGCCATTCCTTGCTCGCTCTCTTCGTTTCGGTTGGTGGAAGTGAACTCAGGTTTCGTCCCCAGTAACGATTCTTGCAAGGAAGCAATTACCTTCTCGTCCAAAGTGCCGAAGAAGTTCTTCACAAGCATCAACACGTCGTTCTCTCATTTCAGGAGTCAGCTGTTGTGGCACCCATCTTGCAGACACTTTGTGAAACTGGAGCACGTCATGCACAATGTGGTGTGCTGAACCATGACTAATCTTTAAACATGCTGCAATGTCATTCAATGTCACTCGGCGGTTTTCCATCACTATGGCTTCAACTGCTGCAATGTTCTGTGGAGTCACAACTGGTTGTGCCTGACCTGGACGAGGAGCATCTTCCACTGAAGTCACACCATTTACGAACTTCCATAGGTTTCACACCTTCACTACTCAAAAAACGAATAACAGAACACTGTTCTTCCCTGGTGCAAAGTCTCAAGTGGGGCAGCCATTTTTATACTGATACTGCGACGGTATTTGTGCATCTGTACTATGTTGCCACCTACAGGTCATGCTGCACGCTGCTTGTAGCACGCTTACCAATTTACAGGATAACGGCGCGAAATTTCAATTTTTTTATTACAAATTTAAGGTTTTCATTTGACTCACCCTCGTATGTTCAAGGACAGAACTATACAAGAAAAATTGATTAAATGTTTGTAGTTCCAAGTATTAAGGTGAGCTACGATGTTTAGAAGACAATTTGCGACAGTTTAAACTGATTTATGTGGATAATTTTGTGTGTAAATAGCTTTAGATTTCGTGCCTGTGCATTTCGTACATATTGTAATTGATTTTGATTGTTTTTAATATGTTAATAATTGTTTAAGTATTTTAGAGTTCGAGAAACAATGGTCGGAAGCCTGTGTAACAATCTGGAATTTTATATAGAAGTTACACGTATAAGCGATCGGCAGAGACACGTTTTAGAACAGTTTTTACGTATACAAGGAGTCGTATAGTCCGGTACTGTGAGAGTATATAACAGTATTGTCTTTGAAAGCAGTATTGAGTGTAATCGCCGAAGCTTGTTTTTACATGTACAAACAGTTTCTTTAGGGTCTGATGCCTTCTGGAAATAGATAAAGGTAAATCTGAAAGTGTATCTTGGACTACTTATTTCATCATTTATAAAAAACCTATATACCTTTCAAGTTCTCTGTACGGAATTATTCAACTGACCAATAGTTTGTGAACACTTTGTCTCTATGAGTATATTTGCCCTAGAATATTATTCCATACTACATTAAGGAGTTAAAATAATCAAAATAAACTAGTTTCGTCTTAGAGAAATCACCATTAGCAAAAATTGTGTGAATTGCAAATTTAGCTGTACCTAATCTCTTCAGTAAGTCAGAAACTTGTACACTCAAATTTAAAAATAAAATTATCAATATGCAAAATAATAAATTTCACACTCTCTGCGTCTTGAATGGATTGGTCTGCAAATTTTATGTCTATATCTTGTGATAACCAATGCCATGTAACGAAAAACATATTCTGAGTTGTTTTTCTTTCTATCATCAATCTTTCGACTGGATTCATGCAAACCTCCATCCCTTCCTATCTTGTGCCAACCTCAACAACCCACGTCCTTAATTATGTGCTTCATTTATTCTAATCTCTATCTTCCTCTACAGTTCTTACCTTCGACTGTTCCCTCCACCAGCAAATTACCAATCCAGCATGTCTCAAAATATGACCTACCAGCCTGTCTCTTCTTTCCGTAAGCTTCTTCCACAAACTTCTTTCCTCACCCATCATTTCCAAAACTCGTTCATTTCTTTCTTTGTCTGTACAATTAATTTTCATAATTCTTCTGCTGCACCATATTTCAAATGCTTCAATTTTCTTTCTTTCCGATAGTCCTAAAGCCCACGTTTCGCTACCGTAAAGTGCTGTGCTCCACACATAGAGTTTTAAAAAGTTCTTTCTAATTCCTTTATCAATATTTGAAACTAAAAGACGCTTTTTGCTAGTGATTTTCTGCTTTTAACATCATTCCTGCTTGTAATTTTGCTTCATTGCGTCTTCTATATACGAGTTGAATATTAACGGGGACAGACTGCAACCTTGTTCCACACCTTTTTTAAATGATGCATTTCTCTAATGATTCTGTAATTTTATTATAACCACTTGATTTTTATAAATTATCTCTCTGTTTCGATCCTTTAGACCTGACTACTTTAAAATTTTGAACATCCTGTCCCAGCTAAAATTATCAAAAGCTAAGTCTAATTAACAAATGCCATAAATGTATCTTTGTTTTTCTTGATCCGCCTTTCAAGTAATAAACGTAAAGCCAGAATTGCTTCCCTTGCACCACGATTTTTCCTAAATCCAAATTGATCTTCAACTACTATCTCTTCTACTAGCTTTTCCATTCTTCTGTATAATATTCTGGTAAGTAATTTTGAAGCATGTGATGTTAGACTAATGGTGCGATAATTCTCACATTTGTCGGTTTGTGCATTCTTCAGAGGTGTGAAGATATTTTTTATCAAAATCAGTTGGAATTTCTAATATATCATAACTTTTTGAAACCAGCTTCAATAATTTTCGTTTCCTTCTTCTCCTAAGGATTTAAGAAGTTCTGCAGAGCTCTCATCAATTCCAACTGCCTTATTTGTTTTCAAGTCATTCAGAGCTATATTAAATCCTGTACTCAAAACAAGTTCTCCTAAGTCATCAATATTGACATCACCTTCCTTTTCCATTTCGAATTTGTTCAAGTCATCCGCATCATACAGTTTCTGAATGTATTCCTTCCAGCGGTTAGCTATATCGTATGTGCTTGAAAAAGGATTCCCTACGGCAGCTTTAATATTCCCACCTCTTCTCTTCAATTCTTTAAAATTCTGTTTGATCTTCCTATATGCAACATCAACTTTAACTACGACCATTTCATTTTCTACTTCTTCACACTTTTCTTTCGGCCTTTTTTTCTTTGCGTTTCCTGTTTATTTTATTTTTAAATTTCTTGTATTGCTATCTTCCTGCTCCATCCTGAGCATTTTTGTAATTTCTCCTCTGATCCATCAGCTCCATTATTTTTTCCGCGATCCAAGGTTTTCGGGGTGTTCCTTAAAGCCTAATGTTTCTTTACCAGCTCTCATTATTTCGGTCTTTAATGGATTCCATTCGTTCTCCGTTGAGCTCCTTTTAGTGTTAAATCTTAGGCTTAAGTCTACCATTTATGGAAATTTTTCTCTCATACCACAATGTAACAGTTTATTAACAACCAATCTTTTCTGCTTATGCTGCTTCCTTATTTGCTTGAATTTCAGCATGCACTTCATTACTATCATTTATGGTCGGAGTCTATGTCTGCTCCTGGGTACGCTTTACAGTTTAGAACTTGATTCCTGAATCTCTTTTTGACCATAATATAATCTAGCTGATATCTGCTGTATCCCCAGGACGTTTCCAGGTGTATATCTTGTTGCATAATTCTTAAACCGTGTTTGCCACTACTAGCTTACAATTTCACAAAATTCTAACTAGCTCCTTTCTCGCTCTTTTCTTTCTCCTAGACCAAAACTTCCTACAGTATTCCCCTCTTTTCCTTCTCCCACTATCGCATTCCAATCACCCATGATAATTAGATTTTTCTCCCCCTTCACATACTGGATTAATTCTTGAATTTCTGCGTATATGTTATCTATCTCCTCTTCATCCTCCTGTGACGTTGGCATATACACTTTTACTAACGTGGTTGGGGCGGGTTTAGTTTCTAACCTCATCAGAATAATCCAGTCACTAAACTGTTAATAATAACTCACCCGTTTCCCTACTCTGTTATTCATTAGAAATCCTACACGAGTGACTCAATTAACAGCTTGTGTTCTAATTATCCAGTCTTCCCCAGCCCAGAATTCCTGTGTGTCCTTCCATTTAGTTTCACTAATCCCAACAACATCAACTTAAGCTGTTCCTTCTCCCTTTTTAAATTTTCTAATCTACCTGTCCTATTCAGACTTCAAACATTCCACCCTCAGACTCGTAGAATATTTCTATCCTTTCTGACGTCTCCAACCTGAATAGTCCTCACCCGGTGATCCGATTGGGGGACTATTTAACCTCCGGAATATTTTACCCAGGAAGAAGCCATCATGATATATGTAATTTGAGAGGATTACATATCCTCGTGATACTCTTTGGTTCTTAAAGGCATTGCTTTCCCATTGCCTCCAGCATCCCTATGCCATTGATCATTTCTGATTCATCTGCCATTAGCGGCCGTTTCGAACCCCAAGGGCAAGAGGTTGCCCTGGAACACTCCACGCTCTCCCGCCCTCCTTTTGGAGGCCGTTGGCAAGGAGTGGGTAACTCTTTATACCGGGAATCTTTCAGTCGCTAGAGTATTGTCAGTGCAAAAAGGGTGCACCACGTGAAGAAGAGGTTGATATTTGGTTGGAAAAGTCTAATATAGTCTTTCCCAAACCCTTACTCTCCTCTGAGTTTTATGAAAACTCAATATCTGAACCATTTATTAACGAGGTCAATTATATAATTTTAAATATATTATATTGACAAAGCTGGAGGACTTTTATATCCCTTTAATCGTGTCATCTGCAAAACTGACGAATTTGATTTATTAGGTGTAACACAGAGTAGATAATTAACATATACGAAAAACAATAGTGTCCCAATATATAATACTGATTTACACCCTATCTGTTAAAATTCCCAATCAGAAAACTGTGGAGCAAATGACGAAGCCTTATAGTGTACTAGTGACACTTCTGTTTTCTATGCATACGGTAAGAACTAAGCCACTTATTAATAATTCCATCTATACAAGCCGAGATACACAAGGGTTTATTCTTCAGTTTTTATTTGTCTCTTAGCGTTATGTAAAATTTAACCTTAAATTGCGGCGCCACAGTTACGGATAGCAATCGGAATTTGGAACAAATGTGATAAAAGAAAATTGACAAAAAATAGAAATCTGAATTGTTGTGTTAGAAGAATGTAGCCTTCACCAATGTCAAACAAAATTTGTGAATACCCTATTTAAATTTAATTGTGATGTAACGCACGCTCCGATGGCAATTTCCCCACACACCAAATTTTTATCCTTTCCTTTATCCGTCTACTTCTGGCCTCAGCGAATTTCAATTTTGTCACTATTACTGTGGTTTATATTCAATTACAAACTAAATAATATAAGTTTCGATTGCTTTTGTAAATAATGTACACACCTGAGTCTATGAATAGAGTGTGTTTAATGGAGTTTGTATAGAGTTTTCTGACTGTTCCAATCGTTAAGAACCAGTTAACGTTGTAATAAAAGTAGATGTCAAACACCGACTGAAGGATTTTCTCACTTCCGGTCACGTGACACAAAATGGCAGCCTCACTTCCCATTTTTTCCCTCCCCTTTATGACGTCTTAACCGGTTCCCGGGAAATATAATGGACCAATCAGCGTTCAGGGTAGTATGACGTCACAAGATGGCGGATCATTAGTTAATTTGGTGGTCTCTAGGGTGCAGCACCTTCCTGGGACGCTGGACCGTAAGTTCCTTGACCGGCTGCCCAGATGGCAGCACCTCCTAAGAGCTTAATTTCTTTGGGGGCAGACATTCCACACAGCCCTCTGTCTCTCTTACTCTATTTTCAACATGTCTGGCTCGCGTGACGTCACAGCCACAGAGAATTTTCTACAGGAACCCTAGCGCATAAATGCCATTACACCAGCCAACTTGCCCTCAGTTCCCGGTCGACGCTCGACAAGTGCAGTTCACTATGGCTAGTGGGGTTCTACTGTTTCAAACATGCTACAAGTTAAACAGTAGTGACACCAAGCGGATCACTGTTGGTTTGTCACCTAAACTGGAATTTAATCCAGTGGTTGTACTCGAAAAAGTTGGGTACAATAAAGTCGCTCTCACACATGAATAGTTGGATGTCCTGAGAGAGCTGGTCTATATAGTTGGTGGCTTTTTCAACAACACTGAGCATCTGCAAACGAGTGTCTCACTTGGCAACCACACCGTGTCGTCCCGAGCAGTAACTGGAGCGAAAACTATATGGTTTTACAACAATGCTATTCCTGCCTATGGTGTGTTTATAGGCGAATCAACATGGGAGAACATGGTCGACGCCCTGCCTACAGTGACCAGCGCCATCAACACCATGAAGTCCTGGAGTTATCAAGTTACCAAGTACTACAACGAGTTTGTGAATACGATATCAGTGAAAGTGATTCGAGACTGCCCCCGTTTTTCTGTGAATGGGTTGATTGATTTGAATTTTGATAATGTACATGTCAGTGAAGTGTCATACGGTCCCTATTCAACACTAGTCTATGAACGTTTAAAGTTAGAAATTAAAGCATAAAAAAAGCTATTAGTGCATGATGATGTTAAACGCAAAGCTGGACAAGATTTGAAAGGAACTGATGTATTTAACAGAATTCTAAGCAGAGGTAGTGATGACGTATGTGGTAATAATTAGTGACACCAGCCATCCCTCAGTCCGCTACGATGTGGCTTACAGTTCTACAATTGACTTTGTGCAACTAAAATATTTGATTGTACTTGAATTGTAAGCAGATAATTTATTGTGAGTAAATAAAATCATTTTACCAGAATTTTCTTTTGCCATTTGACCTGTCCTAATTAAATAATGAGATAGTATATACAGGGTGTTTCAAATAGGACTTTACAACTTTGAAAATTCATATAAATTTTATGAAACAAGGAACATAGCTGGTTTTGGTGTTGTTTTAAAGGAAACCACTCGCGTAGTCCGCTAGTGCCTAATCGCTCAGCACAAGCGCTAGCTTCCGTTACATTAAAAATGGCTGCCTTCACTGGACCCAAGCGTGCTAGCTGTGTGGTTTGGTTTGAAGAATCGATGTCGGCGACAACAGTTCAGCGTAATTTTCGTACCAAGTATGCTAAAGATCCTCCTGGTAGGCGTACAATTTATGAGTGGCATAGATGTTTTGTAGAAACAGGGAGCTCAAAAAAACATAAAAAATCCTCAGGTCGTCCAAGCACATCTGACGAGGTCGTTGAGCAAGTGAGAAAAAGTTTTGTCAACAGCCCTACGAAATCGACCCGGCGTGCATCTCGTGAGCTGTAAGTGCCACATACGACGGTTTGGCGTGTGTTGAGAAAACGTTTGCATTTGAAACCATACCGAAATTCGCTTTTAAAAACAATTAAAGACACTGATAAGATTGCACGTCGGAACTTCTGTGTGGATATGTTAAATCGAGTGGATGATGATGAACATTTCTTGGACAACATAATCTTTTCTGACGAGTCAACTTTGCACTTAAGTGGCAGGGTTAACACACATAACTGTAGGATTTGGGGCAGTGAAATTCTACATGAAACATTGCAACATTGTGTTATATCCCTAAAGTTTACTTTTTTGTGCATTGAACAAGAGGAAAATGTACGCCCTTTTTTTTTCAAGAGAGAACCATCAACGGGATAGTGTAACTTGATATGTCACAACAATTTTTGGTACCACAGATAGATGAGGATGACCGAGAACGAAATGTTTTCTTTATGCAGGATTTCGCACCACCACACTATCTGACTGACGTCCGGGATTTTCTCAATGACCGCTTTCCAGGTATATGGATTGGACGTGATGCTCCAATTGAATGCCCCCCCCCCCCGTTCCCCAGACCTGACACCGCTAGATTTTTTCTTCTGTGGTTTCATAAATGATATGGTGTACGTACTTCCTTTGCCGGCCACTCTACCTGAACTTAGAGCAAGAATTTACGCTGCTGCTGAGCAAGTAGCACCTGAAGTGCGAGTCTGGTAATAAATCGACTACCGATGGGATGTCTGCAGAATAACCAACGGAAGCCACATAGAACATCTTTAGTTTAAGGTAAAAAACTTAAAGTGTTTTCCTTTCAAACAACATCAAAAACAGCTCTGTACCTTGTTCCATAAAATTTATATGAAGTTTCAAAGTTGTAAAGTCCTTTTTGAAACACCCTTTATTTTTTTAAAAAAAAGATCTTTTATTTCGCCCACCAATTGGCGATTAAAAATAAATTTTCAATTGCACATATATTATTACAAAATATATGTAAGTTACAAAGTCAAAGTTTTCTCAAATTATTTTTCTTGAGTTCTCGTAGTAGTGAACATCCTAAATCTTCTATATTGTAGCATATTTTCGTCCTGATAATTTTCTGTAACCATCTAGCCTTCTCCCGCCATTTAACGTAAATGATTGAGTCATCCTCATTGATTATTGCATGTAGTATAGAGCACACCTTGCTGAATGAAACGCCATCAGAATCGCAAGGTATTCCATGATAATTATGTGTTAGCCATCTAACTGATGGTTCATTACCTCCACGCGATGGTGATGCTACAGAAATACAAAGTGTAGCGATAATTTTGTCTGAGCGTACTATGTATAAAGCAACTTCTTTGAAAATAAATCCTCCATCCTTCTTCGTGAAGCCCTGTGCGTCCAGGAAGATGGTCGGCATGGTAATGAGTGGCAATACTTGGTGCTATTTGATTTTATGTCAAGTTATGCAAAACACTTGTTAAAGGTATGTATTCCACAACACGATCCTGCAGGATCAGACAGTTTGCAGCTGTGTAAGCTGGAAAATTTTCACTGCTATCAAACTCCACACGAATGTCTACAGGTCCCGTTTTAACTGACTCATTTTGATGTGAGCAGTCAATAACAGTGATAGGTGCAGTTTTGATGAAGTCTTCACGGTTTAGTAGCGGTGAATGATGATCTCGTTCGTAGTAAGCCTATTGAAATCTTACTTACATGTCGTACAGCACTGAGGTAAGTTTTCTCCCAAAGTCCAAATTCATGTTCTCGTACGGATATACCACATCATTTAGGATCATCTTGACATTGGCAAGATTGCAGGAGCCAAAGATGGCTGCACTTAATTCCGCATTCCGTTCCTTTTTGTTTGAAATCCCAGAACCACGAACCTAGGTTTCTCTAGTTGTTTTGATGTTTTCAAAGACCAAATTTGAGTCTTACTTATAGGAAGTATCGGGCACTCCAACATGTAGCAACTTCTGAAATTAATGCGAAGTGGCTTCCCACTGTATACAATCTTAAGCAACACTAGCTTTTCTCTTTCATCTATTTGCAAATGAGGCATCACCCATGCGAGTTTACTGATAGCGAACTTACTTTGCTGAGATTTGGATTGGCTTGTACATATGAATTTGTACAATCCCTAGATCGAATCAGTATCAGTTCTTGTTTTACATTTGCAAGTATCTTTTTAAAGTCTTCGCAAAATTCCCAGAGCATACTCAACGGTATACATACATCAAAGTAGCCATTTCCAAGATCGCGTTGCCCCCATCCTGCGTTGTTCAACACACCAATTCGTTGAGGACTAGCAGAAATTAGCATTTTCTATGTGCTTGTGATACCAACGTTTCTATTTCGATCAATTTCAGCTCCATTAAGTTCATATCTAATTTTCTCCAAAAGAAGAGCGAATGCATTGGATGTGGCAATTGAAATTGTAGCTCCTGACCCATCTGATTTGATAAATCTTCCTTTCATATGCAGGTAGCTTTCACATGGCAGTGTGTATGTATCTTGGTTCTGAACAGGTATCCGAATTTCATCATTGTTATTACATGTGGCTGGCGTATGCGGCTGATGGCTCAGGTATTGTTTGAACGTCACCGACTCGTCAAACTCTGCGCTGAAAGTTATGTCAAGAACCTCATCTATGTTTTTTTAACCTATAGCCTAACGACTGTAGGAAGAGCACGTTTTCGGTGTTAATCGTTGCACTGTTGGTTCACGACTGACAGCTTTGCGTGGTTAACGCTTCTTGTTATAATGAACTCCCATTATTTTTTATATGTATTCTAAGAGTAATGGTTTCTCCTCTAAAATCCACTAAATTACCGTCTTGAGCGACAACTCTAACGTTGGTGTTGCTGAGAATTTTCACTGTGATGGGTAGATAGATGACTAGATGATTAGCGGGTACTTCCACAATCTTGTACCCAGGCGGACATGTTGGAAAAAAAACTCGTGTAGTGTATGTCCCAGCTTATCGTTGACGTAATTTCCTGTACGTATCCTGCACTCTATTCTTTTAGCGTTAATTTAGAAGATCTGCACAGTGTAGTCTGAGGTATGAAATCCATGCTTTAACACACGTTTCGAAAATCCATGCATAGATCCAATTGAGTTTGGTTTAGCGAAGTCAATTTGCACAGGTATTTCTATCTCACACTTGAGTGAATTGTTGTTTGCTCTAATTACTAGCTTGTCGTTTTTAGTGTGTCGAACCAAATCGTCAATATTGTAAGATCCTGTGGGTATGACTATCACTTTATTCTTCGAGTAATAAAATTTACAATTTGATTCGTCTATATTTGGAATCGAATTGTAAGTCTGAAAGTCAACCAAACCAAATGTGTAATCATCTTGACTCAAATCTATCGGTGGTAAGTAATCGCAGCCCAAGACTGAACTGTTGCCCGACAAGCAGAGTGTCACAGAAATGTGTTATCCTGTTCAAGGTTCATTCAAGACTGGTGTCATACATATTCATACAGGAATTTTAAACACAAATATCCACATACATGTGTGCCAAACTTCTGGTGTTGCTGCACATTGTAAAGTTTTCTGTTCCCCGAAAAGTATCGTTGTAATTCCAATGGAGGAGGTCAGTCACCGAAACTGTCGAAGTATTTAACTCTACCATCTTTGTACTTGATGTAAGCAACCCAATGTGTTCCAGCACTTTTAGCACTATCCAAGTTCACAATTCCACATTCTCGTTCACGAACTTTATGGGCAAAGTGTCAGGCATGAAAACGCCACGAAAATATGGTATGCACAAACGCTTTACATGCTTACGTATGTCATCATCCGTCAGCGGCTGAACGGCTTTTTTTTTACCCAGACCCATCTTTCTGGTATGGCTTCTAATATAAACCTTTACCCCCCATTGCAAGTGCCTCCATCGTTTTGTTGTGTCGTTTCTCCTCAGCCAACTGCTTATTCGCCTCTTTTGCTGCTTTAACAGCTTTGATGACATTAGCCACACCACCTGCTAAAGCACCAGCAGCTGACAAAACCAGCAAATAATGGTATTAATGGAAGAATACCACCCTTCTTTTTTTCTTTGGTTTCTTTTTCTTAATACCCCCGCCAAACTTTAACTTAGCACACATGGCCCTGTTAACCAAGAATGCCGCTGCACGTTCACCAAACTTTGCATCTTTAGCCTTCATTCTATCTGCAGCACTCTCAACGAGTATCCGATCTGCTTCAGCTCTATCTGCCCCCTGTGCATAAGCAATAGTCGTGCTTCCCTGCAGGCTGCATCTAGTGGGTTGATACCCTTCTGCCAAGTGCCAACCTGTTTTTCCAGTTTAGTACCGGGACCACAAAACTGGTATGTAGGTATATGCGCCTCAGAAGGCATCTTCTCGATGAGCTTGTTTAAAAAGCCACGACCCTTCTTCTTCTTCTTCCTCGTAGGAGGCATTATTAATGACTGATTTACATTACACACTCGCGCGTCTATATAAAGCCGGAGCAACCATCTAGCCTTGTCAATATATGGTTCGTCAAACAGCGAGGACAAATTACCCGTGAGTAATGTTGCCGACACCAATACTAGGCGGATGAAGAACGGACTTCTGTTCCCTGAAATAGTGAGAGCAATAGTGTGTGGCCCATCAAATTGTGGGAAAACCAATCTCGTGCTCTCTCTGCTTGAACACCCAAATGGACTTAGATTTGTAAATGAATATGTGTTTTCCAAGTCGTTGTACCAGCCAAAGTATCAGTTACTAGGGAAAATATTAAAACTGATTAAAGAAAATTCAGAATTTGAAATTAAGTGATAATCAAAGTGTACCTCCACCAAGTGAAGCTCTACATAATTCGGTTTTTGTGTTTGACGATGTTTGGTGTGAGAAGCAGAATAATATACAAGATTACTTTTGCATGGGCAGGCACAGATCAGTGGATTCTTTTTACTTGTGTCAGACATATAGCAGGATACCGAAACAGTTGGTTAGAGACAATTCTAACTTGATCGTAATCTTTAAACAGGATGATATGAATCTCAAACACAATTATAACGACCACGTCAACACCGACATGACTTTCAATGAGTTTAAAAATGTATGTAGGTTCTGCTGAAATGAGCAAAAAAATGGTTTTTTGGTTATTGACAAAGACTGCGACGTCTATAATGGGAGATACCGCAACGGATTTGATTCATTTTTAACCGACTTCAAAAAAGGAAGGAGGTTCTCAATTCGTCTGTATTTTTTTTTTTTTTTTTTTTTTGTATGTATGTTCAGCGATGCCTTCGCCAATTTTGATCCGATTTAAATGAAATTTTTTTAGTGGATAGGTTGTACCTCCAAAGTGGTCCCATATAAATTTTATTGAGAAACCACCCCTTCTACCCACTTCCACCCATTAATTTTTATACAAATCCACATTTTTTATTCGATCTCGATGAGACTTTGGACATATATAGCCAAAAATAAAGAGAAAAATACTGTCAACTATTGGTTTAAAAAAACCGAACCCCTCTCCCCCTATCCACACCCTTAATTTTGGCCAATTTTCGTTATTCAAAGCTACAGTCGACACCATTTAACTGATCTCCATTTAAGTTGGCAATTACATGTAATTTTTCATGGAGAAGGTTTGTGAGCAAAAAATAAAAATAAAAAACCACCCCTCTCCCCCTTACAACCCTTAATTTTATAGAAAACTACATTTCTTATCTGATTTTTATTGAACTTTGCCCATGTATACTTTAAAACAAAAAGAAAAATCCCGTCTTCATTTGGTCTACCAAAGGTCTACCCCCATCCCTCCTTCCACCACTTTAATTATTGTCAATGTTCTTCATAAAAAGCTACACTCGACACCTGTTTGACCGATGAACATCATAGTTGGCATATACATGTTATTTTTCATGGAAAATCCGACCAAAAAATAAATAAATAAAAAACCACCCCTTTCCCATTTACACCCCTTAATTATACAAACCCTCATTTTTTTATCCGATTTTGATGAAACTTTGGACATGTATAGTCAAAAATAAAGAGAAAAATACTGTCAACTTTTGGTTTAAAAAAATTGAAGCCCTTTCCCCCTATCCAATCCTCTAAATTTCTACCATGTTCTTTATACAAAGCTATAGTCGGCACCATTTAACTGGCCTCCATTGAAGTTGGCATATACATGTAATTTTTCATGGAGAAGGTTTATGACAAAAAAAAAAAAAAAAAAAAATTAAATAAACCATCCCATGTCTCCTTTTATACCCCTTAATTTTATAGAAATCTCTCATCCCTTTTCATTTCCAATTTCTTTACAAAAATCCACAGTTTTAAATCCCGTCAAAATCAATTAAGCTACTTTTAAGTCATGGCATAATATTTATAAAATAAATGTGTCATATTGTCTCAACATGTACTTCAGATTTCAACTTGTATCCCAAGCTTTCACGTTGTGAAAACCAATTAAAAATCTATATTTTCAGATATATTCCAGAGACAGATTTCTGTATGTGGTATCTATTAATGCCCAGATGTTACATGTTTCGGTTATCGACCAGCAGCTTCAACAGATGTTATGATAAGATCGAAACATAGCCTGGACCAAAATGTAAACTGACATTCCTTAACAAAACACCAAATTCACCCCGTTCTGGTAGTTGTGGTATATAAATACAGAATTCTTCTTTGAAAGCAAGCGCTTTAATCATTCAGATACCAGGAAGTTCACAAAATGGAACTGCTGAGCATTTAAAATACAAAACAAACTGTAATAGCACTAAAAATTTAAAAATAAAATAATTGTTTTAAAAACATAAAACAAACAAAAAACAAAAACAAAAAAAAACAAATTTTTTTTTAAAAAAACTCTATACTTTGCTAAGGAAAATGAAAATCTAAATGGACAATATTTTCATTACTGTCATTGAAATTTTTACTTTAATTAGTTATTTTTGGAGTCGGTGCCAGCGAATGTAAGAAATACAAAAAGATAAAAACAATAAGGAATAACAACAATACATAAAAAATCATGTTACTGCTTACCTACAATTAATGCTAGAATCATGTTTCAACAAAACTGAAACATACAGATGATACGCCGATTATTACTACCTGTAAATCGTTTACTGCATGATGCAACCTACCAACTGACACTGTAGCACCAGAGATATGCCTGGATGACCAATAAGGCCAAGCCACAGATTAAAATACTGTTAATTTGTTTCCCTAAGCTGTCTCCCACAATAACACTATTTGCCTCACGACATGCTGTAAAATATTTGGAATTTTTTTCGTACTCCCTGTTTCGCCTCTAACACCAAAAGAATTCAGTAATTCGATCTTCGTGATGTGACAGCTGGCACCAACTCCAAAAATAACTAATTAAAGTAAACATTTCAATGACAGTAATGTAAAATATTGTCCATTTAGATTTTCTTTTTCCTAAGCAAGTTATAAAGTTATTTAAAAAATTTTAGTGCTTTTTTTTTGATGTCGGTTTTTATGTTTTTTAAACAATTATTTTATTGGTAACTGCATACACCTGGAGCTTCTGAAAGTGAGTGTCGGTAATATTTTATTCCCGAAACATACAAGCTGCTTCAGAACATGTGCAAATTTCCATAGATATCGGCTAAATTGTTTGGGTTTGTTTAAATTAGGGGAATTTAAGTGGAAAGATAGTTTGTGTTTTCGGAAACCATATATAGGCATTATATTTATATTTGTTTTAAAGTATAAGTGTTCAAATTTATGTAGAAATCGTTTAAAATCTATGAGTTTGATTAAATTAGGGGTTGTGAAGGGGGTAGAGGTGCTAGTTTTTTTAACTTTTTTTTATTTTGTCACGAACAATCGCAGAAGCGATCTCTTCAACTTAACAATATTTCATCATAATCGGATAAAAACTGTGGGTTTTAATAAAGATGATTGGAAATTAAGTGGTAAGGGGGTAAAAGGTGAGAGGGGTGGCCATAGATAAAACAATTTTAGACATTATTTTTCTGTTTGTTTGAAAGTATACGTGAACACTATTCTTTCAAATTTGGTAAAATCTGTAGCTTTACAGAATATGAAGTACATTGGACCGAACGTGGTGGTGTAACGGTTAGCGTTCTGGCCTCGCATTCGGGAGGACGGCGGTTCGAATCCCCGTCCGGGCATCCAGATTTGGGTTTTCCACGGTTTCCCCAAATCACTCCAGGTGAATGCCGGGATGCTTCCTTCAAAAGGCCATGGCCGAATTCCTTCCCATTCCTTGCCCCCATCCTTTCCCGTCTCTAAAGACCACGTTGTTAAAAAGGGACGTTAAACTGTTACAAAAAAAAAAAAAGTACATTGACAAAAATTAAGGGATGTAAGGGGGAAGAGGGGTTGCATTTTTGGAATCGATATGAAGGTAGTATTTTTCCGTGTGTTTTATAATAAGCGTGTGCAAATCTTAATCGAAATTGGATTAAATCTTTTTTTAAAATATTGGGGGGATTAGAGGTTGCATTTTAGAGAATCATATGTAGGCAATGATTTTTAATTTTTTTTAAGAATCTCTGTGAAAATGTTGGTGGAAATCGGACAAGATCTGTGTGTTTCTTTAAATTAGGGATTGAAAAGGGGTGGAGGGAATGGTTTTTTGGAAATTTTATTTCTTATGATCCTTCCCCATCGCGCACTCGACAATTCACCAAAGTTTCAGCGTAATCGGATGAACGGTTTAGGAGCGCATAGAGAACATACATACATACAAAGAAACGGACATTCATTTTTATATATAAGACTAGCTGACCTAGCAATGCTTCACTATTGCTATACTTGACTACACATAAATATTAAATTAATACAAGTTGGTTTTAATTAAAATTAGATACTTACAGATAAATATTTAGTACTGTTTCATTCAACTCCAAGTTCAGTGTAATAGTCTTGAGTATACAATGTTTTTGGTGATTCTATTTGGCAAATCTACCAAAAAAAAAAAAAAATCTCCGTTCGTTTTGGTGATAATTCAAAGTTCGAATTTGTTGGTTACCAATTATCTGATTATAATCAGCCCAGGGCATTTTAACATGAAATTTTATTTACCCTAAATATATCGCTCTCTAATTTTCTGGCTAATTTCTCCACCGTTTTCGAGATAATTGAAAAAAAAACTGTATGGTTTCAAGTGTAAATTTTGCTTGGTTACGGTGATGGGGGTAATTTCGTTGTTTATTGTAATCCCAAATATAGACAGAATTCTTCTGTTTTTTTTTTTTTTCAATGTATACATGTGCGAATTTCCATTCAAATCGAATTAAAACTGTGAGTTTGTGTAAGAAACATCAGAAATTAAGAAAGGGTGGATATACTTCCAAACTAAATGTAGACAGCATTTTTCTGTTTGTTTTAATCTATGCATGTGAAAAGTTTCATCGACATTGTATAATGGGTGAATTGCTTTTTAAACCAAATGTAGATAGTATTTTTCTATTTTTAATTATACATATACACAGTTCCTACGAAATTGTATAAAAATTGAGGGTTTCTATAAAGATCACTGGAATTTAAGAGAGGAGCTGCTAATGAGGGGACGCTGTTGGGCTTTGTCAAAACAAATGCAAACAGCAGTTTTTTATGTTTATTTCAAAGTATATGTGTGTAAATTTCCTTCATAATCGGATAGAAACTGTAACTTTGCATAAAGAATATTGACAATAATTAAGTGGATGTAAAGGAGGAGAGGGATTGCTTTTTTGGAAACCATATATAGACAGTATTTTTCTGTTTGTTTTAATGTTAGGTATGCAAATTTACATCAAAATCGGATTAAATACGTGGGTTTCCTTAAATCAGAGGGATGTAATGGGGAAGAGAGGTTGCGTTTTCTGAACCCATACATAGGCAGATTTATTTCTATTTGCTTTAAAGTGCAAATTCTAGTATAAATCGATTTATTTATTTTTTATTTTTTTTATTTTGGTGAGGAATCGTGACAGACACACACTCAACAACTCACAAACGTTTCATCGTAATCTGTTACAAATTGTTAGTTTCAATAAATATAATTGGAAATTAAGAGGGTAGGATGTAAATGGTGAGAGGAGTGGGCTTAGACAAACCAAAGATAGATATTATTTTTCTGTTTTAAAGTACATGTATGCAAAGTTCCATCGAAATCGGATAAAATCTGTCGGTTTGTTTAAATTAAGGGGTGTGAAGGGGAAAAAGGGGTTTTTCTTTGGAAATTTTATTTGTTAGAAACCTTCTCCGACGCAAACCCAACTTACCAGAGTTCCACTATAATAGGATGACTGGTATAGGAGCGCATAGAGGACAAACAGACAGACAAATATTGACTTTAATTAAATATTCCACTTACTTTTTTCGGGGATCGCACTGCTTTAATTGATGGTTCAGTACCAACGTTTCGGCGCCCAACCTGGTGCCTTCATCAGGGTTTTCAGACTCGAAATGGTGTGGTTTTCACACAACTCAGCGACAGAGT
>CM061918.1:23282834-23423800 GCA_031002005.1 Vandiemenella viatica
TAAGGTAAAAACTTAAAGTGTTTTCCTTTCAAACAACACCAAAACCAGCTCTGTACCTTGTTTCATAAAATTTATATGAAGTTTCAAAGTTGTAAAGTCCTTTTTGAAACACCCTTTATTTTTTTAAAAAAAAAGATCTTTTATTTCGCCCACCAATTGGCGATTAAAAATACATTTTCAATTGCACATATATTATTACAAAATATATGTAAGTTACAAAGTCAAAGTTTTCTCAAATTATTTTTCTTGAGTTCTCGCAGTGGTGGACATCCTAAATCTTCTATATTGTAGCATATTTTCGTCCTGATAATTTTCTGTAACCATCTAGCCTTCTCCCGCCATTTAACGTAAATGATTGAGTCATCCTCATTGGTTATTGCATGTAGTATAGAGCACATCTTGCTGAAGGAAACGCCATCAGAATCCCAAGGTATTCCATGATAATTATGTGTTAGCCATCTAACTGATGGTTCTTTACCTCCACACGATGGTGATGCTACAGAAATACAAAGTGAAGCAATAATTTTGTCTGAGCGTACTATGTACAAAACAACTACTTTGAAAATAAATCCTCCATCCTTCTTCGTGAAGCCCTGTGCGTCCAGGAAGATGGTTGGCATGGTAATGAGTGGCAATACTTGGTGATATTTGATTTTATGTCAACTTATGCAAAACACTTGTTAAAGGTATGTATTCCACAACACGATACTGCAGGATCAGACAGTTTGCAGTGGTGTAAGCTGGAAAATTTTCACTGCTATCAAACTCCACACGAATGTCTACAGGTCCCGTTTTAACTGACTCATTTTGATGTGAGCAGTCAATAACAGCGATAGGTGCAGTTTTGATAAAATCTGCACGATTTAGTAGCGGTGAATGATGATCTCGTTCGTAGTAAGCCTATTGAAATCTTGCTTACATGTCGTACAGCATTGTGGTACGTTTTCTCCCAAAGTCCAAATTCATGTTCTCGCACGGATACACCACATCATTTAGGATCATCTTGACATTGGCAAGATTGCAGGAGCCAAAGATGGCTGCACTTAATTCTGCATTCCGTTCCTTTTTGTTTGAAATCTCAGAACCACGAACCTAGGTTTCTCTAGTTGTTTTGATGTTTTCAAAGACCAAATTTGAGTTTTACTTATAGGAAGTATCAGGCACTCCAACATGTAGCAACTTCTGAAATTAATGCGAAGTGGCTTCCCACTGTATACAATCTTAAGCAACACTAGTTTTTCTCTTTCACCTACATGCAAATGAGGCATCACCCATGCGAGTTTACTGATGGCGAACTTACTTTGCTGATGATTTGGATTGGCTTTTACATATGAATTTGTACCATCCCTAGATCGAATCAGTATCAGTTCTTGTTTTACATTTGCAAGTATCTTTTTAAAGTCTTCGCAAAAACCCCAGAGCATACTCAACGGTATACATACATCAAAGTAGCCATTTCCAAGATCGCGTTGCCCCCATCCTGCGTTGTTCAACACACCAATTAGTTGAGGACTAGCAGAAATTAGCATTTTCTATGTGCTTGTGATACCAACGTTTCTATTTCGATCAATTTCAGCTCCATTAAGTTCATTTCGAATTTTCTCCAAAAGAAGCGCGAATGCATTGGATATGGCAAATGAAATTGTAGCTCCTGACCCATCTGATTTGATAAATCTTCCTTTCATATGCAGGTAGCTTTCACATGGCAGTGTGTATGTATCTTGGTTCTGAACAGGTATCCGAATTTCATCATTGTTATTACATGTGGCTGGCGTATGCGGCTGATGTATCAGGTATTGTTTGAACGTCACCGACTCGTCAAACTCTGCGCTGAAAGTTATGTCAAGAACCTCATCTATGTTTTTTTTAACCGTATAGCCTAACGACTGTAGGAAGAGCACGTTTTCGATGTTAATCGTTGCACTGTTGGTTCACGACTGACAGCTTTGCGTGGTTAACGCTTCTTGTTATAATGAACTCCCATTCTTTTTTATATGTATTCTAAGAGTAATGGTTTCTCCTCTAAAATCCACTAAATTACCGTCTTGAGCGACAACTCTAACGTTGGTGTTGCTGAGAATTTTCACTGTGATGGGTCGATAGATGACTAGATGATTAGCTGGTACATCCACAATCTTGTACCCAGGCGGACATGTTGGAAAAAAACTCGTGTAGCGTATGTCCCAGCTTATCGTTGACGTAATTTCCTGTACGTATCCTGCACTCTATTCTTTTAGCGTTAATTTAGAAGATCTGCACATTGTAGTCTGAGGTATGAAATCCATGCTTTAACACACGTTTCGAAAATCCATGCAGAGATCCAATTGAGTTTGGTTTAGCGAAGTCAATTTGCACAGGTATTTCTATCTCACACATGAGTGAGTTGTTGTTTGCTCTAATTACTAGCTTATCGTTTTTAATGTGCCGAACCAAATAATTCGTCAATATCGTAAGATCATGTGGGTATGACTATCACTTTATTCTTCGAGTAATGAAATTTACAATTTGATTCGTCTATTTGGGAATCGAATTGTAAGTCTGAAAGTCAACCAAACCAACTGTGTAATCACCTTGACTCAAATCTATCGGTGGTAAGTAATCGCAGCCCAAGACTGAACTGTTGCCCGACAAGCAGAGTGTCACAGAAATGTGTTATCCTGTTCAAGGTTCATTCAAGACTTGTGTCATACATATTCATACAGGAATTTTAAACACAAATGTCCACATACATGTGTGCCAAACTTCTGGTGTTGCTGCACATTGTAAAGTATTCTGTTCCCCGAAAAGTATCGTTGTAATTCCAATGGAGGAGGTAAGTCACCGAAACTGTCGAAGTATTTAACTATACCATCTTTGTACTTGATGTAAGCAACCCAATGTGTTCCAGCACTTTTAGCACTATCCAAGTTCACAATTCCACATTCACGTTCACGAACTTTATGGGCAAAGTATCACGCATGAAAACTCCACTAAAATATGGTATGCACAAACGCTTTATATGCTTACGTATGTCATCATCCGTCAGCGGCTGAACCGGCTTTTTTTTTAACCAAGACCCATCTTTCCGGTATGGCTTCAAATATAAACCTTTACCCCCCATTGCAAGTGCCTCCATCGTTTTGTTGTGTCGTTTCTCCTCAGCCAACTGCTTATTCGCCTCTTTTGCTGCTTTAACAGCTTTGATGACATTAGCCACACCACCTGCTAAAGCACCAGAAGCTTACAAAACCAGCAAATAAAGGTATTAATGGAAGAATACTAGAGATGTTCCGACTAGTCGGTAAAGCCGACTATCCGGCCACTTTCATAGTCGGCGACTAGTGGGCGATTATTCGGCATCTTAGTACGTATATTACACTCTCGCCTCGCGCCTCGTGCACGAGCGCTGACACTGCTCGCAAGAATTCATTCATGGATGACTAGTGGGCGTGCCAGCTTTCGGGGTGGGCGGGAGGGGTTTGGTCCAATAGTGAAACGCTTTCGTTTTTCAACATAAAATTGACTGTTTAAGTTTTTTGAAATAGATTTAATTATGTTGATTTGCACCTTCAAGGAGCTAATAAAACTCTTATTTGTTACCAAAATGTTCTGTTTGTCATTATTTATTGAAAACTTTTAACTACTGCGTTACAATCTATTGAGAAGGAAATTTCAACAGTTTCCTGAATTATTATCTATAAACGATAATAACTCCAGAGGATATTGACAGATCCAGTACCAACCTCACCAAACTTTAGACATGGAAAAACGATTTGAAGATATTTTGAAATTCGAGGTGTATGACTGGATGAAAAATCCTTCTACCGCAAATATTTAAGAAACTGTTACAACTTCGACAGGTTTAGAAATCGTATATGACGCAGAAAGTAAACATAAATTCGGCTAAGCGCAAATTGAGACGCGTATAGCGCGTGTGACGTGACGCAGCACAGCGCGCTTTTTTTTTTGTAAACTACGGAATCAAATACAACAGCGCACACTGGGAACACGACGCTACGCCGCGCGACTCGCAGCTGCTCACAGTCGCGCGGCGCTGTGGCCGAGGCACAGTTTCTCGCGCCACGCGGGTGAACGTGTGGTGTTGTTAATCCTCTAATCTTTACCTTTTATAAAAATTAATAGAGGCAGTGATATGGCACAAAGAGCTTTATTATACAAAACATGTAAGAAACTGAAGAATCTGGATTGGAGTGCCACTGCAAATAATTGTAATCTGAAAGACGATTAATGTTACCCATATTTCCACAAATAGCCATTTCACAATTTTTCGTTAATACATATCGTACATAGTAAGGAAAGGATTTTTCTAATTAGTACATCAATACGTAACGTTCGCTCTAACATGATCCCACATAACCTATAGAACGTAAAACTTACACAAATGAAGTGTGGTATGTTGTCACTATTCTCCAATCATAACGGATTGACCTTGAAACGGATGTACGGAACTGCTGCTCAATTGTGGAAACACTCATGTGAAATTCTTCCTCACTTTGATAATAGCTGATGAAGTTTCTTGTTCATGCAGCTGATTGAGTTTGCTGCAACAGTTTGGTATCGTTCACATCTTTTGTATACCACTATTTACTTGGAAACCATCAGAAATGTTGAGAACAGATTTCGATCACCCAAATATATGTTGAAAGGATTTACTCCATATGTCTATACTACAACCATTTCTTCAATATGAGCCGTAGTTATAAGCAAAATTGTTAGCCTCTGATTGAGAGCTTTGTCATGGTGTATGGGGTAAGGCGCCAGCTACCGATTTGCGAACCCGGGTTCAAATCCTCATATTGCCAAATATTTTTATTTCTTTTTTTATATTCGACAATCTTTGAGCATTGATTTTATTTTATTTAAAATTAATTTACATATTTTTACTATGTGAAATAACGTTTAAAGCATAAAATGTTACATAATATATACTCTTAATTTTTTTTTAGAAGATCATGATTTTATTGTTAGTAAGTTTATTTTTTAATGTGTTTTCTAATGAGACAGGTATGTTACATCTCCATCTTTCTCTACAGTTATTATTTTAAAGTAAGTAGTTGCTCAAAATGGGAGCTGATTTTACAATATCTTTCACCGTGTCCACTTTACTATCAAATGGTTTCCTGAACACACGAAACCATGAAGACAGTATACCAAAGGGGCATTCCGTGGTTTGTCGAGCTCGAAAAATTCAGGCGTTAAAAATTTTGTGTTCATAATTTTCAGTTACATGCCTCCTTGTATATTTTCTGTTAAAAGAAAGACAGTATCGGCTTAGCAATCTTAGGTATACTTTCAGGAGACAGAAGTAGTAACATGTGTTACATTATTTTCATGCCCGATACACTACTAGCAAATACATTTCCATTGATAAATCTGCCCACAATTGTTCTGAATTTTTAATCCGCTTTTCCTTTAAGACAAAATATACTCGTTAGTTTACTTTAATTTCTTATTCAGCAAGGAATAGAGCAAAACTCCATGTTTGGCACCATCTGATTCTAAATAACGACAAATGTTAATAATGAAAAATGTTTTCTTCGCGTGTCGTGTATTTTCAGACGCGAGTGGTAACGGGCGCCACTTGGAAACTGCGTCTCAATATGCGGACCACCACGCTACGCGAGTCTCACGCGCGCATCATGCCGCTCGTGTCGCGTCATGTCTCACGTGTTATACGCGTCTCAATTTGCGCTTAGCCTAAGCAAGATGAGGTATTACTTCAGACACCGAAGAGCAACTTGAACTTATAATCTTAGTAATCTCTTCAAATGGCTTCAGCAATTCAATGCTTTTTCCGAGTATTTTCCACTCTTCAGTAGACAAATTTTCGAAATTTACCGATGTTTCAGCCACGTATAAAGAAACAGCCCGTTTTTGTTCTATAAGGCGATATATCATATAGTACGAGGAATTCCATCTGGTACATACATCTTGGACAAGCTGGTAGTCTGGTAAATTTAGTTCTTGCTGCAGATCACGAAGTTTTGACTGAGCCTGATTAGAGTGGTTAAAGTGTGTGACAATTCGTCTTGATTTTACAAGTATTTGTGTCATGGTATCATGGTTCAAAGCAGTATTGATTGCTAGTTGTAGAGTATGTATGAAACAAGGTACTCCCTTAAAAACTGAATCGTCGATTCCTTTCGTCACATTTCTACAGTTGTCTCGCACAACGGCGTGAATTTTGGTTGTATCTATATTCCACAAAGTTGGAATTTCTTCTAAACAATTTTTTATATTATTGGCAGTATGTGTTTCGGGGAAATGTTTAATTTGCAATACTGCGTGATGATATTTGAAACTATCGTCAAGCCAGTGAGCTGTAAAACTCAAAAAACTTTCCTTGTTATTTGTCCACATGTCGGTAGTGCACTCAGCACTCCTCTTCGTATTTCAGATTTAGTCTCTTCGTAAAGATGAGGAATGATGTTTTCTGTGAAATACTTTCTGCCCGGTATGCTATATTTTGGTTTAACTTTTCTCATCAAGTTTCTAAAGCCAGTAGTTTCAACAATTGACAACGGCTGGTTGTCAAGTGCAATCATCTCACCAATCGCAATATTGATGTCTCTCGATCTTGAGTCTTCACGTGACCATTGTACAGCAAAACTATCTTCAATATTTTGCTGGCTTTTTCTGACATAAACTGACCTCTGACGACACTGAAGTTGACGGAGTAGGCACTGTTGTAGGTAGTTCATCTACTTGGATTCGCGACTGGGATGAATCGTCTGTGGTGGAACATTTGATCACAGAACCTAACTGAGGTATCAGGGTTGGATGTCGGTATTTGATATGGTTGTTCATACTCGTAGTATTTGCTGTTTTTCCCTGCCCACCACGAGAAATTATCATTTGGCACTGATTACACTTCACTTTACGCGAATCATTGTCCAATTGAAAAATAAAAAAAATCCATACACGAGACTTTCTTTTTGGCATGATTAAATTAATTTTAATTCTCTTTCACTTTAATGAACAATAACAACACTGTTGTTCTTATTTTTACACAAAAACACCGCTCTGACCCGTGCAAAAGCAAAAATCAAGAAACAATGCGAACTAAACAATACATGTTCCGACACGCTCGTAGGCTGCGGTTGCAACTTGCGTGCGAATCAGCTGTAAACGAAGCGTCACGGAAATTGCCGAATACCCCTGAAACCGTGATCGGCTTGGCCGACTAATCGGCCGACTAGTCGGCCTCTTTACAACCGACTAATCGGCTAGTCGGCTAGTCGGCCAAAGTCATAGTCGGAACATCTCTAAAGAATACCACCCTTCTTTTTTTCATTGGTTTCTTTTTCTTAATACCCCCGCCAAACTTTAACTTGGTACACCCTGTTAACCAAGAATGCCGCTGCGCGTTCACCAAACTTTGAATCTTTAGCCTTCATTCTATCTGCAGCCCTCTCGACGAGTATCCGATCTGCTTCAGCTCTATCTGCCCCCTCTGCATAAGCAATGTCGTGTTCCCTGCAGACTGCATCTTGTGGGTTGATACCCTTCTGCCCAAGTGCCAACCGTTTTTCCAGTTTAGTACTGGGACCACAAAACTGGTCTGTAGGTATATGAGCCTCAGAAGGCATCTTGTCGATGAGCTTGTTTAAAAAGCCACGGCCCTTCTTCTTCTTCTTCTTCTTCCTCGTAGGAGGCATTGTTAATGACTGATTTACATTACACACTCGCGCGTCTATATATAGCCGGAGCAACCATCTAGCCTTGTCAATATATGGTTAGTCAAACAGCGAGACACATTACCCGTGAGTAATGTTGCTGACACCAATACTAGGCGGAAGAAGAACGGACTTCTGTTCCCTGAGATAGTGAGAGCAATAGTATGTGGCCCATCAAATTGTGGGAAAACCAATCTCGTGCTCTCTCTGCTTGAACACCCAAATGGACTTAGATTTGTAAATGTATACGTGTTTTCCAAGTCGTTGTACCAGCCAAAGTATCAGTTACTAGGGAAAATATTAAAACTGATTAAAGAAAATTCAGAATTTGAAATTAAGTGATAATCAAAGTGTACCTCCACCAAGTGAAGCTCTACATAATTCGGTGTTTGTGTTTGACGATGTTTGGTGTGAGAAGCAGAATAATATACAAGATTACTTTTGCATGGGCAGGAACAGATCAGTGGATTCTTTTTACTTGTCAGACATATACCCGGATACCGAAACAGTTGGTTAGAGACAATTCTAACTTGATCGTAATCTTTAAACAGGATGATATGAATCTCAAACACAATTATAACGACCACGTCAACACCGACATGACTTTCAATGAGTTTAAAAATGTATGTAGGTTCTGCTGAAATGAGCGAAAAAATGGTTTTTTGGTTATTGACAAAGACTGCAACATCTATAATGGAAGATACCTCAACGGATTTGATTGATTTTTAACCGACTTCAAAAAAAGTAGGAGGTACTCAGTTCGTCTGTATATATATATTTTTTTTTATGTATGTTCAGCGATATCTTCGCCAATTTTGAACCGATTTAATTGAAATTTTTTTAGTGGATAGGGTGTACCTCCAAAGTGGTCCCATAAGAATTTTATTGAGAAACCACCCCTTCTACCCACTTCCCTCCCTTAATTTTTATACAAATCCACATTTTTTATTCGATCTCGATGAGACTTTGGATATATATAGCCAAAAATAAAGAGAAAAATACTGTCAACTATAGGTTTAAAAAAACCGAACCCCTCTCCCCCTATCCACCCCCTTAATTTTGGCCAATTTTCTTTATTCAAAGCTACAGTCGACACCATTTAACTGATCTCCATTAAAGTTGGCAATTACATGTAATTTTTCACGGAGAAGGTTTGCGAAAAAAAAAAAAAAAAAAAAAAAAAAACCACACCTCTCCCCCTTATACCCCTTAATTTTATAGAAAACTACATTTCTTATCTGATTTTTATTGAACTTTGCCCATGTATACTTTAAAACAAAAAGAAAAATCCCGTCTTCATTTGGTCTACCAAAGGTCTACCCCCTCCCTCCTTCCACCCCTTTAATTATTGTCAATGTTCTTCATAAAAAGCTACACTCGACACCGTTTGACCGACGAACATCAAAGTTGGCATATACATGTAATTTTTCATGGAAAATCAGACCAAAAAATAAATCAATAAAAAACCACCCCTTTTCCATTTACACCCCTTAATTATACAAACCCTCATTTTTTTATCCGATTTTGATGAAAATTTAGACATGTATAGTCAAAAATAAAGAGAAAAATACTGTCAACTTTTGGTTTAAAAAAATTGAAGCCCTTTCCCCCTATCCACCCTCAAACTTTTTACCAATGTTCTTTATACAAAGCTACAGTCGGCACCATTTAACTGGTCTCCATTGAAGTTGGTATGTACATGTAATTTTTCATGGAGAAGGTTTCTGACAAAAACAAAATAAAATATTAAATAATTAAATAAACCATCCCATGTCTTCTTTTACACCCCTGAATTTTATAGAAATCTCTCATCCCTTTTAATTTCCAATTTTCTATACAAAAATCCTCAGTTTTAAATCCCGTCAAAATCAATTAAGCTACTTTTAAGTCATGGCATAATATTTATAAAATAAATGTGTCATAATGTCTCAACATGTACTTCAGATTTCAACTTGTATCCCAAGCTTTCACGTTGTGAAAACAAATTAAAATCTATATTTTCAGATATATTCCAGAGACAGATTTCTGTATGTGGTATCTATTAATGCCCAGATGTTAGATGTTTCGGTTATCGACCAGCAACTTCAACAGATGTTATGATAAGATCGAAACATAGCCTGGACCAAAATGTAAACTGACATTCCTTAACAAAACACCCAATTCACCCCGTTCTGGTAGTTGTTGTGGTATATAAATACAGAATTCTTCGTTGAAAACAAGCGCATTAATCTTTCAGATACTAGGAAGTTCGCAAAATGGGAACTGCTGTAGGTTTAAAATACAAAACAAACTGTAATATCACTAAAAATTTAAAATAATTGTTTTAAAAAAACATAAAAACCGACTTAAAAAAACACTATAAATTTTAAAATAACTTTATACCTTGCTAAGGAAAATGAAAATCTAAATTGACAATATTTTACATTACTGTCATTGAAATTTTTACATTAGTTATTTTTGGAGTCGGTGTCAGTGAATGTAAGAAAAACAATAAGACAAAAACAATAAGGAATTACAATAATACATAAAAAAATCATGTTACTGCTCACCTATAATTAATGCTAGAAACATGTTTCAACAAAACTGAAACATACAGATGATACGCCGATATTATACTAACTATAAATCGTTTACTGCATGATGCAACCTACCAACTGACACTGTAGCACCAGAGATATGCCTGGATGACCAATAAGGCCGAGCCACAGATTAAAATACTGTTAATTTGTTTCCCAAAGCTGTCTCCCACAATAATACTATTTGCCTCACGACATGCTGTAAAATATTGGGAATTTTTGTTCGTACTCCCTGTTTCACCTCTAACACCAAAAGAAGTTTAGTAATTCGATCTTCGTGATGTGACAGCTGGCGCCAACTCCAAAAATAACTAATTAAAGTAAACATTTCAATGACAGTAATATAAAATATTGTCTTTTTAGATTTTCTTTTTCCTAAGCAAGGTATAAAGTTATTTTAAAAATTTTAGTGCTTTTTTTTTGAGTCGGTTTTTATGTTTTTTATAACAATTATTTTATTGGTAACTGCATACACCTGGAGCTTCTGAAAATGAGTGTCGGTAATATTTTATTCCCGAAACATACAAGCAGAACATGTGAAAATTCCCATAGAAATCGTGTAAATTGTTTTGTTTGTTTAAATTAGGGGAATTTAATTGGAAAGATAGGTTGTGTTTTCGGAAACCATATATAGGCATTATATTTATATTTGTTTCAAAGTATAAGTGTTCACATTTATGTAGAAATCGTTTAAATATATGGGTTTGATTAAATTAGGGGTTGTGAAGGGGGTAGAGGTGCTAGTTTTGTTTAATGTTTTTATTTTGTCAGGAACAATCGCAGAAGCGCTCTCTTCAACTTAACAATGTTTCATCATAATCATATAAAAACTGTGGGTTTTAATAAAGATGATTGGAAATTAAGTGGTAAGGGGGTAAAAGGTAGAGGAATGGCCATAGATAAAACAATTTTAGACATTATTTTTCTGTTTGTTTGAAAGTATACGTGAACACTATTCTTTCAAATTTGGTAAAATCTGTAGCTTTACAGAATATGAAGTACATTGACAAAAATTAAGGGATGTAAGGGGGAAGAGGGGTTGCATTTTTGGAATCGATATGTAGGTAGTATTTTTCCGTGTGTTTTATAATAAACGTGTGCAAATTTTAATCGAAATTGGATTAAATCTTTTTTAAAAATATTGGGGGGATTAGAGGTTGCGTTTAAGAGAATCATATGTAGGCAATGATTTTTAATTTTTTTTTAAAGAATCTCTGTGAAAATGTTGGTGGAAATCGGACAAGATCTGTGTGTTTCTTTAAATTAGGGATTGAAAATGGGTGTAGGGAATGGTTTTTTGTTAATTTTATTTGTTATGAATCTTCCCCATCGCGCACTCGACAATTCACCAAAGTTTCAGCGTAATCGGATGAACGGTTTAGGAGCGCTTAGAGAACATACATACATACAAAGAAACGGACATTCATTTTTATATATAAGACTAGCTGACCTAGCAATGCTTCACTATTGCTATACTTTACTACACATAAAGATTAAATTAATACAAGTTGGTTTGAATTAAAATGAGATACTTACAGATAAATATTTAGTACTGTTTCATTCAACTCCAAGTTCATTGTAATTTGTAATAGTCTTGAGTATACAATGTTTTTGGTGATTCTATTTGGCAAATCTACAAAAAAAAAAAAAAAAAAAATCTCGGTTCGTTTTGGTGATAATTCAAAGTTCGAATTTGTTGGTTACCAATTATCTGATTATAATCGGCCCAGGGCATTTTAACATGAAATTTTATTTACTGTAAGTATATCGCTCTCTAATTTTCTGGCTAATTTCTCCTCCGTTTTCGAGATAATTGGAAAAAAAAAAACTGTATGGTTTCAAGTGTAAATTTTGCTTGGTTACGGTGATGGGGGTAATTTCGTTGTTTATTGTAATCCCAAATATAGACAGAATTTTTCTGTTTTTTTTCAATGTATACATGTGCGAATTTCCATTCAAATCTTATTAAAACTGAGTTTGTGTAAGAAACATCAGAAATTAAGAAAGGGTGGATATACTTCCAAACTAAATGTAGACAGCATTTTTCTGTTTGTTTTAATCTATGCATGTGAAAAGTTTCATCGAGATTGTATAATGGGTGAATGGCTTTTTAAACCAAATGTAGATAGTATTTTTCTAATTTTAATTATACATGTACACAGTTCCAACGAAATTGTATAAAAATTGAGGGTTTCTATAAAGATCACTGGAATTTAAGAGAGGAGCTGCTAATGAGGGGACGCTGTTGGGCTTTGTCAAAACAAATGCAAACAGCAGTTTTTTATGTTTATTTCAAAGTATATGTGTGTAAATTTCCTTCATAATCGGATAGAAACTGTAACTATGCATAAAGAACATTGACAATAATGAAGTGGATGTAAAGGAGGAGAGGGATTGCTTTTTTGGAAACCATATATAGACAGTATTTTTCTGTTTGTTTTAATGTTAGGTATGTAAATTTACATCAAAATCGGATTAAATACGTGGGTTTCCTTAAATCAGAGGGATGTAATGGGGAAGAGAGGTTGCGTTTTCTGAACCCATACATAGGCATATTTTTTTCTATTTGCTTTAAAGTGCAAATTCTAGTATAAATCGATTTTTTTTATTTATTTTTTGGTGAGATATCTTTTCAGACACTTACTCAACAACTCACAAATGTTTCATCGTAATCTGTTACAAATTGTGAGTTTCAATAAATATAATTGGAAATTAAGAGGGTATGATGTAAACGGGGAGAGGAGTGGGCTTGGACAAACTAAAGATAGACATTATTTTTCTGTTTGTTATAAAGTACATGTATGCAAAGTTCCATCGAAATCGGATAAAATCTATCGGTTTGTTTAAATTAAGTGGTGTAAAGGGGAAAAAGAGGTTTTTCTTTGGAAATTTTATTTGTCAGAAACCTTCTCCGACGCAAACCCAACTTACCAAAGTTACACTATAATAGGATGAATGGTATAGGAGCGCATAGAGGACAAACAGACAGACAAATATTGACTTTAATTAAATATTCCACTTACTTTTTTCGGTGATCGCACTGCTTTAATTGATGGTTCAGTACCAACGTTTCGGCGCCCAACCTGGTGCCTTTATCAGGGTTTTCAGACTCGAAATGGTGTGGTTTTCACACAACTCTGTCGCTGAGTTGTGTGAAACCAGGTTCCTACTTAGCCTGCAGACTCCTTTAATGGTTTCACGAGGTTGTTTCACGGAATCTATGCAAAAAAATGAAAAAAAAATACATAAAGTGATCTGGGGATCACAGCTATGGTTGCCACCCATATTCTAGTTGTTACGCAACATAATCACTTTATAAAACGAATTTAACATTTGTGATTTAGGAGGAAAACAAATGGTATTCGCATTGCTTACAAGCAATCTTTTGGCTAGGGAACTGCCGTCACAATTTTTCCTCAGTGATAAAGAGGCCGCAGCTGAACACATGTTAACTGGGCAGATGGCAGGAAATAAATCAGAGGTAAGACTGGCCACCGAGCGCGGCAGCCGCTTAGTGCTTTGGGCAACGGCACAAGATAGAGTGGTGCGTTTGAAATCGTTCATAGTCAGCGTAATTATCTAAAAATATATAATTCGTGTTGGAAGAAAGCGTCAGAAATATAAATCAGTCACAAAGAGACGAATTAAGAAGAGAGGGCACGAAAAGATTGGAAATCGGCGTGTCCTTAATTAGTCAGGGAGTAAAAAATGTTCGCGGAAAGCCGTCGACAATGAATAGGTTTCGGCGCGTGCGGGGAGTAGGGAGGCAACGTGGGTTTCTACACGCATGCGCAGTGAGCGTTGTCTGAGATCTTGACCTGTCTCCCCGGCATGTTCCTCAATGATTAATAAGTTTTAAATAGATTTAGAAAATGTAAGTCCATTCTACTGATGCTAATTGTTTAATTATACAGGGTTACTACAAAAGAATCATTCACATTCAAAACCCGATTTATTCAAAGGTAGGCCCTATTATACTTACAAATATGATTGATATTTGAAAATTACCATAAAATATCCACATTTGTACACCAGGAGGCATGGCAGTGCTAGTTCAGTATCTGTAAGGAATTCAATTCACTCTCACTCGAAATGGAGGCAAGCATTAGAGGATGAGGCTTTCGCCGACAGGTTGATATTTAGCGTTGAAGCGACACTTCATTTAACCAGAAAAGTGAATCGTCACAATGTGCGATTCTGGTGTACTGAAAATCCACGTGCACTTGTAACAATTTAAAGAGATTCCCTAAAGGCCAATAATTTTGTGCAATTAAAAAAAAAAAAAAAAGTTGTAAGGGCCGTTTTCTTTCATTGAAAAGACTGTGAATGGTCCAGATTACAAAGATATGTTGCAGTTATGGTTGTTTCCGCAACTAGCTGAATATTCTACGAATATTATCTACCAAAATAGACGGGTCACCCCCTCATTGGAACCTCGATGTTTGTGCTTACCTGAACCATGAAGTCCCGCATCGCTGGATTGGCCATGTTGGTGATGATGACGTCTCTTTCTGGCCTCCGAGATCACTCCTTTTTTGCCGTATGACCTCTTCCTTTGTGGGCACATCAAGGACATTGTTTAAGTATCCTCAATACCAATAACGATAGAAGAGCTGAAGAAACAGATCAGTGATACAACGATGAACAATGACGCGATTAGGTTACAAAATGTGTGGATTGAATTGAACTACCGCCTGAACGTGTGTCGTGTGACCAAGGGGACCCACATAGAACATTTGTAGAGTGAGCATAAATCTTGGATATTTTGTGATTATTTTCATATATCAATCAAATTTGTAAGTATAAAACTTCGAAATAAATCGGGTTTTGAAAGTGAATGATTCTTTTGTAGTAACCCTGTATATATTAGACATTTCAGTTTACCAACAACTGTTAAATGTAGTTGGAAAGAATTATTCAAGATTCGGAAAATAACGTTTGAACTCATTAGTCACTTATTAAATTGTTTCATAAAAGGCTTGAATATAGCATCATTACGTCATTATCACAATTATATTATATTCATTTATTTCGTTGGTAAGATACACCACACCGACCCACGTTCTACATAAAATGTTCAGCATCGGCAGACTACAGTACTATACTATCACCGAACATGTAGGCTCATTGAGATTGACGAGTAAACATAATAGCGTCACTGTCTTTATGCACCTTTTTTTCCAGATCGTTGTATTTCCTTTTATTCTGACTTTATACGTTTTCATACCGACTATAGCTGCGCTGTCGACAGTAGGTGATCTTACCTTTTGCCATGGATTTTATTAGAAAAATTTCTGCATATTCTCTGAGTCAAGTAGGAGAAAACGTAGTAATAGCAAGTGAATGTGTTGGAAAGTCTGGCCGCATTGCTCACCGTCGGCCGAGTCCACTAACTGCAAGTTGCTTCTGTACTTTGTTGTCAGTCGGTCGCTGGATGAGGTCAATCTGCTGCAGAGTCTACTGCACGGCGTCTTTGTACTGCGCGCTGCAGTTCACCCAAGCGGTCTAGAACTGGAATAACCAAATAACTTGTTGCTTATGTAGGTATGGTAAGACCCACTACACACGACCTGATGCCCGATACGGTCAGAGCAGGAGCAATATCGTGTGGTATGTAGGCTTGTCACCTGATAAATCCTTGTTGGGTGGCAGAGTCGGCCGATCTGGTCAGGGTCTGACCAGATCAGGTCGTGTGGATGGTGACATGATTTAAGGCCCATTTAGACAACCCGACCTGGTCTCCCTAAATCGTGACCACGCCCCTTCGACCCTGAAAACTGGTAGTCTAAAGTTAGCTCCAGGTTACGTTTTATTGCCGCTAGACCAGGCAGGGAGATCGGGTGGAAAATCCATCCGATTTAGTGCAAAAAGGTGGGGGCAAGTTGGGCCCTCACCACTCTGCCCTGAAAACTGGCCGTGTAAAGCCTCGCCCGGTTGTGATCACACTGTCTGGTTCCCCGTTTTCTATTATTTTTAGATGGATTCATCCGATAATTAAGAAAAAGAAGAATTGATAGAGTTGCTGGAGCTGTACAACACCCAAAAATGTTTAGGGACACCTCATATAGGGTTGCCAACTTGCCAACTAATTTAGGGAAAAAAAGCAATTTTGTCTTTTGAAGAGGAAAATAAAAAGTATACGATATGAAGAAGTATTTTCAAATGTAGTTATTTATTGCCTTAAATATATATATTTTCGGGGCTTACGGGACTAGCTATTAATTTTTGGTTTCATTTCAAAGCGATATAACTGAGGCCAAATTCTAAATTTAGTATTATAAATAAATGAAAACTCATTTTCAAATTTAAGGACGCTCTGTTTATCCCTTTCCACCATCTTGAATTCATTTCGTCCCATCATAAGCACTAACATATTGTTTGGAAATTAATTGAATTGTATAGCTTACAAAAAATAAATTATTTCCGCATATTTTATGGTTAGGATAACGTATACCGGCCAAAAATAAAGTATGATAATTTATTTTTGTATTAAAGTATAATTAGCAACCATATGGCTCTGACCAATGTGGCACATTTTAACATTATATTACAATTTATTCAACAGAAGATCATGTTCACAATATTCTGAAAATTATAGATAATCGATATTGACTGACTTAACTGTCAAGTACCAGGTAACGCAATAGTAAAACCCACTGTGCAGATTATGCAATTCGCTGAGAACTTATTTTGAGGATCCCTTCTTATTCAGTTATATATTCTCTCCCGCAAATCTTTATGTTATTGAAATTGTTTAGGTTTCTTCAGTTTTGCTTCCTTTGGAGTTATTTGATGTATCAATTATCACTATCGCAAACTGAATCTGAATTAGTTGCCATTTTAAACTATCTAAAAGAAACAGAAATAACGGCGAGTGGACACTAGTCGACTGGAGTACAACAATATGAATGTTGCAGTATTATTGCCTCGACTCCGATGCGGTAATCAAAGGATACGAGCGAACAAACTATCTCTGGCCGACTGGCACTTTTTCTTGCAGGATGTTGTGAAACTAGCAGAACGACGTTCAGTTACTGTATTTTATTGGTAGGAAAAAGAATAAAATCTGATACTTCATAATAAAGTATGGTTGGCAACACTAGCCTCATATGCCCTCTATCATAAAAAGATGCGTGAAATGAGGCATTTCATGTGTCATCCGCTAGAAATTCCGGAAATCTTCACCATCGAACATATGCCTTTTGTAAATATAATTACCTGGCACAAGACTTTTTCCTGGTCTTTTCGCAATGCCAAGTAGTCAGGGTTACACCAAGAAACTGTAGTTTTCATAAATATGGGGACATACATATTTAATTTAAATATTAGAACTTAAAAATTATAACCTAACTAATTTTATTACTAGTATTACTATTAAATGGAACGTACAGATTTCAGTGTTAGACGGATATACGCGTGGTGGTAGGCCGCTAGTACGGTAGTACCAGATCTGGCCGGCCGACGGGTCATCTAAATGCAACACACTGTCGACGGGAGGAAAGGGAGATCGGGAACGGGAACGGGACCAGGCGATCGGGAACGGGTCTTCTAAAGGGGGCCGATTTCGCCCCTGTTACTAAGAGACCCTCGCGCAGTAAATATCAATATGTGAAAACGAAGAGGAGAAAGTTGTCACTGAGGCGAGGGTGTTAATGGGATTTTAATAAAGTACAAAGATTTTCGGTGTTGGTGGGATATATCCGGCAAACTACACAGAAATGGAGATGCCAGGCAGAAAATTCATTGAAATATTTATGTAATAGATAACTAGCCAATATTATTTTATCAACATTTTGAACATCAGTAATAGTTGAAAACTTGACGCCAGAATGCGGAAATTTTTTTCCACGACTCTTCTAGCTCTGGTGAGTCTATAAATAAAAGTCTTATTTCATGTGTTATATTTTTTCTGTGTGTATGATTTCAAGAAATATTCGTTCAGAACAAATGAATTGTCGTCAATGGAAACATAAGGGGCCAATGTACCGGAGTCTGTGCTCCATTGCAATTAAATTAAATTAAATGTATTTGTTCCATGCAACAATGACGCTTAGAGCAGAGTCAGTTCATCTACAATATACTTATTATAAAACTTTTTGAATTTTAATATCTCTCCATCTGATACAGGTCCGTTGGTGTACTAATGCATTGTAAAGTAACTCATAATTGGTGTTAATAGTACAACGCTAAATATCCCCTTGTAATTGTAAAATTGTAATCCACTTCCCCTTGGCTTTAAAATAACAACCCCTGCCTTACATTGACCTTCAGTGATTGAATTGCAACGTTCTCTCATATTGCCTGGCTATATTTAAGTATTCATATTCTGTTTTAGGTATCAACATTATGAACATAATAATTTTCTGGCAAAATGTTCCCAACAACGAAATGGATGGTAACAGACAGTTTTGAAGGAATTTTTAATCATGGAAAATGATTCAGATTAATATTGTAATTAATAAAATTGAAAATTATTCTTATGAAAATAAAAAATAAGTTACTTTAAGTTTTTTTGTCATTTTTAATTTAAAAGTTCTCATTAAAAATAGAGTTTTTATCTGTACACAGTTTTTTAAAACCTTACAAATAGTTTCACGCGTTTATTGTATTATTTGAGAGAGTAATTTTGCTCATATGGCACTGCTGAACTTGGCATACTCTCTACCCGTTGATAAATACTGAACAAGTTGCAGTTAATAGCTCTTCCTCACTTTCATATTCTTTCATGATGGTAACTTGCCTTGTGATCAGACGTTTTACTAAAGCTCGGTAAATCATCAGTTTCAAGTTCTCTAATTAGTTTCACGTGGCTAAATTCATTTCTGTTATTAAGCCAATATTCGACCATAATCTGTCATTTTTTTAATTAACAGTAAACGCCAGTAAATTTGTTTGTGGTTTCGAAAAAAACCGGCGGCATGTCACCGTGCGTCTGTGCCGACTGTATAAGGTCGGGCCGCACTAGACCGCACCGCACCGTCACTTTTCTAATTGCTGTCGCTCACTCGATTGAAGTGATTTCAAACGACATCGGTAAATTTGGTTTATATTTTGACGGTGCGGCCTGGTGTCGGTCTGCTGTAGGGCTGGTCGATATGGAGAACTGTACAGAAAGAGTTCGGAAATTTCCGGTCCTTTACGACGGAACATTGTTTTAACGTTACTGACTGCTTTAGAAAAATGTCCTTTTTTCCAGCCTCACTTCAGGTTCATCAGATATTCGTAAAATGTAGGTAGAGTCCTTGCATATTCGCATTAACAAATAAAATCTTTGCCAAAGGTGAAAGTCGATTTTAAGGCCGGATTTTGAACCTGTGACCTTCCGTACCCAAATCACTCGCCGCAAGAATCTGAATCTAGAAGTACTGAAAAATATGTATTCAATCAAAGTACAATTGTGTTTTGGGATAGCAAAATAAATTATATAGAATAAAAGTACGATTATTTTATTATGTTTGAATAATAATTTTTGATTACATCCAGATTTGTCTTCTGACGTTACGACGTACGATTGGAGAACTGAAATCCCTGTCTCAGCTGTAATCTTTATAGGTCTTAAAACTGACCCATGGCAAAGCTTTGATTTGTTAATGCTAAGACGCTAGGACGTTCCGTTGTTCAAATTTCTCGTTAATCTGTAGGTCTCCTTTAAAAATTAAGTGAGAACAATAGAAGTGTACTGCACGGCCGATAAGAAACTCTTTGACTTGAATTTGTAGATCACATGAAACTATTAATATCTTACAAAATCTTTGCATTTTGTATTTAAATTAAAATGTATAATAAACTTATTACTTTTTGTTAAAAAAAAATTGAGTGAATCGAAAGTAGCCTTAGAGAAAATAAAAATGTTATATGCGAAGTAAGAGACGTTTGACATTTAATTGTGACTATTAGGGTTCGGATCTTTAGGACCAAAAAAATCGCGAAATATGCAGGCAAATATGACCTTAAAAATAGGTAAATATGACCTAAAAGAGACAAAATATGACCAAACATTAAATTTTTTATTCTTTAAAAATGCTCAAATGTACATAATTTATTTTATGTAGCTGTGTCGCTTTCAAGTAGACAGCATAAGTTGCTTCTATGCACTCACTGTACGATTGGGGAATTAATTTTGTTGAAAGTTATTTTCTTGTTCCTGTAAAAGAATGGATTATTAGAATTTTATTTTTAAAAATGGAAATTTACTATACATTTGTTGCGAATTAGTGTACATACCATTTTTTATTCTTGTTATATGCCAGCATTGCGGTATATCATCACATGCATCTCCAAGTTCTCGAAGAGGAATTTTCTCCGGTTGTCACTTAAAACTGTCTTGTAGTGTGAGAATCTTCGTTCGGCATCGCAAGATGTGACGGGAGCGTACTTAAACAGAGTCAGGTCACTGCAATTTAATTGTGGGTCGTCTTCAGTCAAAACAGATTCGCCACCATGTAAAATTTCACTAATTTTACAAATTGTTTTATATCCTTTATTCCCACACAACACTTTATCAAATTTGTTTTTCAGCAAACTAGCCACACTGCCCCCTGCTTGGCCTATTTCGGTTTCCACACTTTTAACGACCGCCAAACTTTCATTCAGTTCTAGACCAATTTCATCAAGACGCGAAATGGCAGTTTTGATGCCTGAAAAACTTGACTTTATGTACGCCAAATTTCTGAACAAATTACTGTAAAACAGTTCTTGGACAATTTTTATGGAAGATGCTTCACTGCTATCAAAATTAGAAACTATTTTCCGTATATTTTCATAATATTCACAGTAATAGCTAACTGCATCGAGCCATTTGCCCCAACGAGTAAGTACTGGTTGTGGTGGAAGAGGGATGGAAGGTGCGTCTTCTCTAAATTTTACCACTCTCATTGGAACTTTAACAAAAATCTTTTTTACATTTGATATTAACCTATCAACATCAGGAAAATTTAGTCTTACTTCCTCGGCAACTCTATGTAATCCATGAACGAGACAGGTTAAATGCACCATCGAAGGATACAACATCTTCAGACATTTCCCAGCCTTACCATGTACGGCGCAGCGTCGGTCACAAATACAGTAGTAAGACATGTTCTCGCTTAACTTCACCGCTCCATAACAGTTTCATAGCGTTGTCGAAATGGACGGCAATTGTTGAATGGTTTACTGATTCAAGAGTTTCACAGTCCAGTAAAAATATATCACCTGGTCTGTCAGAAAGTAGGGTTCCAACGATAACATTTACAACGTATCTCCCACAAGCCTCAGTACTTTCATCCATTGATACTCAGATCTTATTGGTGCCTATGTTAGTTCTGATTGCCTGCAATACATTTCAATAACAAGACGGTAAATAGTTCTTCCTCAATGTTGATTCGGTTGGAATCGTCTGTGTTGTATATTTCTCCAAGAACGATTTGAAATGCTCATTGTTCACTTTATTAAGTGGGATGTTGGCTGATACCATCATTTCACAGAGTTCTTTAGAAAAAATTGATGATTTGGAAGACGACGAAGCTGTAGATGTATCCAAGAAAAGTCGCTGTTTGCTTTGTCGAGTTGAATGTCGTATTACGTTATTCTTGTGTATTGATGTATTTCAGTGCTGCTGCACATGAAATCGCTTTGTTGCATTCACTTTAGTTTCACGTAATTTACAGAAAAGAACTCTTTCATCTGTGCTAAAATACCCCTCTCCAAATTTCTTTACGTAACTCCGTAACTGTGCACTTTCAGAAAGTTTTGTTTTCGGCATAGTGGTACTCACTGGTCCACTGCAGATTTAACAATGGTTCATGATTATTTTCAAAAGCATTGGTGACAGTGCGTGAGTGGCTGAAGGCTTTGTGCTTGTTTCGACGCGGAGAGTCTGGTATGTGGGTAATACCTGACCCAGGTAGGGACGGGTTTCCCGTTAAGCAGCAGTTTCGCCGTACTGAATCATAGGAAGACAATTGATTCCTCTCAACTCATCGGTGGGTCACTGCAGTGGACTCAATCCCCTCGATACCGTCGGAAGTGAGACATTGATTGACGCGGCTCGACACAGGCATTTAAAAAGCGGGCGGAACATTAACGTTTAGAGAGTGACAATAATTTATAACTTTAATTCTTGATTGGTGAATTCTGAACAATTTGGTAATAATTAGTTTCGTTTCTTTCTCCAATGTATAACAGGAATATATTTCTCTGAATAATTATCTTAATTTCATTTCATCTACAACTTCTATCAAAAATTACCAGTTTTTTCCTCAAAATATGACCATAAAAATTGCTGAAATATGACTATAATTAGGAAAATGGCCCAAATATGCATTTATAGGCTTTATAAAATACATTTAAATACAATCAGAAACGTTGAATCAGTGTTTATTTCTGCATTTCAGCTCAAAAAGAAGGCAGGAAAAAAATATGACTTTTCCTAAAGATCCGAACCCTAGTGGCTATACACGAGAATCTTTAAATTCAGTGCAGTGTGACGATCATTTTTTAAAACTGCGCTGGGATACTACTTTTGTGCTTTAGAGATCAAACAGTGAGGTTATAACAGGAGTCAGAAAACAACAACAACAACAAAAAATCTTACTTTATTACGTTCGTAGATTACAAAATACAGTAGTCTATAATAATGTACGGGTTGTAGCCGCAGCTACGATCCCCAAATCACTCTTAAGGTATTTTTTTAATATCGATTCCGTGAAAACAGCCAAGTCTATACGTTAAAGGAGACTGAAGGCCGCGAAGGAACCCGTCCGTCACACGTCCGAGTTACGGACCAGTGTTGGCACGGGAGGGGCGAGCCGACACTCGGCCGAGTGTCGGCTCGGACGCGGTGCGGTGTCGGTGCGGTCTAGTGTGGCCCGACCTTAAAGCAGACTGCAGATCAGGTCTTGTATGGATGCGAGACCTGATTTTATGGCTGATATGGTCAGCTGACCAAATCAGGTCGTCTGTAGTGGGCTTAAGTAGTCGCAGAATAGGAACAAAACATCCGAAAAGAATTGAGTGTTTGATCTATTATATTACAACTAGCCTTACAGTCCCGCCAATGTAGCGATCTGGAAAGTTAATTATTAGCAGTTGCTTAATTATTATAAAATAACTCTCAGTACAACTTTGTGTTTCTTACCCGGTATCAATAAGTTTAAACTGTGAACCTGAATAGTTATAAAATTACGTTCATTGCAGTTCCTCGTGCCTTGCGCTGTAGCAAACAGCTTCATTTTTCGTCTTGATCAAGGTTACATTTCGACCAAATAACAAACTCGGTTAATTCTGCCGCAATAAAATCAAAGCTTCAATCATACCCGAATTGATACACTAACTGTATCGCATCATGAATACAAAACTTGATCAAAAACCTTCATTGGTTCTTAAATAAAAAAAAAAATAGTTACTCATTGTTTAGAACGATATTGTAACTATTGAAAAGTTGGCGCATTAACATTCGGCTGAAATAATGCCCTCGATAACAGGGCGCCGGTGAAAGGGAAGAAAATTAAAAATAGATCTTAACAACTCGCGTTATTCCATGCAATATTAGTTTTAATTGTGATCGAGACCGCATTGATCGTGGCCGCTGTCGAACTACATTCATTCCAACTAAGTAAAATTTCAGCAACAGCGCGCTCATGAAATCAATATCAATGCTTTTTCATTTATTGGATAGCTAATGTTTGTTTAATTGTATTTGTCTCCGTTGTAAATGGTTTCATTTTGTACTCTGAGCCCTATATCGCAATACATTGAGTATTTTCATGAGCGTGCGTTTAAAGTTTTCATGTTGTAACGAGCAAATTTACCGACTTGTTACATTTTGTTTAAATAAAAGCAAAATCGTGGCTCCTGGACTTGCAGATTCCAGCCCAGCTCACCCGCCTATTCAGTCTTCCGTACATAATTTTGACATGATCAAGGGAAGAAGCTCCACACAATACAGGATGTCCCTATTCGCCTGCGCCAAATAGTTAACAGCGGGAGGTAGGTAGCTGTTCTAATCAGGTCAGTGGCTTTGGAATGTGCGGAGGAAGAGAGAGACGCCAAGTTGGCGTGTGTAGGAAAGTATTGGAGGAAATAAGCTAGGCAGGAGTTAAATATGCATAAATAAGCCAATGAAATTTTTCTCTCTGTTTTCTGGAGGCAAGTGACGAGGCAGTCCAGCGGTGGCCGGAACATGAAGAGGTTGAAGCCAAGTGCCGGTGAGGCATTGGCGTCTTCTACGGGTGATATAATCACTGCATAATTCTTGTGGCTGTAATGAGTGTGTTGGCCACAACTTCAGAGTGCTTGTTTTTTTGTTTTTTTTTTTTTCCTAGTCTGTCGTGCCGATACATACAGTCTGTCCCGCGTCACCGCAAAGGCGTTGACGGCTTGATATGTTTTGGTTGTTTCTGCATTTCTACGTCGCACATTAATAGTGCAGGCAGCGATCAGTGCGAGGTGACATTGCGCACCATTGGTGACTTGGATTGTCACGTTAACGACAGTGAAGTGATGGACGCACCTGACGGTAATATACGTCGAGTAATATTTTGAGTGCATTGTCTCTTTTCAGTCAAACTGAACATGCTCTGGTAGATAACACTGCGCGGATAAGAATTAATTCTCAGTAGCTCTACCTCGTGTTTTTATCATAATCTATTTGAGCTTTACTGAGTGGCGCCCGTCATTTTTTTTTAGATTATTCATTTGCAAGTTTGTGTATTTTGTTGTTTTCGAGATAAGAAAAGTTTGTATTTATTTTAATTAATAATGGTCAAATCACAAGGAAAATAAATGTTAAATTGTGAAACCAGGAAATTATATTCATTTCCATATTAAAATGATAGTTATCCCATCAGAAAAATATTAATATTTTATAATCAAATAATTCATATCCCGGTAGAAGTTTTTTATCGTCATATTTACAGCAAAATGAATAAGTTATGTAAGCTACTGAAAAATTTTTTTCAGTTTTTAAATATTATTTACGTTGTAAACCAGAAATCTCATTCAAACCGTCATTTTGGGTGGGATTAAAAGCTAGCTCTAATAAATACAGCGGTATTTTTAATTGGTTCTTAATTATTTCTTGATTATTAGTTTTTTATTTTTGATTATGTACATTCGTTCGGTGTTCATTATACTATCTGACCTCTATTACGGTGAGAAAAGAATTGCGATACAGTAAATATATTAATGCGCCTGTGATATTGTTTTCTATAATTATTTGTACGATGCAGATGGTTTCATTATATGCTTTGAGTGCTGTTGTTTTATGAAAAGAAATATGGAATTACAATTATATCTCGAAACAAAACGAGAGGGTACCCATAGAAACCAGAATTATTTTTTAAAAGCCATATATTTATTTAGTTATTTTTTTTTTTTTTTTTTTTTTTACAAAACAACCTTATCCCGTATAAAATACTCTCCATTACAACTAATACATTTGTCCCACCGGTGCCTCCACTGTTCGGAACATTTTCTGTATTTCTGTACCCTTCTTTAGAAATGGCTGACAACAAATCCCTCATTTTTTCTTGGCCTCTTTAATGGTGTCAGATCGGTCTACCTCCATGCACCTTTTCATGTGTGGAAATAAGAAAAAGTCGTACGGAGCAAGGTCAGGGGAGTAAGGTGGGATGGGAAGCGGAACCATGCCAATTTTAGCCAAAAAAACTTCCTAATAGAGAAAGCTGTTTGTGCAGGCGCATTGTTGTGGTCCAAGAACCAGTCTCCTGTGTGCCACAAATTGGGTCTTTTTTAAGGAACACTGCTGCATAATCTTCTTAAAACTTTCAAATAAAAGATTTGACTGAAGGTCTGAATGAAATACGTCTTTGGCATTGTTTTGATGTTTATTTTGACCTAACTAGGTGACAGTGACGTCTTCAATTGCTTTGTTTCCGAGTCGTAACCATAGCACCATGACTCATCACCAGTAATAACCTTTAATAGAAAATGTGAATCAATTTCAAGCTGTTGTTTCAAAGCACGACATGTTTCAACTCGACTTTCTTTTTCATATCCCTAGAAACATACTTGGCAGCAACCTTTTTCATTCCCAAGTCTTCCGAGCTCCTAGATAACCCATCACAGGCGGCACTGAACTGACAATGATTTGCGCTATAAACGCCTAGCCGCAGAAACGCGTACTACAGAAGCCCGCCCACGGCAAAGCTATTCCGGTTATTTTTGGGTACGTCCTCCTATACTTATGAATGGGCGTGCGATAAAAGCTTTGTGTAGAATTATTAGCATTAATCTTTACAGCAGAGTTAATAAGTTATTTAAGCTTTTTTTAAAAAAAAAATAATAATAATTTATGAGCCAGAAATGTGACCCAGAGTGATTAAGATTAGCGTTTTATTAGTATAGATGTTGAGTACAATACGGCTACACTTTCACCAGACAGTGTAAATTCTATCACCAATGTTGTGCAACTATTATGAAAGTCAACGTCGTAAGGACTGGAATATGAGTTGAAGGATTCTGAAAACATATTCTCTCATTTTGTACATGAAACTGTTATTTGTTTATTGGGAATGAATGTTCGAAACGGGAAGACCTCCTATAAGCTCTTATCTGCTGGCATGAGAGACGAAGGGAGAAGCTACAGTAATTTTTTGAATTCTTATTCTATTATAAGTATGTGCATTGTAACACAAAACTTGGGGATACCCTTGAATATGGTGGAAGATAGCGACCCGTAACGTGGGTAGTAAGGCTTTTGTGGGTTCGCAATAGAGAATCAAACTTTTCTGTGTAATTAGTGTGGAATAAATCAATAGATTAAATAATAATTAAGGAGGCAGTTTGAAGATGGTGATTCTTTTTGATATAAGTGACCAGTATGGCCTACTAGAACATTAGCCATAAGATTGGTAATACAACGCGAAACCGAAGAATAAATTGAACAAATCTTCAAACATATGAAGAAGAGACGGACTCCATTGTACCAAAGGAATATACAGATTAAAGTAAGTGGTAACTAAGGAATATATAGATTAAATTTAGGGAAAAATGAGTGGGATGCTGTTCTATATACTGGAAAAGAGACAAATGAAAAACTGTTGATGAGATGATATATCAGTAGTGAAATATTAATTGCAGTGTTGTTTTTAATTTGTAGTAATGTACGCCCTGTTCGTGGCCCGGATAGTTATCTCTCTCATCTTGTGCTAGCCATTATGCGCGGAATGTATCAACCCAATCAGCGATTCAATGTATCCATGCGAAGAACACATAACATTCTAACGTTGTTTATTCCGTTTGGTTACCACAATGTATGGTTTCTGTGTGTATCGTAGCTGTATCAACATAACTGTGACGTTCTGAGTAAGCAACTGCACTGTTTATGTGTTTATTTTACACTTTAAAACCATAGAGAACCGATGCTCCTAAGGTCACAATACGATAATAGAACTGGACCCCCACATATGAGTTCCCTGTATCCACACACATGGTTACCTATTACATTAAGGTAATTATAAGTAGCAGGAGAAATTAAATGAATTATTTGTGATTTTTTATATTTGTTCAGAATTTAGATACCCTGTTACAACAGCCCTCAAATCCAGACATTATGTTTTATCAATTATTTTTCGCAAGCTATGGGTTGAGTGGGGTGTAAGGACTTGGAAGAGACTATACTAGACTTTTCCAACCAAATGTCAACCTCTGCTTCACGTGGTACACCCTGTTTGCACGCACGAAGATCTGGCGACTGAAAGATTCCCGGTATAAGGAGTCACCCACTGCTTTCCAAAGGCCTCCAAAAAGAAGGCGGAAGAGTGGGGAAGCATACTAGGGCATCCTGTTCCCCTTAGGGTTGGAAACGGCCCCTAAAGGTGGATGAATCAGAAATGATCAACGGCATGGGGATGCAGAAGACAACGGGAAACCACTGCATTAAAGACCCAAAGGGTATCCCTAGGACATGTAATCCTTTCAAATTACTTATATCATTATGGCTTCTTCCTGGGTAAAATATTACGGAGGTAAAATAGTCCCCCAATCGGATCTCCTGGTGGGGACTGCTCAGGGAGGAGTCTTTAGAATGGATAGAAACATTCTACGAGTTGGAGCGTGGAACGTTAGAAGTCTCAATAGGGCAGATAGGCTAAGATATCTAAAAAGAGAGATGGAACACCTTAAGGTAGATGTTGTTGAGATTAGTGAAATTAAATGGAAGGATGCACAGGATTTCTGGTCTGGGGAACACAGGATAATTAGCACACAAGCTGTCAATGGAATAACTGGTGTAGGATTTGTAATGAACAAGAAAGTAGGGAAACGGCTGAGTTATTACTGAACAGTTTAGTGACAGGATTATTTTGATGATATTAGAAACTAAGCCCGTCCCAACCACATCAGTACAAGTGTATATGCCAACGTCACAGGAAGATGACGAAGAAATAGAAAAAATATACGCTGAAATTGAAGAATTAATCCAATATGTGAAGGGGAGGAAAATCTAATAATCATGGGTGATTGGAATGCAATTGTGGGAGAAGGAAAATGGGGAATGCTATAGGAAGTTTTGGTCTAGGAGAAAGAAATCAAAGAGGAAGCAGGTTGCTAGAATTTTGTGAAAGATATAAGCTAGTAGTGGCAAACACACTATTTAAGAATCATGCAAGAAGGGTTTACACCTGGAAACACCTTGGGGATACAGGCAGATATCAGCTAGATTATATCATGGTTAAACAGAGATTCAGGTATCAAGTTCTAGACTGTATAGCGTACCCAGGAGCAGACATAGACTCTCACCATAATTTGGTAATAATGAAGTGCAGGCTGAAATTTAAGCGAATAAGGAAGCAGTGTAAGCAGAACAGACTGGAAGTGAATAAACTGAAACAAACTAGCACAAGAGAAAAATTTGCAGAAATGGTAGACTTAGGTCTAAGAAGTAAATCTGAAAGAAGTTCAACCGAGGACGAATGGAATGCATTAAAGACCGACATAATGAAAGCTGGTAAAGAAACATTAGGCTTTAGGGAACAAGCTGTCCAAAAACCTTGCATCACGGACGAAATTTTGGAGCTGTTGGATCAGAGGAGAAGGTACAAAAATGCTCAGGATGAAGCAGGAAGAGAGTAATACAAGCAATTTAGAAATCCAATAAATAGAAAACGTATAAAAGCAAAAGAAAAATGGCTAGAAGTAAAGTGTGAATAAGTAGAAAAGCAAATGGTCGTAGTTAAAGTAAATTTTGCATATAGGAAGATCAAACAGAATTTTTGAGAAATGAAGAAAAGAGGTGTGAACATTAAAGCTGCCGATGGTAAAACTCTTTTAAGCTCAGACGATAGAGCTAACCCATGGAAGGAATACAATGAGAAACTGAATGATAGGTCGGGCTTAAACAATAGCTTTGTGGAAAAGGAAGGCGATGTCAACATTGATGACTTAGAAGATCCTGTTTTGAGGACAGAATTTAATAGAGCTCTGAAAGACTCTAAAGCAAATTAGTCAGTTGGAATTGATGTTATCCCCGCAGAACTTCTTAAATCCCTAGGAGAAGAAGTAATCGAATGATTATTCAAGCAGATATCAAAAAGTTATGAAACAGGAGAAATTCCAACTGATTAAAATAAAATATCATCTTCACACTTCTGAAGAAAGCACAATCCGACACATTTGTGAATTATCGCATCATTAGTCTAACATCACATGCTTTAGAATTACGTACAAGAATAATATACAGAAGAATGGAAAGGGCAGTAGAAGAGATAGTAGGTAAAGATCAATTTGAGTTTAGGAAAAATCTTGGTAGATGGGAAGCAATTCTGGCTTTAAGTATAAAACTTGAAAGGTGGATCAAGAAAAACAAAAATTAATTTATGGTGTTTGTTGATTAGAATTAGCTTTTGATAATTTTAGCTGGGACAGGATGTTCAAAATTTTAAAGTAGTCAGGTCTAAAGGATGGAGACAGAACAATACTTTATAAACTATATAAAAATCAAGTGGTTATAATAAAAGTAGAGAATGATGATAGACATGCAAAATCTAAGAAGGGTGTGAGACAATTTTGCAGTCTACCCCAGTTAATATTCATTTTATATATAGAAGACGCAATGAGGAATGTCAAAGAAAAATTTCCATGTGGCATAAGTGTTCAAGGAGAAAAAATCAGTATGCTACGATTTACTGATGTCTTTGTTTTGTTAGCCGAAATGGCTGAGGATATTGAAAAGTTACTGAATGGCATGAGCAAAATACTGAAGGAAGATTTTGGATTGAATATAAATCAAAGCAAGACAAAAGTGAAGAAATGTAGCAGAAACGATACCAATATTAGTATATTAAATATAAATATAGGATCGGATGCAGTAGGAGAAGTAAGTGAATTCTGTTACTTGGGAAGCAAAATTAAAACCGATGGTCGAAGTAGGAATAATGTTAAAAGTAGAATAGTACTAGCAAAAAGAGCCTTCATGAAAAAGAGAAACCTTTTAGTTTCAAATTTTGATCTAGTTATTAGAAGGAACTTTTTAAAACGGTATGTGTCTACCACAGCTCTTTATGGTAAAGAAACATGGACTTTAGGAATATCAGAAAGAAAGAAAATTGAACCGTTTGAAATGTGGTGCTACAGAAGAATGCTTGACAGACAAAGTAAGAAATGGATGTGTTTTGGAAATGATGGGTGTGGAAAGAAGTTTGTGGAAGAATTTTACAGAAAGAAGAGACAGGCTTGTAGGTCATATTTTGAGACATGGGGATTGGTTAATTTGCTGGTAGAGGAACAGTCGAATGTAAGAACTGTAGAGGAAGACAGGGATTAGAATATATGAAGCAGATAATTGAGGACGTTGGTTGTAAGGGGTGTGTAGAAAAGAAGAGGTTCGCACAAGATAGGAAGGGATGGAGGATTGCATCAAACCAGTCTAAAAACTGGCGACAGTAAAAAAAAAAAAAAAAAAAAAAAAAAAAAAAAAAAACAATGGTGGTTGAGTAGATATGATTTTGTAAGATTTCCTTGCACTTTATTTTGAATTGGTTGAATGGGCTTTGTTTATGAAAAGAAATTATTTAAATATTTTTTTTAGGTTTAAGGACAAAACTATGCAAGTAAAATTGATTAAATATTTATAATTCCCAGTATTAAGGTGAACTACGATGTTCAGAGGAGATTTTGCGACAGTTTAAAATAATTTATGCGGATATTTTTGGGAGTAGATATCTTTAATTTTCATTTGTGGGCATTTCGTAACGATTGTAATTGATTTTTAAATATTTTAATGTTATTTAAGTGTTTTAGCATTGTTAGAGTTCGAGAAATATGTGTAGGAAGTTTTTGTAATATTCCAAAAATTACTATGGAACTTTCACAAGCGATCGGCAGAGACGAATCGAAATAACAGTTTTTAGGGAGGCAGTGAGCAGTTCACTGTTGTGAGAGTGTATAACAGTATTTTCTTTAAAAACAGTATTGTGTGTAATCGCTGGAGCTTTTGTTTATATCAAGTAGTGAGGAAGTGTATTCGTGGAACCTAGTAAAAGAACTGTCAATCATCCAACCACGGCCCCTCTATTGTTATACAAATGAGGTTAGGTAACCTAAGTTTGATCGGATTTAGGTGATGACAGCCCTTGAAGAATGGCAACCCCGCACCCTGCCACTCCGTCCCTCCCCTCTCTTCCCCTTCTTCTCCTAACCTAACTAAGCATGTATCAACCTGAGATTAGGGACCAAATTCAGCTTGCTATTTATTGACATTAACCTCTCTTTCAACTCGACTATCGTATTACTAACCTATATTTCAACACAAGTTTGATAACCTATTACTTATAATTACTGTTGTCACACAATGTTAATATTCTATGTCTAAATTAGAAATTTAGTAGCTCGAAATAATTTCTGTTATTATAAATATTTTTACTTGTAAATAAATAATATGCTAAATTGATAAACCGCTATATAATTTTTAATAAATCGTAATTATGATTAGAACCGCCAGACTATTATTTAATTATTTTGTAATTGAACCACAAGTGTGTATTTAATTTATTAATTGGAATGATTCAGCTAATTCCAACTCGTAATAATTTGATTTTAATAATCACCAACTGAATAAACCGTATTATCTACCACATCATTAGCATCCCCACTAGCTCGTCAATTGATAAAATAATTTGTTTTATTATAAAATGATTTACAATATATAAAAATACAAAAAATTATTAAATGATGTTTGTGAGATGACAAATCTATAGTCATGAGCATAAAAGGTACTAACCAGGGGCGGCCCTAGGGCGGTGCGAGCGGTGCGACCGCACCGGGCGCCGTCATATTGGGGGCGCCGAAAATGCAGCGAGAGATAGTCTGAGCAAAAAATAAAGTCTATAAAACCCAGCTTGCTGTTCATATATGATTTTAGCACACACATTATCCAGTAGCGTTTATACACGTAAGAGCTACAGCTTAGTGTGTAGTCGTATGTCCTCATAGAATCGAGTCAACTCGAGTTGTGTCTCGAGTCAGCTCAACTTACAACTCGAGTCAGCTCGACTTACTAGAATCAAAAAAATCACCATTCGTTTCACACCTGTTGTCTTTTCTGCTGTCGTCTTGAAGTTCATTCGCATGCGGGTGCATGTGCATGGGGCTAGATTCAACCTACTTATCTATTTCTGCCGTGTTAGACGTTCGGTGATTGCAATTAACGTTGATATTGTAAATATTTACCTTTTACAAAAAAGACATGTGCTAGCTGAAAAAAAGGCGAATCTGAGAAGGCTTGCAAAATTTTTTAGTGTTGCGAAGTCATCTGAATCGTTGTCAAAAGAACTAGACCCACCCGCAACAGAAGAAAACTTATTTAATACAAGTTCTTCAGACGAGGCTCATTATGATAAAAGAGCAGCATGTACAAGAAGATTTAGCTATAGCTGGAACGTCGTCCACAGTTCAAAATATTACAAAATGAGGTGCAACATACATACCACCACCGCCGCCTTTTCAAAATACAAATTATGACAATACATCAAAATGGTCACTCATTGACTCTGCAGCCACAGATGAAATAATTATTCGAGCAATGAAATTTAAAAAAAAAAAAATCATGGAAGTTATATTTCAAATATGTATTTCAAAGAGTAATGCCAAATCGAGAAACTTAAGATAACTGGTCCACTCTAAATCTGTGGATGAAGTATATTGTTGTTTATTCAACAGCAAAAACTCTTATTTGGGAAAAGAAGGATTTGATGACTAGAACTACTTATCAGAGCGTCTCAAAACTCACGAAACTTTCCTCAAAATACCGGCACACCATCCTCAATTCGACAGAAGCGTTGATTCTTTTAAAGAATGTCAGTGTAACTGACAAGCATTAGTAAATACATATTGAAGACGAAAAATCATGGTGGGTTGCTATCCTCGAATGAATGATGTCCAAAGTATTATTTTTAACATGCAATAATTTCTTGTTTAGAGGAGGCTGTGGATCTGAAACACAAAATACTTCTAATAATAGTAACTTCCTGGGTTTATTGCAAATATCGTACTAGGAAAATATGACCCTGTAATGATGGAGCATCTCCGCCAAATGGCCAATAAGGAGACTAATATCTGTTATTTTGGTAAATGTATTCAAAACGAATCAAGTTCGTAATAAAATTTTGACTGTGGATAAGTTATCTAAATACTTTTCCATCATACCGAATATCATGATGTCAGTCACGTCGAACAATTATCGTTATCGCTGCTTTTGTTGACACTAATAAAGTCCAAGTGCGTGAGTGTTCCGTTGCTTACAACCTGGTAATTGACTTTTAAGGACCTAGGAGCTGGTCTCGCTGGTCTGTTTATCGTTAATACTTTACAAAAGTTCGATTTGGATATGGAAGAAAGTCGAGACCAAGGATGTGACAATGGATCCAATACATCAGGATGAAACAAAGGTGTCCAAAACAGAATTCTGAAAGAATATCTTACAGCATTCTTTCTTCCATGTAGCTGTCACTAAATTTGGTGATATCAGGTGTCACCAAAACATCAATTAAATCAGTTTCCTTGTCCGAATTTGTTTAAAGAATATTTGTTCTATTATCTTAATCACCAAAGCGATGGGAAGTGGTATCCAAGAACTTACACTATCGCCAAAAAATTTGCGAATCTCGTTTGGAGAATAGAATTTTTAGTCTCACTGGAGTTCGCTATCACTAATCATCAGTTCTGGAAACGAATAATTCAGTTGTTTCAAGTAAATATTGCAAGCAGTCTTTGTAGACTGAAGGAGGATTTATGTAACGCTTCACAATTGTTGGGAAACAGCTCGGAAGTTGAGAAAAAGTACCCTGGTTATTCGTCTGCTCTGTTAAATGCTAGAAAAATTGCTTTTAAGACTGGGCCATATCCTATTACTAAGCCAGTCAGATTCCAAAGAGCAGAGATTTTTTTTAAATTATGAGGCCGTAGATGAGATAGCAATAGATCCAGAAGAATTGTTGACAACCAACGTGTTTTAGCATATCAACGATATAATTGAGAATGAGTTGGTCACTCAGTTTACACAACTATTCAAATTTAAAGATACATATTATTAAAAAATTCTGAAAAGTCGGAATTGGAATCATCCTGTGCAGATTTGGAAATAAATTTAACTGATGGAGAAAAATGTGACATATCTGGTTGTGAATTGGTTAGAAACTTTCTAACTGAAACTGTTGTTGATGAGGCTTGAATCAGCAGAACCAATGAAAGTTCAACTAATGAAATAAAATGGTTGGCAAGATATATTTCCGAATGTGTGGACAGCACTTCGAATTTTGCTAACCATACTTGTAACTGTCGCAAAAGGAGAAAAAGATTCCGTAAATTAAAACTTACCAAAACTTATTTATGGTAAAATCAGACTCTAAATATACTGTCAGATATTGCAATTTTATCTGTATAAAATAATATTGCCAAAGGACAAAAGCGATGAAGATGGTAATCTAGGTCTTTTAGTTATGGTTTTATTTCCTCATTTGTTTGTTGAAAAAAAAAAATATTAAAATTATGTGAGTTTGACGTATACGTGATATGGGAATTGTGTACGCCTTAGTAGCTTAAGTAAACCTTTTCATACATAGTGGGTTCGATATTTGCTGTTGTTTCTCATTCAAACCGCTGCTATCCTATATTAATCTTTCTGAGGTTTGAATTATTATTAATATATAAAGACAATCTTCTGCCCTCGGCTTTGCTCGTGTGGAATTCATGAACCATTCATACATATAGTCGTATTAGAATCCCAAGGGAACTACTTTTTCGATCGGGACTAGATAGCCAACAACATTATTCTAAATTTTATCTTAGGTCTTTAAGCCGTCGACGTGAAACAGTAAAAACATCCAAGCAAACAAACTTTTATATATATTATATTAGTAGGATGTAAAAAAATATATGTTGTCTTCAATCTGTCAATAGGAACACCTTAATCATGAATAAGCGATTACACAATTGGGGCGCCACAGTGAGATCTCGCACCACCTGAAAAATTTGCTAGGGCCGCCACTGGTACTAACTAGCAAGTTATTATTGCAATTACAATTTTAGATTTTAATAATATATGATAAATTAATTAAATTAGTTTTTGAAGAACCACTAAATATTATTTGAGGCATAAAATACAGTATTCAGTTAATTTTCAAGTTTAGAACAAATAAAAAATATTGTAATGCCGGGATAAATGGCTTGGGTTTCCATGCGTGAAGTTCCTGTTTCGTTAAAATATACTAACAGTTATTATTTATAGAAATAAACCCACGTCCAATATCTTGATTAAGTAGTACTTTTCACGACGAATAAAATGAAACCGGTACGATTTAAATATCTCTTCCCGTTTGCATATTATAAGCCTCTATATATTGTCATTTTATTTCGGTGTCTTTATACGTGAACAGAAGCGAGCAGCTAAAGTCTCTCCGCGGCCGATTTGCATTACGTGGCGGCGTGTATTGTCCGCCTGAGGGGGGCTAAGCTCACCCCCACAGAGCTAAATTTGAATTTCCTTCACACCGGGTTAGCACACGTATTGCATGCGCCGAGTCGTTTTAAACCCACAAGTCTCTTGTCGCGTCCTCTTCAAATTCGTTAAAATATAAAACACTAAACCCTCATTACTCAGGTAATTGCCAATGGATTTTAATGAACGAAGTGTTAAATCTCTTCAGAACTTTCTTCTCTATTAGACTATGGTGTTAGATTTTCGATACAAGCAGAAATACAATATTTTTTGTATTATACTAATCCAGCTCAAACAATACCTGTTTACGGGCACTCGTTAGTTCATCTTGTATCGGTGAATAGGTGTCGTTAAGACATTCTGCGACATTGTCCGCACAAAGTATTTCGCATAATCGTGTGATTTGTTCGACTTATAATTATAAGGAATTCAGTCCATTTGCTTCAAATACTGTTAAGAGTTTATTATTGTACGTCTAATCTTCTAGGAACTACATTGAAATTATGTACTATCCAAAAATGCAAGGTTCTTTCGGCAATTACTATTCTATGCAACAGATCTATGCCTCTACGCCGTTGGCCTCAATATCTTGATCTAACACCATAGTAACCTACACTGTCTTATTATTTTCTCTAAGAGTAAATGTTATTGATTTTCGTCCACACTCTAGAAACAAAATAATATTCTTATCAAAATTATTTCTGTTGTGTCACAACCTTCTTCAATTTTTCCATGGATATGTGTAGAAAGACACTAGTAAATTTATGAAATAAACCTTGCATCCCGTGATACCCATTTCTCTTGTTCCTGTAAGGATTAATACACACATTTTACAAAAGACATTCTCTTTGTAATACTAACAAGAAACAAAAAAAAACAATCTAAAACACAAAAAAAACACTACAGAAAACACACATAAATTCAAGTCCTGACGCAGTAGTGTCTTGAAATATTTCATAATGCATGCATACATACAGTAATGAACAAAATTCTGGCTTCATATCACATTACTATAAAATCAGAAAAAAATGTAACTGACAACAATCTTCTCAAGTCTAAAGCTATTTTTTCTCGCCTAAACATTTTTTAAATTTTTGATCAGCTAACAAAACTGGCAATACGTCCGAACAAAAATAAAAATTATTAATTATTTTCTATTGAAATTACATTTTAATTGTTCATTTCAACCAGGCTTGTGTATATTTGTATCAATAGATTAGTTAGCTGGAAGTATTTACCTGATAGGAAAAGGTATCTGAACTTTAAACATTATATAATGTTAAACTACTTGGCATGGATCATTTCCTTAAAAGATTTAAGTGCAGTCACATGATAATTGCCTTAGAGATTTATTTGTATTTGACCTATTCAGGCATACAAGGAGTTTCTGCACTTTATATATTTGCATGAATAATCCGTATATTTAAGAACTTCCAAATGCTTTTTCTGATTATTCAAATAAAATACATCACAATATCCACACAATACTCACGCCCTAGACTGGACTCGTACCTATGAATTTCGGCATGGGTATTCCAGTATTTTATCCCCGGCGTTACCGAGATGGACCATTCATTGGGACACCGATATTAGTACCTTCGTTCACATTAGGCGAGTTTCAACCAACTTTATTGTCTGCTGCCCAAAGTGGAACTCAGTTCGAGGTTCTGTTGGCAGAAACTTTGTATTCATTGGAGTGGAGCAGAAGTTTAGTGAAGTTGTGTTGTTCGGTGACGTTTTCTTAAAAAATAATCATATTCGTCTTAAGCGATTAATGAAAATGGCTTTTTTATGTTTCCTTTTTTAAAAAAAATACGTTATCTACCCCAAGAGTGACGTAGTTTAGTGTATACCTAAATAGGGGCTGTCAGCGGAAAGTTTGATCAACAGCTCACCAATGATAACCGCGCGTTTTAAGCCAAAAAATACTTTGAAACTTCTTCTTAAGATTACCTGAGCTCCGAATTTTCCTTTGCGCAGCCTAAGCAGATCAGTGTGATAGCTCCATTTCGGTTCCTTACTCAGGTCACCATCGAAGCCTTCTAGCTCACGTAGATAGATAGATAGATAGATATGTTCACTTTGATCCCATGTGAGAATAATCTCGGGGATGTGGAACAGTACATACACTTATTAGTATTGTTAATATTACTATATAATTGATAATATTATTATATATTGAAACAAGTTAGCAACAACCCATTAGTATAACCAATATCTCCTGTAATCTACAAATACAATCCCGAGTTAATTAATACTTATTATGTGTAACAGTGTATACACTTGTTACCAGCATCTAATAACCAGTTATTTTCTTACCAACCAGTTACCATGATAAGTTTCACTGTAATTTGTGACTACGTATTATATTACGTTAGTGCAACAGTACACACACCTATTAGCAATATCAGTTATATCACCAACAACTCATAAGCAGTCAATTACTTAAAAATCTGTTAGTATGATAATTTTTCACAGTAGTTTTTGAGTGTATATTAGTTTCTATGTATGAGTGAAATTTTGTAAACAGTGTAATTAGTTCATTTGTCAAAAGTTTTAACAGAAAGAAAAACCATATATCATTGTAGTAATTGTGGATAATTTTGTCACCTTCCCCTTCCATACACCATATATACTATTTTATCAGCCATTCTTTGTTACCAAATTCCAAGAAGAAAATTCTATCACAGAGTAAAATGGGTTCTGAAGCAGAAACTCTTTCAGTTCGGACTTAAAGTAGTTGGGTTTTTGTAGATAACATTTAATTTCTGTTGGTAATACATTGAATAAGGAAGCTCCTGTAAATGTTAACCCTTTCTGTACAATTGACAGTGATTTGTAATCCTTGTGAATATTATATTTATTCCTAGTATAATGGATATGTATGTCAGCACTAAGATTGAAGTGTTCAGGATTTTCCACTACAAATAATAGTACAGAGTATACATACTGTGCTGGCATTGTTAGTACACCCAGGTTTTTAAATAGATTTCTGCACGACGTCTGTGGGCTTGTTCCACAAATAGTTCTTATAGCACGCTTTTGCAATTTAAATACCCTCTGTGCTTGTGACGAGTTTCCTCAGAATGTGATGCCATAAGTGAGCAGGGAACGAAAATATGCAAAATATACTAACTTTCTGGTTTCTATATTAGCTATTCTAGATATTACCCTCAGTGAAAATGTTGCAGAATTCAGTTTTTTAAGAAGTTGTTGAATATGCTGTTTACAGTTCAATTTGTTATCTATATATACACCCATAAATTTTGTGAAACTGCTTTCATTGATTGCTTTTCCTTCTGTTATCACATTATAGCTGTCCTTTGTTTTATTTTTGTAACAAACTGAAGTAACTGTGTCGTTTCTACATTAAGTATTAGTTTGTTGGCATTAAACCACCTGTTAATTTTCTTTATAACATCATTTGCTGTGTTTTCGAGGTTTTGTGCTGATGGGTCTTTCAAGGATATGCTAGTATCATCTGCAAAGAGCACCATGAATTCATTATCACCTAGTATATGTGGGAGATCATTTATTTAGATTAAGAACAGCAGAGGGCCAAGAATTGAACCCTGAGGCACACCACATTTAACTATACCCCATTCTGAGTTTATAAGATCTCTTGTATAGCATCTTTCAGTGATACACATTGCTTTCTATTTTCCAGGTATGATTTAAACCAATGTCCTGGCTTACTACTAACTCCATAGTGGTCAAATTTACCTAGTAGACTTTCATGATCAACACAGTCAAAAGACTTAGCAAGATCACAGAATATACCTAGGGAATTTAATTTTTTATGCATTGCTTCCAGTATGTTGTTTACAAAAGCAAAAATTGCTGAATCTGTTAAAACGCCTTGTCTAAAACCAAACTGTACTTTACTGAGTAGGTCATTCTTTTGTAGATGTGCATACACCCTTCTGTACATTGCTTTTTCAAAGATTTTTGAAAATGCTGGTAGAAGTGATATCGGTCTGTAATTTTCAATCTTTGAAGTATCACCTTTTTTATAAAGCGGTTTGATTATTAACTTCTTGAGTGAGTCAGGAAAGATACCTTCTTCAAAAGAACTATTACAAATATGACTAATAACTCTACTAATGCTGGTGTTACATTGTTTTACTACATGGGTTGAAACCTCATCATAACCAAATGACTTTTTATTTTTGAGGGATTTAATAATTTTTTCAATTTCATTTTGACTGGTGGGAAATATAGACATAGGTGCTGTTTTTGGTGACAAGGATTTAAGTATTGCTATACCATCCATATTCCCAATATATTTTCCTTTTATTTATTCAGCAACTGTTAAGAAGTACTTATTGAAAGCACTTCCTATATAAGAGGGATCAGTTACAAGCTTGTAATTATTGCTTATAGATATAGGCTTATGTTCAAGGGATGATACGGTTGTTTCTCTTTTAATAATGTTCCAGACACTTTTTATCTTATTATCTGAACTACTAATCTCATCGTTTATGGCCAAACGTTTAGTTTGTTTTATTACTTTGGTTAAAATTCTACAGTAAGTTTTGTAATGTTGTCTTAGAAGTATATTATCAGTATTCCTAACTTTTACATACAATTCCCTTTTGTGTCTGAAAGATGTTTTAATACCAACTGTAACCCAATTTTTGTTTACTCGTTTTTGACCAATTGGAGCTAGTTTTGTAGGGAGACACCTGTTGTAAATTTCTAAAAACCTTTAGGTGAAAGTAATTGAATTTATTGTTTACCACTTTTAATTTATAAACAGTGCTCCAGTCCTCATTGAGAAGTTCATCATTTAATATTTTTATTGAATTGTTCTTTAATGGCCTAACTCTGACAAATTCTTTCTTTTTATGTTATTTTCATTTCCCACAACATCCAAAGTATTTATTTGAGCATTATGGTCTGACAAACCATTTTCCATTGCAAAGTGTTTCATGTATTTCTATTTATTGTGCTGTACAAAAATGTTATCTATAATGGTACTACTATCTTTTTGTGTTCTAGTTGGGTAATTTACAGTTTGATAGAGATTGAATGATCTAAGCATTCCTAGAAGATAATCTGTCTGGTTACATTCTACAGCAAAATTTATATTGAAGTCTCCACAGAGGATAATTTCCCTTTTAGTACGTGATAAGTTTATTAGAACCACCTCAAGTTTATTACAAAATTTACTGAAGTCTCCTATGGGAGCCCTATAAACTGTCAGCACTATAAGATATTTGTTTTCTAATTCTAACTGTATTGCACAACATTCAAAATCTTGTTCTATACAGTATTTACTTACATCTAACGATCTTCGTCTCAGAATTTTCTCTTACATATATTGCTGCACCACCCATTCTCATCTCTGACCTGCAATAACAAGAAGCTAATCTATATCCAATAAAAGGGAGGAGACCTATTTCAGAATTTCTTCAGATGATGTTCTGTCAGACATACGATATATATGTTAAGATTCAATGATTTTTGGGTTTCTTCTATAGATATTATCAACTCATCAAGTTTGCTTGAGATACCCCTAATGTTCTGATGGAACAAAGCTATTTTAGACTGACATTCTTTATTTTTTACTGTAATACCATTATGTACATTTCTTAAATAACTCTACCTACTCTTGACATTTGGCCTAAAAAAGACTGAGTCCTACCACCAATTACCTCTGGGATGGGGTTCACATCCAACCTGCCTCTCCCAGATGCTATTGGCAATCAGTTCCCCTTGTATTTGAGACGACCCAACTAGAAACTATGTGACCATACCTCCCATGGACTCCACCTGAATGTTCGGTGCAAGCAGAAACTATGATTACACAAAGGAGCAAGAAAAATTAAAAAATAAGTAAATGTCCGAATAACGTCTGCTTCTATAGGTTACAAAATCCAGTCAAATTCTGAGTTGAGGGCAACGAGGTGAATCAGTTCGACGAGGACGCAGCCAGGAATTAGATACTTATTACAGGGTATAGCAGTACAGCAGCAATGGTACTATAACGTGAAGGTTGCAAATGTTTGCATGTACATTCGAAGATAACTAGAAATATCTGTGAAGTCGTGCAGTAGCTGATGAGATAGAAAGAATCGTGAAATTACAGTTGAACGGTGATGGTTTGTTATTTTAGTCATGCTAGAAAGTGTAACTAAGTCCAGTTAAACTCTCTTATTGGTTTTCCGTGTGTAATTTATCCGATACTTTTCGGTATTCATCATATAATTGCATTATCTATCGAATTTTCAATTGTTTATTCGAGGAAAAAAAATACACAATGGTTATCAAAATTACGAAAAAAGTGTTATCATTCCTCTACGATCAATTGATTTGGTTATTTCAATAATTATTATGACTAAAATAGTGATATTCGTGGTTATTTTAACCTAGAACTCCGAACATTGCCTCCGAGCGTCTGTCAGTTTCTTGTTGCGCTGGGCTCATTTTTTTTAGCATTGGGTAAAATGCTGGGTATGAGAGGTCTATTTTTCGTGAATTTAGTGTACCACCTACCAGTTATGCTGTCCCATGCAGTATTTGTGTCTAGAATGAAGCATAATCGAAAGGCAACATACAGGCGAAGAAGTTTGTTACAGAATAATTTAGGTTGGTGACTCTGGTGAGAGAATGTTTCAACTTGAAGATGGAAAAAAAATCATGTTTGTCCTTAACTGTGGATGTACCTCATAGGGCGCTGATTATAACCCTTATACGCTATTCTATCCTCAGAAAAGGAGTTTACCACCTGGCGGCCGTAAATTACAAATACTTTGCTATAGACATATACGAGGGTAGGATGGAAGGTATTGCACACATGCTTGTAGAACGTGAACGAAATGAGCTACAGAAGCCCGCCTGGTGGCATTCGGAAGTAACATTCCTCCCATGGGAAGGAAGCGTCGCCCACTCTCGACCGACGATACGCCCACGCGCCACCAGGCGGCACCACGAGCGCCGCGGGATATAGGCGCCGCGCAGACCGCCCAACCGCAGTCTCCGGCACACAGTGGTGGAGGCAGGTCAACTCCGGACCGCTCTGCTCGCGGAGGGGGGCGCCTGGAGCCGACGCCTGGTGCCACGGGTGGCACCCAGGAGGCGCCACGGGAGCAGCCTCACCAGCTCCCGGCCGCTACCGACGCGCCGTGGCAGTCCGCGCACCACAGGGGTGGCGGAAGGACGGCCCAAGCCGGCACTCCCAGTGCGGAGGAGCGCCACCAGGGCGCACCTGGGGAGCTGCCTGCACTCCCGGCAGCACGCACCTGTGACGACCAGCCGTTGTTACACAGCGAAGGTCAGCCACTGTATCTAGACGCCCTCTTTGGAGTGGTGGACCGCTCAACGCCTGGGCCCCTGGGGAGCCTTGATGCCTCAAGGCCAGTCACTGACAGTGAGCGCCCCGCACCCAGCGCAGTTTGAATTCGTTGCGGCCATTCAGTTGTTTATGAGCAGTGTAAATATGGAGACGTGTTCTCGTGCTATGTCAACGAGAGATAAACTGCGTGCTGTTATCGAATTTTTAACTGCTGAAAATGAGACTCCTACTGAAATTCATCGTCGTTTAAAGGGAGTTAATGGTGACGATGCTGTTTATAGGTCTACAGTCAATCGATGGGTAGCAAAATTTCGTGATTGCACGCCTGGAAAAGCCACAATTGTTGACAAAAAACGCAGCGGACGCCAATTCACTGCCACAAGCGATAGGCATTGCAAACTCGTCGATGAATTGATTCAACATTACCGGCGAATCACTCAGTAGCGTATCGCAAACCATGTTGGAATATCCAAGGAACGTGTCGGCTTCATAATCAAAAAGTTGGGATACCGTTAAGTCTGTGTACGATAGGTACCACGCCGTTTAACAGGCGAGAACAAACAGCGCCGAAAGGAATGCTGCCAGCAACTTTTCCAGCGCTATCGTGACGAAGGAGACGACTTCCTTTTGAATATCGTGACAGGGGACGAGTCATGGGTGCATCATTACGACGCAGAAGAGAAAAGATAAAGCGCTGAGTATCGACATTTATCTTCTCCTCAGAAAAACAAATAATTAAAAACACAACTACCCGCAAAAAAATTAAAAAAATCAAAAAAAAAAAAATCTTTTGTCTGTGTTTTGGGATGCTCATCGAGCTTATGTGACCGATTATCTGGAGCGAGGAGCAACGGTAAATTCTTCTTACTACATACTGACTCTACAGTACCTCCAACGTCGAGTTTGTCGTGTCAGAGACAGCCTGGAGCCAATAATCTTGCATCATGACAACGCTCGTCCACACACCTCACGCGCAACTGAAGAGGCAATGAGAAAGCTGAAGTTTGAACCGCTTCCACACCCTCCTAATTCCCCCGATCTTGCGCCTAGCGATTTTAATTTTTTTCCTCTACTCAAGAGAGACCTCAAGGGTAAACATTACACCTCGGGCAATGATGTGAAAGCAGCCACCAAGTCATGGATTCGAGGAAAGTCGGAGGAATTTTTCATTGACGGAATGATAAAACTCGTTTCACGTAGGGAGAAATGTATTAGTCATAATGGCGACTATGTTGAAAAATAAATATATGATTCTGAAGCTTAAGAGTTGTACTTTAATTTACCTTTTTCCCGATCTTCCTAACTGTTTTTGTCCGATTTCTACAATCATGTGTGCTTTACTTTTCAGCCTACCCTCGTATGTTGGAAGTGCAACAGATTAATAATTACGCGTGAACAAATACAGAGATATAATTACTGTTATTAAGTTACATGGCGAAATTAAAAGTGACTCGTGGATAAATTAGTAGCGGAAATTGATATAGCAGAATTGTATTCCATTTCCGTGATAACACGCTGGAAGAAAAGTTAAAAGTTAGTTTATATTGGATTTAGAAACGGGACGCAGATCAAAGACAGTAGCCCCTCAGAGTGTCTAAACTAAGTGTTAGCAGGCGTCTGGGCATAGACAACGAGAAGAAAGTGTAATATCTGCGATATTCGTATAGAGACGCAAGAAGTCTCAGATCCATATTCCTAATAATTACGGCGTTAACTATTTTTTTTCCGATATGATTCTACTGCTCACTCACACCTCAGCAACAGAGTGAAAGTCAACGCTGCCCAACAAAGAGTAACGCCAGGAGAGAGTACTGGCTTAACACCCTTACGAAGGCGTCCAGGTGAAATCGTTCAACGCAAGCCCCCGACTGACCTATATAAACTGGGTCAAGGCCCCCGGACAATTTAATTTCTGATATAGGCGACGAGTCAGAGGAAATGCGGCAGGTCAAACGACCCAAGCTGACACTGACGAGGCAGTTTAGAACTTTTTAGACCATTCCTCCAAACCCCAAGTCCACCATTAATTGTAAATAGGCCCCACAACTCAAGAGTTAGGTCCTGTACAAATCATATACCAACCAATAGTTTTAAGTAGGCCCTTAGCTTAGGTAGGTTTAAATGCATGGATTTAGGTAACCCTTGTAAATACGTATATAACCCCCCTCCCCCTTAGACCAAAAAATCACAAATAGTTAAAAAACCCAAAAACAGTAGATTTAGATATCAGACTTAGATATTTTTCAAACCCTGGCTTTAGAAACGCAGACGGGCTTTCAAGACATTTAAGGACATTTCAAGATCACAGGCTAAGTCAGAAGTTAGTCCAATAAACCCACAACAGGACAACAGGAAAAGGAGCCTTCATGGAACTGCAACACCACTGTAGAGAAATCTACGCCAGATGACGCTGCTGCTGCTGCTGACAGCAGAGAAGCAGCACATCAGTCGCAGGCTCCACATCGAGAGTAGTTGCCCTCAGTCTCCATCACAGGGAATAGCTAGGCTTCATCGCACCTCAGCCAGCTGGACTTCGCCTCTAGCCACACCAAATCGCCATCTCCGAACTTTATATTCACACCATAGTTGATGTTTTTGGTCCCTCTTGAGGTCCCAGTCGGTATAGCTATATACTTACAGTTAAGTGGCCATTTAGACTTGTCATCTACATTTATCATCTATGTACTTTTCTAAGTGTCCTAAGAAAGTACTGAACATTGTTTCTCTTAGTTACATAACTGTTTAATCTATAGTAGTATAACCCAGAATCTTATATGTCTACTCTTCCGTACTCTAAGGGAGTATAGAATTTTTTTTCTTAGTTCCATCAATTCTGTTTAATTTAAAGCTATTAAACACTCTAAGGGAGTATGGAACTTTGTTTCCCTTGATTACCTAATTCATCAAAACTTAATCTTAAAAATTATAAGGAATGGCGTGCAGTACCTGCTAACCTAGAAGCTGTATACATCTAAGGTCACTGATTAAAACCATCTGCTGTGCAGAGTTTGTCTTTACATTCAGTGTTGCAATCAGTTTTTCTATCATCTATCTCTCATGTTCCCCGAGGAGTAGCCGCTCGTTAGTCGAGACGCATGTTTAACTCTACCAAAAGCGATACGAACCCGTGTCCCTCAACACCTAGAGGCGCTTCACAGCTTCTGAGGCACTCCAGGATTGGACAAAAGTACTGGCAATAAGAGCGACGTAGGCTAGCAATAGAAGTACGCGAGCAGACGGAGACACAACTATCGAAAAAACACGCCGCAATGAACAAAATGATTCGAAGAACAGCCAAGTAAACGACGGTTAGTGTTTCGAGAAGCAGCCGAGTGAAAGAAAACAACGAAAGATAGGAACTATAACCCATATATTAAAATATGATTTCAATAACAATTTTTCCTGAATAAAATCCTTATTTCATTTTCTTTAAAATTTCTATAAGAGAGCCTAATTTTACCATTCTGTCATCGGTGATGACAAAATATTTCTTGTCAGAAGAGACAATTAGCAAAAGTGAATAGTTCTGAGTAGTTATGCGCTTCTGCATGTCCAGTAGTTTTATTTGGTCAGTATCACAGGCTTCTTTCTTTCAAGTCTTGCCGCATTTGAGACGAAATCTTTTCTCAACTGTTTTTCTTCAGAGTGAGTGATGATGGAGGGTGTCTGGAGAGAGAGTGAGATATCAATGTGTGATTTATTCAACCTCATTCACTCGCAGAAAAGGACTACCTTAACCTCCGTACTAAATTAGATGAAAGTATCTTTGCCCTTAAGCCACAATTTAGGACTGAAAATAGTAAATTAGTGGACTTATTAAAGGACAAGGTAGTCAGTAATGAATCTCAGTTGGTTCAGATTAGGGAAGATCTATGGCATTATCAGAAACTTTGCACCCTACAGATGGTGAAACTTTATTCTCAAGATTACCAGTACCAGACAGATTTAGAAGAAAAGACAAGTCATTACCCTCAGCACGAGAAGAAGGGGGGAGAAACGGAAGCGAGAGTGTGCTTGGGGTTAAGCAAGGAGAAAAAAGAAATTGATGTAGTGCAAGATGAAGCAACTTTATATAAATTAATTTCAGGAAATTATGGGGAAAAGAAGATAGCTGTCCCGTCAAGGGGAAAGCAATTATTACTACTAGGAGCAACAAAATAAAAACAGTCAAACATATTTTGCAAGTGGAAATGGAGCCTTATTTAATTCTTGGGCTCTACGTGGATTTTATGAAGTGACAGCCATTGGCTCACATTGGTGGGAGTGAAGTTGGACATGAAAGGGAGTACGTCAGAGCATACAAGCATTGAAAGACAAATGAACAGTCACCTGAAGAAGAGGTAAGTAGGCATTGGAGAAGAAACGGGTGGTAGTTTCATGGGGAGATGTCAGGTCAATTCGGCACCGGAAGACCATGTCTCGTGTTAGAAACAAATCCCCAAAGTTTAGTTCGGGAAGCGCCATTCACTCTTCTCCGAACGAAACACTGTATATGAGGACATTGTAAGACTATTGTCTTTCTTGGGGTTGACATGATACTTATTGTAGACCGAACTTCGTGCTTGCTAAAGTTTTAATTACTAACATACAGCACCAGAAGCCGGATAAATGAGTTCGTAGTCGCCGCCGGTCGCCAGATAGGGTCCAAACCAGTCCGATAAAAGTGTGAGGATAACTAATTAAGAGAAATCTTCAAGTCTTAAGTAATGAAAATCGGTTCTCCACACATTTATTAGAATAAAGTACACATCGAACCAGTTGGCCACTATCAGAATTTAGATGATAAGGCTATTGAAACTTCGTAATCCGTCGATTGCAAGATTCTTAGAAAAAAAGGAAAGTTTTTAATCCAAATCAGTCCACACTAAATTACTTTCGATGCCACACTTCACTGTTCTGGTATCTCAACACACTGTTCAAATCAATTTAAAACATACGTCGCAATGGTTAAACTAGTTCATTCTTCTTCTTACTTCTTGCTACACCCGCACAGTTAGTATAGCGTCTCACATTACGCGACGCGAGCCGTCCGCTACCAAACCTCGATAACGACTGACTTTAAACAATGTAGTCATGCGCTCACTTCGGAGCGGCGGAATGCTACTGTTATGTTACAACATGCTTTAACCAATCATCCCTGCGAGGGAACGCGTATTTCGTAACAGTGAAACTTTTCAGTCTGTATGACTTTAACATCTGATCCGAAAGATAAAGCACAAAATCCTTCTACCTGCTTTCCTCTCAAATGAGCGGACACCTTAGCACAATCACCAAGCCGATTTATACGTAACTTGACACTAAAACACCAGGTGAATATCCTACCCCAGCTTTGAGTGTAGATTTCTACCTACAGGAGTGCGAGTGTTGGTGTACATTCAGTGTCATGTGTAAGAGTACTCATGGCTTTGTCAAACGGTTGCCGATAGCTACGGCAGGGCGAACGAGTGTCAAATTTATTTTGGTCTAAGTACCAGTTTTTACAGTTTTGTGTGTTAAATGTTAAGGGACTGTTTAAACTTACAATAGTATCTTCATGGGTGAGTAAGAAGCGTTACCCATGGTGGGAGACCTGAATATCTCAACCATTACATTAATGATTTTATTCGGATTGTTCATGTCCATATATTCACGATATAAATGTGTAGCTTGTAAGTGGTATGTATATTTTAAGGAGGTTACACCAACCAGCTAGGTTTAGTCTCTTCTATGTAAAATGAAGCTTTTTGTATTTCTATTAGCAGCAGAATCAGTTATTTCCTTTGCCAAACTCAGCATTTTTTTGAAGGAAAAATGCCACATTCATCACATATGTCTAACAAAAAGGGGGGGAGGGGGCATAGCAGTTCAGCAGTAATGGTACTGTAACGTAACGGTTGCAAAAGTTTCTATGTACGGTACGGTCGGGTACAGAATTAGCGAGACCCTTCACCTTTCGATAATGCTTCATTCTAGACACGAATACCGCATGGGACAGCATAACTGGTAGGTGTAACAGTAATTCATGATAAATTGGACCTCTCATACCCAGCACATTCCCCAAGACTAAAAAAAAATGAGCTCGGAGGCAGAGTACGGAGTTCTACAGTTAAAATAACCGCGAATATCACCATTTTAGTCATAATAATTATTGAAATAACCAAATCGATTGATTATAGAGGAATGATAACACTGTTTCGTAATTTTGTGTATTTTTTTTCCTAGAATAAACAATTAAAAATTCGCTAGCAAATGCAATTATATGATGAATACCGAAAAGTATCGGCTTTTTACACACGGAAAACCAATAAAAAAATTAGACTAGTTACACTTTCTAGCGCTGCAGCGATATAGAACTGTGCGTGTGCCAAATACACACTAAGGTTGAGGTTAAGTAGAAACAGCATTTACGTAAAAACTATAATTTTAAACTAATTCACGAAATATAAATAGTATTTATTAAATGGTTCGGAATACTAACACCTTAATTTTATTATCACCAAAACATATTTAGAAAGTGCGCTTAACTTGATCGCAGTAGTCACAGTTTCAGTAGTAATAATTCTAATTAATAACAGTAAATAAATCCGTCTGCAATATCAATTAGCGGTTCCACATTTAAAAACTGGAAGATTGAAGTAGGAAAACTTTCATATCTTTCTTTGTTTCTGACTAACACTGATACAAAAATATTTTTTTCTGTCAATCGTTACTCCATGACTTCAAAGCCAGATGGGTTATAGTTTATATTGTTGACTGGAATTAGAGAGGACGCAAATTCAAACCACATCGAATATCCAATTTCAGTATTCCGTGGTTTTCGTAAATATCTCTAGCTGAACTCCGGAAAAGTTCCTTCATAAACCCTTGGCTGAAATTAATACTCTAACCTAGTTTCCAGTGCTATCAGGATTCATATCAAATTGGAGTTGAAAATATGCAGAAGACGAAAAAACTAAATAAAAAATTAACGTTGTGGTAACACTCTAAACCGGCTTTCGGGTGGTTGTGGGTTCGAATCCCCATCTGGCCATCCAGATAAGGATTTCGGATGGCTTTCCCAAATCACTCCTGGCGAATTCCGCGATGGTACCTTCAAAAGGCTGTTTCCAAATTCCTCCGCATTACTTTTCTACCTCTAATGACCTCGATGACATATAAAGCTAGAAGCAAAAATTAATTTCCAAATAAAAATAATTACATCTCTGTGGTATATTTTCGACCTTTCTCTTGTTGGATCTATCTTATTCAACGGCCGAACATGGTAGCGAAGGGACTAGAGTGCAAATTCCATATGTGGAGAGTCTCTAGTTCGGCATTGTTTTAGGGCTGATCGACGTCGGAATCATTAGAGAGGAAAGAGGACTGGGGGCATGTTTCGGGAAAGAATATAGCCATGGCCATTTCACGGAATCATCCCGGCACTCACGGAGTGATTTCGGTTAATCATGCAATATCTAAAAAAAGATGGATGCACGAAGATTTGAACCAATGTTCTTCCGAATGGGATGGGTTGAGCATTACCGGGACTCTCGGTCACTGGTGCGATTTTGGTCAGGGGCATGGGTGTTAAAGTAAGTGTTGTTGCATCTCTAGTGTCCTCTTTCAATTGTATGGGCAAAAAGCATTTGTAAATACACCAGTACACAAAACAGCTTAGCTGGTGAATGGCTATAGGCAAGAATGTCATTTAAATTTTTAAAGACTTTTATTGAACCAAAAAGCAGTTGGCCACCTTCAAAAATATTTCACAGGTCCACCCCATCTCACAAAAATATTCTTTGTTTGGTGCCAGCTATTATAATGGCTGAGTTCTGCAAAGGTATCAGGGTGAAAAAATTTGGAAAGTAGACGGACTGTAGTGAAGTCCTTTAGTTCACAGAAAGGGGTATTAAATTTTAGTTCAGTTTATAGGATTTAATACTATGGGTGGTTATTTTGCTTTCTGCTGGCTCAAGGAAATTACAGTTCACACGCAAAGAGGAAGTACCATATCTGACAATCGTTATTATTATTTTTTTAATCTGCTTAACGTCTCTCTAACAGCGAGGTCTTTAGACACGGGAAAGGATTGGGGGCAAGGAATGGGAAGGAATTCGGCCGTGGCCTTTTGAAGAAAGGATCCCGGCATTTGCCTGGAGTGATTTGGGAAACGCTGGAAAACCCAAATCTAGATCCTCGGACGGGGATTCGAACCGCCGTCCTCCCGAATGCGAGGCCAGAACGCTAGTAGTTTCACCAACACGCTCGGTGACAATCGTTCCGAAAGAAGTGTTTATTTACCAGTGGCTCTGAGGAAGTGAAGAATACTTGTTCAGTGGAGTTAGCTTTAATAAAGTTTGTTGATATGATCATCTGTAGTCGAAATATGTCCCTTTTCGAATTACAAGCACATACAAATACAGTGACAGCGATTTGCCGTAAGTAACAAAAACAACTTCATATAACATATTATTAAAGTTACTTGATCATGGTTGGAGGTGAGATGAAAATTTTGAAAAATAACATAGAACTAATATATATTGGCCCTTAAAAAATTCTGAAAATTACTTCTCGAGGATTTTGAATTCAGCATATTGTTAATGTTCTACTTCTACAATTAGATTACAAAATGAATTAATCAATATTCCGTAGTAATGGAGCTTTAAAAAAAATTGAAGTGCACGTTATGGAAAATTGACCTCCCTTTATCTGCTGATCCAAATATTTTGTGATCTTCGCTGCCTCTGACCATTTAGTCTGCTTCAGTTCATTTTTTTATGGCTATGATGCGCAATTAATTGTTGGTGCTTTAGCACACCTCGATAATAATGAGATGGATGTACTCGCTATCAAAACTAAACGTTACATTTCGATTCCTGAAAAGATTGGCATTCTGTCATTCACCTTTAGTTTCCTGGAATCATCACTCCGTGGAGTGTTAAATATACAAACTGATTGTGATGCCTGAGTTTGATGACATCAGTATTAATTACACGCATTTCAACGCTCCTGAAAATTTTCCATTAATAATACGTAAAATAATCTTCTTTTGCGAATGTAAAGAATACTGGGAAAAGTTAACCACCTACTAATTTTATAGCTCTTTAGAGTGCTGGAATATCAGATGATCATTTCGAAAACTCAACGCAAGTGTGGCTGTTTCTGCAGATCTCATCCCTTTTTGAATATGTATGTCTTAACATAGGCACAGATGTATTGCTTTCTCAATAAAAAAAGTTTAAGGACTTTTTGTTCCAACAGCGTGTACCTTATCGTCGTTTACACATAGTTTAAACGATTGTTGAAATCCTTTGATACTTGCAGACCTAACCTCAATGCCTCTCATACCATTGCATTCCAAAGTATATCCCCTTTTCTGCGGAATACCAGGAAATCTATTTAAGAAAATGGCATCTCCTAGTCTTTAATGGAAGGCCATATTAAAGAAAATATGTATAAAACTGGATCTTCCGGCAGATTTCTGGTTATGGTCTTCTTTTTCGAACGTAGAATTGTAGGGGGTATTTACCAGTGCGTCCGAAGGTACGCTAAGACAAATAGTCTTTACTTGGAGGAGTACAACCATGAAGTGCCTGAATATTTAATCACGTATTTTGGTGGGTGAGCCATGACGTAGTATCTATCCTCTGAAGGGGTTGATGGCTGCACAGATTGGCAATGGCTCTTTGCTGCAGAGATTGTTGTCATAAACATAATGTGTGATGCCAACTCACCTAGGTGTTTTGTTTTAGACCATTCTTCAGGATAAGCATGACTAGCTAGAGGACGTACCACCATATCCTGTCCAAAAAACAGCCTCTAGCACCTCGTTGGACAAACTGACGACTACACTGTTGAATAAGGTTCGGTATTTTCTCTATAACCGAATTTTCTAGAAATGCAAAGGCTTTTTCAGATGTCGATGAATGAAATACAACGCGTCATATCTTTCAACCAGCCACCGTCTATAAAAGAATACATCTCTTTTAACACGTGTTTTTGTCCTTTAACCAAATAAAATTTTGAGAGAGATTTTTTCCTACTTAGGAACAATTGAATTTTCAGCAAAACATTCATAATACGCCTGATATGCAATTGCGAACTTGCTGGGTTGGCTTCCGGGATACTCACAAACAAGTAGTGTCAACATACTTAAACGCATGACTCTTTTCGATAGTAAATTTGTGTCCTTGGAGGTGCCCAAAGTGAGAATAATTTTCATCAAGCCATTCTACCTCAGACTGTGCATTTTCGACATGTTTAAGCTGCGGTTGTACCGTTTTCACTGTGAATTCGCCACTACTAATCTACTTCAGATGGACATGGATAGTTTCAAATATTTGGTGAACGGATGTGATCCATGTGGAGTAAGTAAAAGCAACTAGGATCAACTAAAGCGGTAATTTGTGAGCTAGTGTGTAAGTGTGTGTGTATAAGTGTGTGTGTGTGTGTGTATAAGAGAGGGGCAGGAGGATTGAAGCAAAATGATATTTGGTATTAGACTTAGCAAGTTTAAGGTCGAAAATGTTCGCATTAACACTAAAATGAATTCTAACCTCATGAAGGGCAAAGGATAAGGCAGGTCCTGAGATCAGAAAATTAACTATATGAGATAATGCAGACTGTTTACAAAGAGCACCATCAAAAACTCATCAAACATCAGTTTTAACTGAACCTGTATAAAAATAGAGCAATTTAGGTATCCATGCTCGGCCGCCTAGACCAGACAACAAACATTAAATCTTTAATTATGTAGTTTTTCTCGACGTTAAAAATATAAATATTGTTCTCGGGTGACTAGCCGAGTTATAGGAGTGCACCAGCAAGTATCAGGTCCCAATAATTGTCGTCTACCAGCAGCTGCAACTCGCGACATGCATCTTGACATGTATTGAACACTCTACATGTATTGAACACTCGACCATTAACTGTTCGTAAACATTCGAAAGAAGCTGGCACAGGAACATTCACCAATAACAGACACTGAAAGAAACATTCACGTTGTTTTGGATGCAAAGTCTTTGCTTTGAATATGCCTGCGACCGAAGGATGTGGTTCTCCTTGTTTACGTGGCTACCATTTTTTACCTAATTTGTTCCATGAAAAATAGCTTGGAACATCGGTATATAATAATGTTTTTGCGAATTGGCGGAACACATCAGATTTTTGACACAATGTGAAAAATTCAGTTTGTGGTTTGTCGTTTTTGGTGGCTCAAGTATTCTTTGGAAAATATTTTCTTCGGTGAAATATACACACTGATCGTTTTCAAGATGTATTGCAAGATGCTGGATGGAAGGGTCTCCTTCATGGATGCGAAAACTAAAAATTTCCCAGATAGCTTCGTTGCTGCTGATGTATCTACCTATTTGGTATCGTGTTATTTCGTCATTTCTATTTACATTTTGAACTTCAAATACGGCCAAATCACTGTCTTTATTAACATATTTACAAACGTACTTAATGGATTTTACAGAACTGCAAAACTCGACGTTAATATGAGCCTTATACGTTTTTGAAAGCAATGGTGAGTATGGTACGACCCACTGATTGTCAATTTCAACTTGGTTTCTAGAATTTGACATTCGTATTGTAAATGTTTGGCCACCATTCTCTGCGTTTCTGCCGCGATGCAACGGATAACCATCGATATCCGTAATAGTATCATTCGTATATTCCTTTGGAAAACGCTTCTTACATTTTCCACCTTCCATGCATGGCGATGTCATGTTAAAAGCACCGCACGGTCCCGTGGATCGAGTGACTGGTAACAATATCAAACAATTCTTGATCAAATAAATGGGTCCGGAATTTCGGCTGAAATTATTTGATCAATTTCTTCTGGACGGATTTTAACTTCAAGCCAAATCAAAATGTGAGAATGAGGCAAACCTCGCTTTTGCCACTCAATCAAATACAGATAGCAACGTGTGTTACCGAAAACTGAATGTTTTACGATTAAATCAATCAATGATTATAATTTTTGTTTGAAAACACGTGGCGTGGCATCATGACGATGCATTGATTGATGGCCTGGTAATAGCAAAGTTTGTATTTCCTCCCAATTCGGATTACATGTAAATGTAATAAACAAATCTGGACGACCATAATGACGTACGTAAGTCATCGCATCTTGTATATATTCCTGCACGTTCCGTCAACTGCCGATGTAGCTTGAAGGTAAAATAAATACATTACCGATATCATTGGCGTTAAAATTTTCATAAATATTGCCGATAACAGTATCTCGTAAGAGGATGTATTCCTCCGATCGTAATTTAACCTGGTTGTATCGAATAAATCGCAAATGCTTGTTTTCAACCTTGGCGTACATATCCACGACATATTGAAGGCACAGTTGACGATATCGAAGGATATAGTTATCCTAATTACGTCTAATCATCAATCGGGGGACGTAGTACATCATTGAAGTAACTTTTTTATTTGTTTTATTACCTGAAAAAATTATAAATTAAATAGTAAAAAAAAGAATAAGTAATCAATATAGTGGGCCCGCTATAATCCGGCCTCTGGTCGGAATACTGCGGGTCTACTGTACTAATAAAATAACGAATTAAGTAGTTGAATATTAAATTTACCTGCAACTGGATCACGCTGTTTGATGTTGATGTGATATTCATTCTGCCCTTGCCAGAATATCAGTGGATACTGGAGTGCGTCATACGAACGGTGTAGATCCGAAATTATACTAACAGTTGTATCTTGACGTGTGACTTTAATCATCTGAGTCACCAACCATAAAAACTGCAACTTCATCTACGGTTGGCGCGTTGAATCTGCCAGCGTATTCTCTTGATGGTAATTTGTCAGCTTTGATGACAATTTGATAGTTGTCATTTTTTAATTGTGGCGACACAATTGAATAAGTTGATTATTAATTTCCAATCAATTTTCCAACAATATCACAATTGCTCTCTCTTCTGGTTGTTCGATGAAATTATACTGGCTCCTAGTTTTCAAGCGTTCCTCACAATTTCCAATAGATTTGGAGAAACTTCGGGTAATCGTTTGGCATCGGTATCAACGACCCAATCTTATGGTACACCTGGCCTTGTATTTTGAATTTAGTTTCAAAATGACGTCCATCAGATGTAAGATCGCAAATTTTTGTTGCCCCAAAAGACGTCATCTGGAAGCAAGAATCGAATTTGCGTGTCTTGCGCAGAAACAATGTCGAATCGTTTGATTCGCCAGCAAGAAGGATTGTAAATGTTCTGGCGGATTGGGTAGTGGTAATAATACATCTTTTCCTGATGCACAACACATGCTGGCTGCTTCATTGCGGAATTTCAACGCCTGATAATACTGGCATATTTTGCTCACTGCACCGATTGCAGTTTTTGAATGTGCAGAGTAATCAATGGCTTCTATAACTCGGCTAGTCACCCGAGAACAATGTTTATATAACATTACATCTACCAGAAAATGAGTGCAACCTTATAATGGCGGCCCAATTCACTTGCTGAATGAATTATTGAATATGTGAAAAAGTTTATAAATGGATAATAGTGTTGTTAGTGTATAGAAATTATGGTGCACTGGTTTATCATATATATTATTTCTTTAAGGTTTTTTTTTTTTTTGTCACAAGCATTATCTCGCTTCGTACTCAACAGAAATCAATGAATGAGGTGTCATATTAAGTCTTATCATCTCCACATTGGTCACATAATATTTTAAGAAAGGAACTTTTCGTAATTCGACACTTAAAGGGGAAAAAACATCAATATTTCTGAAAATGCTGTTTTTTTGTGTTACGAGTCATTTATCTCCCTGGATACCTATCTGAAATAGTTTAATGAAGTATCATTTTAAAGATTAAAGATTAAGATATATATTTAAAAAGAATTTGTTTTAGAATTCAACGCTTTAAGGGAAAAAATGTCAATGGACCTACAACGCATTGTTGTGGCACAAACCATTTTCCTCCCTTCATATCTAAGGGATATAGATAAATAAGGTATAATATTAAAGATTAAAGTCTCCGGCGTAGTGAAATTATATTTTAAGAAAAGAATTTTAAGTTATTTGATATTTAATGGGCAAAAATGACAATTTTTTTAAAAATTGCGTTATTTCTGTCTCGAGCCTTTTATCTCCCGGGATATCTAACCAAAATCGATAAATTAAGTATGATTATGAAGAGTAATGTCTCCGCTTTGGTGAAATCATATATTAAGAAATAAATTTTTTGTGATTCAATCCTTAAAGGGAAGAAGTATCAATGGTTATTCAACGCATTTTTGTGTCACGAGTCATTTATCTCCATTTATATACAGTATAACCGATATAGATAATTGAGGTATAATTCCAAAGATTAAGGTTTCCACTGGATCACATTATATTTTAAGAAATAAATTTTCTGAATTGAACCCTTAAAGAGCAAAAATATTTGTATTTCTAACTTTGGTTTTTTGTGTTACGAGTCATTTATATCCATTGATAATTAAACGAAATTGATAAACGAGGTATCATTTAAAAGATTGAGGCCATCTTCGGTTCCGTTACACCATACTTTAAGAAAGGAATTTTTATAAATTCGACCCTTAAAGTATTAATATAAGAATTTTTCTGGCACGAGCCAATTATATCCCATGATACATAACCGAAATCGATAAATGAGCTATCATTTTAAAGACCAGGGTGTCCGCTTTGATTAAATCATATTTTGTAAAAGGATTTTTTTAGAATTCGACCCTTAAAGGGAAAAAGTATTAATATTATTCCTACAACATGTTTTGTTTTTTATTACGAGCCATTATTCTCCTTCGACACCTAATCGAAATAGATAAATGACATATGGTTTTAAAGATTAAGGTCTCCAATTAGGTAAAATCGTAAATTAAGAAATAATGTTTCCGAATTTGATACTTAAAGTGGTCATATGTATGAGACTGTTCAGAGCAGAGTCCCTAGATTGCAACAGCAGATTTCATGTAAATGTTAATAAACTGTTTTTTATACAATAAGTAGGGTCTCGGATATTTTTTCTGTTACGGAAACATTTTTGTTTCGCTACACAATTCCAATGTAAGCGTTTTATTTACACAGCAACACATATCATAGAGATGTTGATATGCTGTGTGCATTTTGTTCAGGTTGGTTGTCTTCTGTTAAGGTCCGTGACAGTTTGTCGTTCATACAGTGTGTTTAAATTTTTTCTATTTGTTTATAATATTTTGTAAGTATTTTACACCTATTACACTAAACAAAATACAAGCCTTCAATGTCACTATTCATCGTAATTAATTCACGTAATTTTCGCACGGGTCGTCCAGTTTCTATATATTGCAAATAGTGTATAATAGTATGGAGACTAGTGTCATGACCATTAGTTGTTTGCTATATCTAAAAGTCATAGCTAAAGATTATGAGTAGCTTAAAAATTCCATTTTTAATATACATACTTGTGGTATGGGAATCGTGATATTGGCCAAGAGAAAAAAAATCAGTTGTGAACTATAGCATGGAGATCTAATGTTGGAGTATAGCTTTATCGGTGCACTGTATGTTAGTTTTAATATGTTTGTGATACTAAAACGCAGTAAGTATTCCATGTTTCTTACAATTTCAGTAATGCCAATGTGTCTAATGCTTGGAAAAGTTCCTATGATGCCTCATAAGAATAACATTCATTCTGTAATGGTTACTTGGTTCCTGTGTAATGCAAGTAATAAATTCGGTGTTACTATTACATTATAATGCTAATTTTAAGAGTAAAAGTCATTTTTATTTTTATAAATTCAGGTATACAATCTCACTGAAGAAATAAAATATTTTTAATAATCAACACATTTGTAGTATATGTAAATTCATAGTTTCTATTGCATTCTAATAGTAAAATTTTGCGGTTTAGTATAGTCATTTATGTGACAGAATGTAAAAGTTAATTTGTAATGAATAAGTTATTTTGTAATATAATAAAGAGAAAAATTAAAACATAAGTTATACATATTAATGCAATTTTTAATCAATTATACCACATTACGATTTAAATAAATAGACATGTAATGTTTGGTACTCAACTTCCCACATCAAAAATGTGGATATGATATGTAGGGTAGTGTCATGCTGTCTTAAGCTCACACCAGTTAACAGGCTTTATCAGTTTTCAGTATTCGAACAAGGAGAGGACAGATGTAATGACATCACAATTAAACCTGCGTACATAGCAGAGAACAGTGTCAATCATATTGTGTGTTTTCATTGGCACAACGGATAGCAGAAGAGTGTGGTATATATATATATATATATATATATATATAAATTATGACTCAGCTATGATGATAGAAAAACCTACTCATCCCCCTACCTCACCCATCACGTTACCGTTATGATAGTCGAGTTACAGGGTGTGCAAAGAACGAAATATACAGATGTTATAGATCAAAGGGGCAGGTAGTATGTACACTTAAACCGAAGCCAACATTAACTAGATAAAACTACTACCATTGGTAAGTCCATATGGTCCATCATAACATGCAATAAACTCTGGTTGTATAGGATGTTAAATTATCTGCATTTTTTATTTTATTTTTTACTGTCTTTCGACTGGTTTGGTGCAATCATCCACCCCTTCCTTCACTTAATTTTCAGCTTTCTTCTGTAGCATCAGATTTCAAATGTTTAAATTTTCTTCCTTTCTGTTATTCCTAAAGTCCATGTTTCGCTACCATAAAGTACTGTGCTCCACACATAGCATTTTAAAAAGTTCTTTCAACTTCCTAGATCAATATTTGAAACTAAAAGATTTCTCTTTTTCATGAAGGCTCTTTTTGCTACAGTTATTCTGCTTTTAACATCATTCCTGCTTCGGCCATCGGTTGTAATTTTGCTTGCCAAGTAGCAGAATTCACTTCTTCTATTGCATTCGATTATATTTTTGTATTTAATCTTCTGCGATTGGTGTAATTTCTGCTACATGTCATCACTTTTGCCTTGCTTTGATTTATATTCAGCCTAAAATCTTCCTTCCGCATTTTCTGCATGCCACACAATAACTTTTTAATATCCTTAGCCTGTTCTGCTAACAAGACAATGTTACCAGCAAATCTTAGCATTTGTTTGTGTATTTACTCCACCTAAAACGTTCCCATCATGAAAGAGCTGGTAAAGGATGGAAGCTAAAGATCTATGTGTCATAGGACTCAATGTTATCGATAAAAAGGGGCTGACAGAACGTATAACGACACAGAAGCCGGCATTAACGCAAATACAACGCATAGACAAAACAACTATCATTAGTAGGTTTACGACCTATCATAACCGAAGTTAAACTTACCTTAACATAGGATGTATAACTGTGTGAAATGTTAGATTAAGATACGTAAGGTTAGGGAAACTTCACGTTAGCCCAAGTTAGGTTAGCCCACCATATATTAGCAATTACTCATATTAATATAGGTTGTTACATTGAGTTAGGTTAGGTGAACTCACGATCGCGATGTTGCATTCATGTGCACTGTTTACTCTATATGTTTGTTCTGTTCACATGTAGTATCTAAGTAACTGAAAACCAAATTTGCTTCAGATTGCCTTGGCAGCATTTGCTCAACTGCGAACGCCATATTCCGATAATTGTGTGCCGGTTTTTCCGAATTATTATCACTCAATTAACGCGTTTTTAATTGCGGCATGCTGCCACCTGTTACTGTGGCATATATTTTTGTACATACAGTATACCACTCCATTCTGTTTCCCGTTGTGGTGATGAAAACACAGCACTGTATTTTGTGATACACGCAGGTTTGTGATGTCAACCGACGACGTCATTCGTGGAGGAAAATTACATATTTTGATGTTTTTTTACGTGTGTTTATGCTATTTTAAAGATTTGCATGAAATTTCAGGAATTTATAGAATCTTCATGTTTTTTTACTGAAACTGTTTATTACTTTTTCACTAAGCCATACTTCCCATTTGCTCCTTGTAATGTTTGACATTTTATTCTATTTCTCTGACTAGTGCCCGTAAGTATTTTTTTTTATCTGTATCTATGACTTTACATATCTGGTGTCTGAGTAGCTATTGGGATTCTGTAAAGACTGTAAAAGGATACTTGCAAATGTTAAACAAGAACTGGTGCTGATTCGTATTATGAATGACATAAATCCATTTATATAAGCCAATTAAAAGCCCCAAAAGAGTAAATTCAGCCTTAATAAAGTCGCGTGTTTGATGCCACAGATGCAAGTAGAGAGAAACTGGATTTGCCTAAGGTTATGGATAGTGAGAATTAAATAAGTATTCATTTCAAATGTTTGAACGTGCTTGAGTATCCAGTACTTCCTGGAAGCAAGACACAAATTTGGACTTAGATGACAACGACGCAACTGGAGAAAAACCTAGGACTGTTGTTCTGTGTTTTCAAACAAATAGTAACACACAAATAGTTCACAACAAAATAAAGCAGTTAATCCTGGACGTATAGATTTATGTATGGAGTTTGATTGCAGTGAGATTTGGCCTGTCTAAACGTCTGCATACTGTCTGATCCTGCACCATCGTGTTGTAAAATACTTACTTCTAACTAGTGCGTCGCGAAAATTGATATAAAACAGGAAAGTACCCCGAAGTTCCAGCTCATTACTATACCAACCATCATCCTTTGCGCACACGGATTGAAGACAGAGGAAGGAGTCTTCATTTTAAAAGAAGTCGCACTGTGTCTAATACAATCTGACAATGTTATAGTACTCATTATATAAGTATATTATTACCAAAAATTGTACCATCAGTAACTTGGTTGGCACGTAAGTACCATGGAATACCTTGGAACACTGAAGGAGTAACTTTGGGTAAACTATGTTGTATTCTACATACAATCGCCAATGAAGAAGTACTGTGTAAGTACTGGAGAAGACACAATGGTTCCAGAATATTATCAGGAGGAAGATCTGCTATAATATAGAAGATCCACTACGAGAAATAAAGAATTATAATGTGATAAATCTTTTCAAAAGTAATTTATTTTGTAATTCTACATGCATTGTTGAAAATTTATTTTCAATAGCCCATTGTGTGTATCATTTTTTTTTTAAATCTGGTTTTATGTATTTATTAACCACATACATCCTCATTATATTTAAAATTCTTGCTTACAATGATTTGACATCATGAAACATAACCAAATTTTAAATGCAATAATTTCATTTCTTGGTTACACAAAGTCAATTGTAGAACTGTATGACACATGACTAGTGTGAACATTATTGATGTGCATATCGATTAATTTCCATACTGTCGCCAACTCGCCCACTAATACCTTGTAGTATACGGTGGCATGGTAGCTCCAAAATTATTTTCCTGACGGAGAAGGATGTTGCCACTGCAGGCGGCGCGTAGAAGAGGTTCTGCCATATAGACTCTGCGAGGAATGAGCGTAGTAGTGTAAACATTACTTTTTAGCCTCTGACACCGTCCGGTAGGAAACAGTTTGCTCACGGAATGCAACTCTGGTCTGGCAGCCGCTTCCGTTGAATATATTGGACACCACATTCGACTCATGTCCCATTCTTCCAATAAGAGTGTGATGTTGTTGTAGCCAATTTTTTCAAGTACCCCAACAGGATAGAAATTACTTGGGGTTGACAAGCCTAATGTCAACCTCTTGAAATCGCAGGTGTTCAGCTGGTACACTGACGTAAATAACTGAACTTGGTAACCGATGATGAGAAAGCTGCAGGTGGAAGATGTCTCACTACTTCGAGACGAACGGTATGACTGAGAAGGGGTGAACAGTTATCATACAATTTTGTATGGCACTAAGCGGGACGGCACTTGTTCGTGAGTCATGGAGGCGCCACGTGTTTCTGAGTCATGCTGACGGCAGCTGAATTAAGGATAACTCGCTGTGATACGTGGTGTGGGATGGTGGATGACCCGCGCGGTGGGGATGATATGTTCTGATAATTGATCATTTGTTGACCTATTAACTTTATTGATGATTGATGGCTTTATAGTTAACACTATAGTTAATCAAACACCCAAATACACATATCTTCGGTTTTTTACTGTTCTCTCTTAATGCGATATTAGCGGAGGCTGTTATTAATCATGGAGCAGGCTAATAACCAACAAATTGTTCCTGTTAAGTTAAAGAACTAAATATAACTATGGAACAGAGACCAATGCCTGTACTGTTCTAATTTCTTAACATTTTACGAACAAGTAGATAAACCGAAATCTGGATGGCTTGACGGAGATTCGGATTTTGCTCGATCATACAATATTATTAATTTATATGTGGTTTAACCTCTTCTTGGATCAAATATAGTGTTTTAGCGTGTTTTTTTGCGGATTGAAATATTTTTGTGTACCTGCTTGTTTGTCGCACCCATAACTGTGAAACAGATTCCGAGAACTGTGCCCCAGACCTCACATCCTTTACCGCTTTCTCCTGGAGTAAGCCAGAAACAACGGGCCGCATATCAGACACGGTCAACTAAATATACTGGCCAGGGTACTGGAAGCCATTTTGTTTGTGACGTAAGCAAAGTAGATCTATGATCTGCCATGCTGGTGTGTTGTGAGCCTGAAATTTCGTTGCAAACGTGTTTCTGAGAGTATTAGACTTCGTGTCGACTAGTGGATTACCAGTTATTTTCATCTTCAGCTACTAAAGTGAACTTCCTATAGTTGCAGTTCTATTTACAGTTAGTATTTCTTGAATATTAATATTATAAGCAATTACGTTTTCTTAACGAATTTTCATTGATATATCATGTGTTGTTTGCGAAGTTATGTTGAAAGTTATTTGATAAAGTAACTAAATATGTACAAATACTTTTGAAGATGTGTGTGTATTTACATTGTAATAGCTATATTGAATGTCTTTTTTTCAGAAACTAAAAATGCCAAGGTGTAGTATGGCCGGCTGTAGAACTAATTATGTCTCAAAACGAAAATCTCAGCACATTTTCTTTAGACAGCGATGAAGAACTAAAGAAAAAGTGGCTTAGAAAAATTCACACAGACTTCTCAAGTTAAAGAAGCCTGTAATATGCATGAAACATTTTAGTGAAGACTGCATACTCGAAACAGAACAGTTTGCAGTAGATGGAGAAATAAAATCATTTGTAAGGAGTTATCCAAAGTTGAAACCATATGCAGTGCCATCAATTTTTTCAAATTTTCCAGTATACTTGACATTAGCTGGATCCACATGCAGAAGATTATGTGATGCAGAAAGTGACAATTTTCAAAAAGCTGTGGCAAGAAGCTAAGAAGACTACAGGAAATATGAAGATCACAATGTCATTAACAGTTTGGGAGACACATGTAAATATTTTTCAGGTGCTAAACTTGAAACAGTGGTTCTGTAGTCAGTGTGAATAAAGGGTAGTGCTGTGTTTTATTGATGTTAGTAACGAAATAATAAACATTCTTGCTTCTGTAACTGTTAAGACAGATTTAAGTGTGTTTGTTTCTGTGAAAAGCTACAAAATTTTCCAGCATAAAGTGCAAAATGAATACAAGACAGTAAAGTTCAAACATGTGTTTGACAGTATGATTAAGTATGTTGAGTCAATAGTGTCTAATGAAGACCCCTTAAACAAGTTGTTAGTTGTTAAAAATATAGTGAATTTGCTACAGGATAATTTTGAAGGTGAAAGATATTTACAACTTCAAATAATAATTGAACAAATTCAGTTTCTAACTAGAAATGAAAGCCGGTCATATGTACAGTGGGAATACATTATTTCTGGCAACTTCTCAATATGTTTATTCACCATCAGCATATGCTACTTTTCATAAGGTTGGTTTTCTATATTTGCCGCATCCATGCTATGTCAGAAAGCTGGTAGGTAAGTTTAATTTAAATAGTTTAAACGTAGATGGTAGTGTAGGGTATTTGAAGATTAAGAACAAATTTTTGAAAGATCATGAACTTATAGTAAATGTGCTCTTGGATGAAATTTACACTGAGCCTCTTTTGATCTTTAGGGGTGGTACAATTTATGGTGGTAGTCAGAATAACGGTAATGTTGTTGCTAAAACAGCTCAGATTTTCATGATATCCAGTGTCTTCAAAATTCAAAGATATTGTTACTATCATACCTGTTAACAACAGTTAAAATATATGTTATTACATGTACTTAATGAAGTAGAAAAGTTGAAATATCCCTCCCAAATAACTTCATTATATAATAGCTGACAGTGCCCACTGGAACTGCTGTTCTAATGAAGTGCTTGGTTCATGTTGAAATGTATATTAGATATGTCTTTAAGTAATTTCATTGGTGACATGCATCAAAATTCTGTTTTTGCACAAACTCTGCAGCCTAAAGCTTGAGAGCTGATCTTTCAGAGAGTGATAAATGTAAATGCAACAGAACTTTGAGGGACATATTGCAAAAACATTAATTTAAGATTATGCAAGGTAATGATAAATAATCTCACCAAGAATGTGAATGACACTGTAACAAGTAATAAAGATGTTGGGAGGCAGTTAAAAAAACTGAAGGCAACTTAGAATATTTTGATGTAAGAATTTTTAAATTTGCCAATTCATTGTATAAATGGAGGATTAATAAGTTTCAAAACAAGTCTATGATATAAGCTTTGCTTTTCAAGCGACTGAATTTGTAACTCGTTAGACTTGCAACCTGGGCCACAATGACAACTGAAACATTATTAGTAATTTAAGATGCTTTCATGTGTGCCATTTAAGTGGGGTCATCTATTGGAGTACAGTGATAATGCTGCAAAAAAGTAGAATATACTGCTTTACAAACTGATGGTTATGTAGTTTCTTCAGTAAATAAACATGTGAATACCATATTCAATGTCTTTTTGTTTATTAACTCCCATTTATCCTCATTGAATTTTTTTTAACTATGAAGAACCTTATAAGCAATAAAATAATATAAAGATAATGATACCTTTAAGTTTGTAAGTGTATGAGTAGTGCAGATTTTGAAACATGTTAATTTAATATTTTGACATGTGCACTTGAATATCCGTGTGTGTGTCTGTGAAAATTGGAGTGGTGAGACTAAATCTGAAGTACAATATTTGACAAAAACTGATGTAGTTAAGCACAAAGCAATTATTTACGAATATTAGAGTATTACGAACTTTACTGATGAATCTGAATTTGAAGTTGTTGACTTAAAAAATAATGAAGTAAGTATAAAGTAATTATTTGTCAATATCTTTGTGCATTTGTGTGTGTACTTAATTTAGCGCAGCGGAAACTGTAAGTACGTGAGCATGTGCGTGGCTTGGCTCTCGGCTGTGGTTCGGCTATAGCCAGCACCTTCTAAAATGAAAGCCTGCGCACCGGCGCGTGACGTCAGTGTCATGGCGTCCAATTTAGTCCATTGAATACATGTGGTTTGTATGCGCTTGTATGGAACGCTTCTTATCGATACTTCGAGTGCCTTAGTTTCTACGATATATTTGTGTTTTATCTACTTGTGATTTTCTTGTGGCCTCCTAATATGCCGTATCGCTGCTGTGTGCCGAATTGTAGAGGAAATTATGCAGGTGGACCAAAAGTTACGGTATTTAAATTTCCGGATGATGAAGCCATGAGGAAGAAATGGATATCAAGTATACACAGGGATTACTTTGTTCCTTCTTCAAGTTCAAGGGTAAGTTATTGTTTTGATTACATAATTAAGAGGTTAAGTTCACTTGTATAGATGTTTCTGTGCTGTAATGTCTGATACGCACACTACAAATAAAAATCGGATTTTTTAAGTTCGCTTGTATGGATGTTTCTGTGGTGTAATGTCTGATACGCACACTACAAATAAAAATCGGATTTTTTTAAAGAGTTCCGCTTCTTATTTAAAGCATCTTTAACTGCTCAGCTGTGACACTTATTGTTCTATTTAACAATTTAGAATGTTTACGAAAAAAGTAGCTCATGTTTTACATCAATATTTTGGCTGTAATAGATTACAAGAAGTTCATTCATACTCAGGGTTATTGTCGTTGCATGTGTATTTATTTAATTGTATTTTTCCCTTTGAAAGTTAGTCTTAATACATTTTCGCAACATTCGAAATTTTTCCTTGCACTGATCTATTACCTCTACGTTGAGCAACATATTTGCACTTGATTCATTTTCAAACGAAATAATTTTGTGGTTGGGAGTGTCATTGTTTTTGTTTGTTTATGTATAAATTTGTATTATATGATAAAATAATGTGTGTTTGTGTGTGTGTGTGGGGGGGGGGGGTTAGGATGGGAGTGGAACATGTTTATTTATGTATGGTCTGGTGGACATGAGTATCTTAGGAGTGCTGTAAATGGTATGGAAGATAGGTATTGATTTTTGATATTTTTATTCCATTCCAATGTTTATTTAATTATTTTTTTCTTAACAAAATACAGTATTTATTCTCTAGCAGTATGTACATTTATTATTCAGTTATTTGTTCTGTTAATCTGGACAATGTTGGATGTGACATGGTCATTTGTTCATTTTGTTTTTGTTTTCAAAGAGGACTTTGTATATGTGGGCACACCCAGAAATATGTTACTCTTCATGATCATTTATGGCTAACTTTGCAGTACTTTTGATAAGTATGAGTAGCCTTTTTAAATTCTGTGATTGTGGGTATTCCATTTATCAAAGAATTTTTATTTACAGGTATGCCAGGCCCACTTCCAGAAAGATGATATCATTTGGGAAACACAAGTTTGGGATGAAAGCACAGGTCAATTATTAAGTGCCCCCCCTTCAAAAACTACCTTTGAAGCCAGGTGCAGTTCCATTGGTACTCCCAAACTGTCCTGCATACCTCTCCAAAGAAGAGATGAGGAGAGACGGACCAGAGGAAAAGAAGCTGCGACTTGAAAATGAACAACTAGCAGCAGCATTACAGCGTTGCTTATCTTCTCAACAACAGTATGAAAATAATTTCAGCTTCTGTTCTTTAGAAGAGTTATTGTTACGCACCAAGGAAGTGAAATTGCCCTGTGATTGGAATGTAATTGAAGTGAACAGTGAATTTGTGTATTTTCTGAAGATCACAAGAAACCCAGCACCATTAATCACACATTCTGCTGTTGTAGATAAAAATTTAAATGTTTCGCTGTTTAGGGGAAATTTGGAATTAAAGACATTGGGAAGGTTATCTTTTCCTCAAAAGATAAATAATATACATAACATTGTGAGTATATTGCAAGAGTTTTCAGATTTAGATTCTGGGTGCTCAGAATTCTGTGTCAAACATATTGTACAGATGGTAAAAGAAAGTTTAGAGGTATTGCAAGGTAAAGTAGAGGATTGTGAAAAGGAGATGGTAGAATTTATATCTGAGCAAGTTGGGCTCATAAATGTCAAGAGATTTAATCTTAGGTTAAGTTCCACATTCATGATATTTTGTTGTTTATTTTTTTCCATTTCCTCTCAAGCTTATAAGTTTGTACGTAGCAGTTCTTTAATAAAAATGCCACATCCTAGTACTTTGCGTAGAATCTGTAGCAAATTTAATGTAAATCCATCACATGAAAAGCTTGGGGGAAGTAATTTCCTATCTTATACAAAACAGAAATTTCAGTATTTGAACACCAATGATGTTAATGTGGTTCTGAATGTAGATGAAATTCATCTAAACTCCTATTTGGAATACAGAAGGGGCAGTGGTTGGGCATGTCATATATTTCTGAACATGCTGCAAATTCAGCATTTGTATTTATGCTGAACAGTGTAAGGTCTGATTACAGAGATGTTGTTCACATCCTACCAGTGAAAACCATTTCTGCTCAGTTGTTACATGATGTGCTGCTATCTATAATAAATGGTCTTGAACTGATTGGCTATAGGGTTTTTTCTGTTGCAACTGACAAGAATAAAATTAATAGTAAAACAATGTCAATGTTTTCTGCAGATAAGCAAATTAATATTGTTTTTAATCACCCAGCTAATCCTGATCACCCACTTTTCTTTTTATTTGATCCAGTTCACATACTGAAGTGCATAAGAAATGTGTGGTTGAATCAGAAAAATGAAGATAAGGATATGTTCTATCCTCAGTTTCCAGTTAGAGATGAATTGAAACAAAATAAGTTTTTTGTAGCTTCTTTTAAAACATTAAAAAAGCTTTATGACTTAGATTCCAGTTCTATTGTAAAATATGGTCACACGCTTACTCTGAAATCACTTTGCCCCACATCTTTAGAGAAATTGGTATTACAAATTTTTAATAGACATATTTCAGAGGGCCTTGAGGTAGCTAGTGGTAAACTTGATTTGCGGCAACAACAGCTGAGTACATTAGAATAGTAACAAAATGGTTTGAGGTCATGAATGTCAAATCTATATTTAAAGGGAAACACAAGCAGAATCCATTTATGGAACCATTAATTGCAGAAAGTGTTTCTATGCAATTTCTATATGATTTTATAGATTGGCTTGATGTATGGAAAGCTAAAGGTCTTTCAACTGGGTTTCTCACAAAAGAGACATTTTTTGCCATTCGACATGCAACATATGCTGTGATAGAAATTGCTCGTTATTGCTTTGAAGAACTAGGTATGACATACTTGTTGACGGGCAAACTTCAAACAGATGTGCTTGAGCGCCGTTTCGGCAAGTACCGACAGCTGGCAGGGTCGCAATATAATGTTCTGTGACACAGGTGTATGAAGCAGAAAAGAAGCTTCGCATCCAAAGTGTAATGCCTCTGGTTTTAAGTTCACCCTCTTATGGCTGTATCTCAGTGGAACCCATCAAAAATTTTATGTTTTCTGAGATGGAGGAAGTAGACTCATTAGACATAGAAGTTACCGTAAATGAAGATGACATTCTTGCTTTTAAAGAAATTGTTCCTCCTTTAACGTTTATTGTGCCCATGCAGTAATTAAGAAACTGAAATGTGAGATTTGCCTTTGCGAAATGGTGATTGATGAAGAGCTGCCAATAAATGACCATTTTATTTTTATACTACGACTTGACTGTGGTGGCCTAAAATACCCATCAGACATTGTTTTTTACATAATTGTTTACTCTTACATTGTTGTAAGCAAACTTCTTTCAGAACATGAAACAGTTTTCCTTTCCTGCAGAAATCAACGTGCTACAGCATGTGCAATATCACTTGCAACTCTAAGTGAAAATGACTTTATTTTATTTCATGGGGTTTGCTGCAATGGACATTCATCACAGACAATAATCAAATGTATTGTTTGGGTTGCTGTGAACACATTTTTGAATAATTATTGTACGAAAGTAAATGCAAACAAAGTTTCAAAGAATACCCAACGTAAACTGCAAACTATGTGTACTTAATTTTGTACTATCGTGGGCTGTTAAGAAATATTTATTTATGTAGCTGGAATATTGCATTTATTCTTTTGTACTGTCTATGTGTTGAATGTGTACTTATGAATCATATTCTATTTCACGATATTTCCTGTATGTAATTGGTACAGATTGTAAAATAAACTATTAATTTGTAGTAATACTGTAGTTCTATCTTTATACCTTTCTAACATGTAGACTTCCATTATATGATAATATTTAAAAAAAAAAAAAAAGAGTCTCTAAGTAAGGGAACAATTCCTCCTTAATTATTAGCACCTTACGCTCTTTTTAATTTAATTTAACAAGTATATTAACCTGCTTTGTGTGATAGATATTTTAAGAACTTGAAATTTTTATTGCAGTTATTTTTTAATGTAAAGAATGTTACAGAGTTTTTTTTTTTAATAACGGCTTGCAGCTTCAGGTTTTAAATAAGGCAAAATAAAGAAATGGCAATGATACAAATTATAGTTTGACATTATGCAAGTATTCTAAAAATTTTAAGTTTTCATATTTTGTGAGAACATTTCCTTACAAAAATCACAGATATATTTGAAAACTGGGTTTCAAGGTTTTGACACAAGATTAGCGCAATCCTGTTCTGTAAACTTCACCACCTCCCCCCCCCCCCCCCACCATCCTGAGCTACTGAACACTTCCTCTTAAAGTGTCCTTTATTGTAGGTTGCTGCTGCATTATATTCTCTAAACCATTGAGTACATATTTCCAGGTATTCTTTTTCAGGGATTCTTGTGCAAATTACATTGTTCGCTCTTAATTTTAGTTCTGTGTTCGACCATGGAGACATCTCTTTAGAATTTAAGTGTGAGAAATATATCTGAAAGCTGCCTTTGTAATGGCCATAACAGCTTCTGGTACTGTGTAGTGTCATTTATGGACTTGATATGAGTATGATTTTTGCCTAAGTTGTATTATTTTTTTGGTGCTTCTGCCACAACAAACTTTCATAGCTGTATGACTAGCAATTTCCTGGAAAAAAATTTAGCCAAAAAAATTTTTCCTCACTCTCAGAAACGGAAAAACAATTTGCCTGCAAATATATTACGCTGGAACAGTGAAATCTTTACCGGAAAATTGTAATTAGAGCCTGACTGGAATGAAGTTAGCTTACAAATAAAAGAAGAATCGACGAAATTCAGAAAGTAAGCCTGTCCATAAACATTCTAGCAACATCATGTATACTCATCTCGAATATTTGGGACTTTCGGGAGGATAAAGATTTCTAGTAAATGATGTATTAACTGTTGGGAATCACGTAATTAGTCCTATATTACAACAGCAGTTTGCTTAGAACTTATTTAAAAATATTCTAAATAAATTACGAACAAAAGAATTGTAATTTCAAAGAGGAAATGTTGCAGTTTCATTTATCATCAAGAAGTGAAATTCCATTTTTTCACGCTCGTACGAACTTACGCGCGGTATAGCCAAGCGGACTACATATGATGACGTCACGCGCCGGTGCGCAGGCTTTCATTTTAGAAGGTGCTGCTATAGCACTACTCTGCTGACGTCACCAAAGTGCACCCAGGCCTGTATCTTTAGTTAGCCATGATGTCAGAGTGGTGACGTAGTGGGACATATGTTTAAACTCGTCTGCGGCGCAGGCGCTTTGACAGTTTTACCCGAACGGTGGAACATAAATGTAATCCTCGGGTTATTTGCTCAGTGGTGAAGTTAGGGGACACTTGATCAAACAGCTTGGGAATTGGGGAAACCTTGACAGACAGATACAGAAGATACGCTCTTTTTCATCACCTGTCTGGGATCTCCCACTATGTAAAGAGCTTAAAACCATTACGTCTCCTGGCCGAATGGAATATCTTTAGTGGATACACTGGATTTTTTAAACGTCGTAACTCATTTTCCTTCGGATACTGTTTAGTACATTCGATGAATCCGTGTCTACTCCCCTACATGACGGGGAAAACCCTGAGTGATTTCTGTATTATTACCTGTTTCAAGTTTTCACTAATCTTACATCCGTTTTATATCAATGATTGCACCCTGAAATACATCCAACATTTAGCTAAGATCAAGCTTTTGCTTTTGTTTTCTTTTAGCTTTTTTGGGATGGGGGCGGGGGGGGGGGGGCGGGGGCGGGGGCGGCGGGTTGGGAGATTCAGCAAATATTTAAGAAAGTGAATTGTTATTAGAATTTTCAATTTCCTCACCCATCACTTTTTCACTTCAGTCATCTCATTCGAAGTTACCGCATCTTTACTGTTACCTGCTTATAAACCTACAGCTACCTTCCTTTTCCCTTTGAGAATTATTTGTACTAGCAGCCTATACCACGATGTATCTTTTCCTTCTCCGTTTGTACACACTGTGACAATTGATTTGGCCGTCACTGAAAAATTCTATCACTTATATTTTGCACAATCTGACATCAATGTCATCCCAGGAAACAGTAATGCAAAACAGGAAAGCCAGTACTGCATTACACTTTGATTGGATGGCATTGATGTCACATTGTGGAAAGTAAGAGTGATGGAATTTTTAAGCGGCGGCCAAATGTATTGTCAAAGTGTGTACGTCTTGGTGTACGTGTGTTAATACTTTCCCTATTATTCACGTTAGATCAGTAGCGGCTCGACTTTAAAGGCTCTGAGGTGGAGCCGACCACAAAAGATATCTTAAAATATGTTTTTAAATAATGTAATACAGAATTTAATTTAACAGGAAGCATTTCCAGAATTTCCCACACACATTTAAACACTGACAGTCTATATTTTTAGTACTATTGATATAAAAGAATGTTTCCCAAACTGGTAGTATTTTTAAGGCTGCGCCTTAGGACACCATTACATTGCATGTAGCGGAGGACTGGGGGCGTGGCTTTTACGGAGCATTGCTCTTATGGGTTTGCTGTAAGCTCAGACTGTAGAGGGAGTCGTACCAACCCCATCATGATTTTCTTTTAACGCTAGTTACAAAGTAGGGAAATCAGCAGAGTGGTTGAATTTGCACTTTCGAATCCCTGACAGTCTATCTCCAGTCTATCCTTCCATGCGTCATTAATCGACGTTAAATATCTATATATTGACAATGTAAAAGCTACTTTCATGTTTTGGCTATTGGTCATTGTACTGCCACACTACCTTTGTAAACATTCCGCTAGAGATCACTAGAATACAGTAATATTAGTTTCACCATGTAGCGGGGATTTGTCGAACGATTTGTTGAAATAAGCGCCCGAAACATATCATTGTCTAAATTGCTGAGGGAGTTTACATGAGGAAGTGTGTAATTTGGAAGTTTCTTTTTGTGTGTTGTGCGGATGAGCCTGAACTCTTGTGAATTGTATTTTCTTTTTTGAAAATAGCTGCAGCTTTCTGGCACTCTGGATGTACAATATGAATTCGGTCTGCAATTTACTGGGGAAAAATTTGAAACACGAGCTTAAGTGAAGAATCTTTCTGCTCCTAGAGCGATTTTAATATCAGTCAAGAACAAAAGCATTGTATATACAGGCAAAGGTATGTTCGCTATTTCATCAGAACAATGTATGATGCAGCTGAGTGGTTCTGTGGCTGTGAAGTGAAAAATGAATGTTTGTGTTTCTCATGTTTTGTTACGAATTGTAATGACAATGCTTGGACAGAGAATAGCATTAGAGACTTAAAGAATTTTCATGCAAAGGTGAAAAAACATAATTTCAGTGAAAAATATTTGATACAATCGCATGTCCTCTATATTGAATTGCCAACGACTCTCCCCATCGGGACTTTGACTGCAGGGGTAAAATATTCACAGCCTTCCCCAGTATAGAAACCATGAGCCACCACTACGTTAGATATAACATCTTATCGTCAATGTTACACAGGAAATGACAAATCTGGAAACTTGTTTCATGGAATATGCGGACTCCTAATGAATGGGAACAATTAATAGGTTGTATTGAGATTTTGTTTGTATTAAACGATGTAAGTGAATCATGAGCAATTACGATCATGTCTGCTGCATGTTTTTAAATCCTTCTTTTGAAAATTAACGCTACCTGAATAAAGCAAGTCAAAATTACTATTATTTTTACTCTCATGCCTTATTCTTTCTCTCAGACTTCTTTTGCAAACTCTATTTGATAGAGAACCCATTTCATTGCTGTTTGTGGGTCAATATTTGATGTAGTAGTATCGAGACCTCAAATCAGCCACGACGGCTCGATTTTCTGTGGTGAAATTTTTTTATGGTGAAGGCATTTACCGTGCTACAAGTTTAACATGCCGTGAATACTTCCTGTTAAAACGTCCAACACTAGACGTGTAAGTCGCACATAATATGAGATACGCTACGATTTACAAATTAATTTTAACATTTAAATGATTAAAACTTATTATTTAGAACCATACTATTAATTTTTGAACGTGCATATGTTCTTTTATAACCCGATAAACTTACGGATAACCTGACCTAGATATGTAAGGCTAATTGCGTCAGATTATACTGTAGGTCTTTTTGTTTTCGGTGCGTAATAAAGATAAATTCAACCAGCAGTTAATTAAGTATCGTGCACCAATGAGAACCTGCTTCGAGTATAGGTCAACCTGATTTTTATCACTGTTAGGGCCAGGTTACAGATATCAGAGCTACATAAAAGCTTAATTTCGCCAGAAGTTGTGAGTAGGTCTATTAGTTTCTTAATTATTAGTAATAACTCCAACACAGCACCGTTGGTCAAGGTCTCTTTCCGATAACACACGGTCAAGCTATTTTTGATTGCTGTGTATTATTCCACTGTTGATAGTGATTTTTCCGTCTGGCAGTGACGTTAAGCTTGACAGCCTTCGTGGTTTTAGTCACTAGAGCAGACCTAAATATACTCTCTCGAGCTTTCACTCTCGCTTTATTTGTTTTGAAGATCAGAACACACTTCGCTGACCAACAAAAATAAAAACTGAGGTGTGATAAAACACAACCAACGTCTGAGTAATTGATACAACAAACTCATTCAAATTTTTTATGGCTTTACGCCTCGTCGACTTAGAGGCGCAAAAATACTGGGGACAAGGGAAAGAATTTGGCCATGGTATATTTGAAGGAAGTGTACCGGCATTCGCCTGGAGTGATTTGGAGAATCCATGAAAAATCCAAATATGGATGCCCGGACGGGCATTCGAACCGTCGACCTTCCGAATGGGAGACCAGAACTGCTCAGCCACCACGCTCGGTAATGAAAGTATCAACCTCCATGAAAATCATACGGTAGACTAACTGATTTAAATTACAAAACAGAATGAGCAATTCCAACTCAGAGAAACATGTCTATTAATTCATATCAAAAATTTCACATTCGCATACGATATGTAACAAAACGTAGACTCGTCCCCACCTCACTCAGAATTGCCTATGTGGGATTTGATTTACATATACACCATTTTAATTTAATTTAATTTAATTGCAATGGAGTACAGGCTCCGGTGGCAATTTCCCTACACACCCATCTTCCCCCTATCCTGCACCTACCTACATTTGCCCTCTACAAATTTTATCTTTAAATTCCTTCAAAGTTTTCGGTAAATTATTCATCATTTCTCTTGGTAACTTATTCCAATCCCTGACACCCTTACCTAAAAAAGAAAATCTTCCCACACCCTTGTGTCTGAAATCGAGTGCCAGCTTGTGGTCATGGTCATCTTTTCCCTTCGATGCACTACTTTTCATATATAATGCAATATCTTTCCATGCCTCATCGCCAGTATATGCCCTGTACACTCCCATGACCCTCCTCATCCTCCTCCTGTCTTGCTATGAATCCCATTCCAGCTCATTTATAATATCCGTCACTGATTGCATTCTGCGATAATTTCCAGAAACAAATCTAGCAGCCCTTCTTTGCACCCTCTCCAACTCCTGTAATATGATGAAATACAATTGTAATGGATCATTACAATCACCCATGAATCTTTATTAAAATAAATTTATAATGATATAAACCGTGAATATTACAAAAAAATAATGCAAGTAGTTATATGTAATGTTTCGAATAAGAAGTTAACCCGTGGTTATTGCACAGGCAAGAACTTGATACGGTAGGTGGAGGCCTTCTCTTGCTTAACGAACCCATTGAATATTTTCTCTATGTACCTGAGTTAATCAGCAACATAATTCGCTCCGCAAAACAAGAGTTCTCCTTTATTTCACAGTATACTGATATAATTAATTCCTCAACAGAAAACTTTTTGCATTGAAATTTTCTGACATATTTGCCAGTATATTGATTTTCAATTCCAGTCTTGCTATACGAGGACAGAGACTTGAGTTTCCTAGACAGGCATTATTTACATCCTCCGCCCTTGTGAATAGTGGCACTAAATCAGCATTTGCCTGAAATCATCACAAAGCAATCCTCCTTCGATCTTTCGTTATGCCATGTTTCCTATAATGTTCTATTGACAGTCTGTACTGCCTTTCGATGTGCTTTGGTACATTCGCCCCTAAAATCATACAACAATCTCTCAAAACGAGCGTTTTGTCGCTGTTACGTGCGATTCCACAAACCGGAGTTTGGATGATTTCTAAGTATATAGGTGTTTTGATCATAGAATGTGCAGTTTTACCACCAGGCAACAAGTTGGCTGCTATTCCCAACGATGGAACAGCTAGCGCAACCTTGTCTTGATTGTATATTTGCGACAGGATAATTTTTCCGATATCGCCAGGAGCATACAATGAAAACTTTTCTCTCAGTTTTTTATGGAGCTATCTCTAACACAGTGGAAGATTCGCCACTGCTCTTCTTCCGAATCTGGATAAATCGTCTCCTAGTGTTTCAGTTATAACAGTAGAATTGTGGCTGGTTTTGTTTCTTTCAGACCATCGCTTCCCCAGAAGATTTCCGAAGATAAACAAAATTGGTCATGAATGAATGTTCTTCTGGCAGAGATTTAAAGACACATCAGAATCCTGACATTTTTTAAAAAAAATCTCTGCCAAATGATGTTGATATTTTTGCAAAAGTTGTGTTGCATCAGACGATCTGCAGAATATCAACATCATGGGAAACAAATGGCATGAGCGACATGGACTGGAAAAGGGCCAAAAAGATGTTGATTAACTCCATATATTCGCAATGCGCTAAACGAAGTGGAGACACGTACCGCGTCCAGAAGCAACCTCAAATAATGAAATTTCTTATTACTCGAAAATAGGGAATCAACTCTTAGTAAGATATATTCTTTAAAAACACCAGGGAGGCATCCTATGTCGACTTGTTTCTTTAAAATATTAAACATACGCTGTGGCATGTTCTAGGTGTAGTAGCAGGTACTTTTACGTAAAACAGTGTTTTTACGAAGTTGTCAGTCACTCATAGCCAGAGAAAGGCGAGTAAAGCAGTTTTTCTAGTATTCTCTAAACGCTCCCATCCATTATCAAAGTAACAAAAAACTCTTTACCGACTCTCCTGGTAAACATCAAGATGTATGACTGGCAGATATCTCTTATTTATCCATGTATCGGCAAACAGAAAGTACACAAAAAAGTTTCAGATGAGCTTGTGAACCTGCCGGATTCGTACAGAGCGTGGTTGGTAAGTGGTTAACGCTCTGGCCTCGCATTCCGGAGAACACCGTCTCGAATCCCCGTCCACGCATCCACATTTGGGTTTCCATGTTTTCCCCAAAACACTCCAGGCGAAAGCCGGGATGCTTCCTTCAAAAGGCCATGGCCCAAATCCCTCCTTTCCTTCGCCCCCAGCCCCATCACGACTCCAATGACCCCGACGTTGACGAGGTGTAAAGTCATAAAAACCGGATTGGTATCTTCATTATTGTTGTTCCCCGCATAGGTCACAGTTCACAGTTTAGCATATGAACTTGATGATCTGGCTTATCAATCAAAGAAAGTGTAAAAGGCAAATCGATTCTCCCCTCATATGTAACATAAAGCAATAAAACTGCATGGCTCAACATATGTTGTTGTAATTAGTCTCCATAGTTGCAGCTTTAACTTGGCATAAACCAATATTAAAGATATCCTCGCTGCGAATATAAATGAAGAAATATTGAGGAGCAGCGGATGAAAAATATGATACGCTAATCCATGGGAAGTGGTTGTCGCAGGATCGTAGCACAATATCATGGCTGTCAGTCTCCAGGCCAACCAGGACGACGGCAACTTCACTTGTGGTTGCAACATAGTACTAACCTAGATGTGTTTAAGCGGGTCGCCTCTCGGCAGTGAGTATCAATTTATAATCAATTTATATGCCCTGAGGGACAGATTTCAATGCAGAATTGAAATGATAGATGTATGAGTTTATTTCATGCTGTATGATTTGCAGCAGAGTTACTACACTTGCGTTGATATTTTGGAAGTTTCTATTCCTAGAGTTAACTTGCAATCAATAATTAACTATAAAGTATATTTATAGAAATTATGGTTCACTTAAAGAATGCAGAGATCCGATCGATGGCCCAGAATTTTAAACGTGGGCATAAATGTTGCTTCAGTAATTTCGTTAACACCAACAAATTGTTTGAAAATGATATTAGAAGCCCTGGAGTTTTTTTTGAAAATATCTGAACACACTTTACCGTCTGATGCAACATAGTATATTCGATTGTTCTCTCCCCTTAAGTGATTGACAATGACCAACACCAGTGCGAGACGTAATTAATATTAGAAGAGAACTAAAATCTCGCCTGTCCTTTTCAATCCTCTACAACAGCGGTCGGCAACCCGCGGCCCGCGGGCCGCATGCGGCCGTGACCTCTCTATTTGCGGCCCGTGTCCGTCTTATAAATATCATATCGAAAGCCCATAGGCTATTATAAAATAATAAAATATAAATTCATTAAAGAGTGAACGCGATCTAACAGCTCAGCGATTGAACTACGCGAACAGAGCAGGACAAGTGCGAGCGGGAACGATTCCCCTACTCTCTCCTATGATTCAAACAATAGGTCAGCGTTGACAATAATCTTCTCTCGCTCGCTCGCCGTCCGTCCGCGCTGGCTGTGTCATTGACTGAAACAAGTTATTTCATGTGTGCACGCCGCTGCCGCGGCCGTGTACCTACAATTTAGTTATTGTTCTGTGACCTACGAGTACCTACTATTTTGCTTACAGTTCGGTAAGTGTGATATATTGATAATTCATACAGTTACATAGCGAAATTAAGTGACATGCTTTCAACACGGCTTTTATTCTTACAGGTGTATTTGGCATTGTTGGTTATAATTTTTACCGAGGGCTACAAAAAAAGGAAGTTAATTGAAGAAAATAGAGAGTTTAACGATGCATGGACAGATTTATACTTTTTTCTTAATTGTAATGGAAATCCGCTATGTTTAATATGCCAAAAACCCCTTGCTATACAAAAAGAATATAACTTCAAACATCACTATGATACCGAGCATAAAGCAAAATTTGCATGCCTAGTTGGTGATTCCCAGAAAAACAAAATGAACTTCCTCAAATCTTCATTCAAGAACTAACAAAGTGTTTTTAACGTGCAAATTCAAAGTAACGAGTCAAATATACGTGCGAGTTTAAGGGTGGCGGAAATACTTTCCAAGTCTGGGCGATCGTTTACCGACAGCGAATTAATAAAGCAATGTGCCTTAGCTATGGCTGAAGAGGTATGCCCAGATCAAAAAAAGAAATTTGAAAATATAAGCTTATTTGCCAGAACTTGTACCCGGCGCTAATTTATGGAAAAAACTTCGGGGAAAAGCACAACAATTTGAATGGTTCTCCTTAGCTACCGATGAAAGTAACGATGTGTTAGATACTGCCCAGCTTCTAATATTTGTTCGTGGAATTGATAAGTACTTCAACGTGTGTGAGAAACTTTTTACAGTTATGTAGTTTGAAGGGAACAACTACGGGGGAAGATTAGTTTTGTCACTTAGAACAGGCAATGACGTCAATGCAATTAGCGTGGGAAAAATTGGTAAGTCTAATAACCGACGCAGGTAGAAACATGAGTGGGCAAAACAAGGGCCTGATGGGTGGAATTAAAAAAAATTGGCAGGTACAGGATGTGAAATTCCGTTATTTTTTCATTGCATTATCCACCAAGAAGCGTTATGTCTCCAAAGTCGTTTCACGGAGAAAAGTAATGGACAAGTTATACCCACTGTAAACTAAATCAGAAATAATGGGTTGAGGTTGACACATCGTCCGAGAGTTTCTATGGAAGCAGATCATCAGGATGTCCTTTATTATTCGGAAGTAAGATGGTGAAGTAGAGGTGCAGTACTGAAAAGATTTTTCGATCTCAGAAAATAAATCAACACATTTATGAATCAGATAGGTAAATCTGTTCCAGAGTTAATAGACCCTCAATGGTTAAGAGATCTTGGATTTTTGACAGATTCAACTTATGAATTAAATACGCTGAATGTCAAGCTTCAAGGAAAAACAAACTAATATCTGATATGCACACAGACGTAAAGGCGTTCCAAACTAAAAACCAACTCTTCATAAAACATATTGAGGTTTATGTCAATTCAGTGACAGATTTGGTGATTTCGTGAAGGTTTCGAAAAAATTCAAGATTTTTGCTAACCCTTTTTCATGCGATGTTGAGCATGTACCCAGTAATCTACAAATGAATGTGATTGAACTTCAATCCAATGAGAGTCTAAAAAACGCCTTTTACGAGATGAATGATTTTGTCAAATTTTATGGTAGCTAGCCGTCTGATTTTGTCGAATTGAAAACGTTTGCTCAGCAGCTTATTTCAATTTTTGGAAGCACTTATTTACGCGTGCAAACTTTTTCAATCGTCAATTATCGAAAAAATAAATACGCTTCTCGTCCAACAGATGAGAATTTGAGAGATATAATACATATTTCAACTTCTAACTTGAAAGCTGAAATACAAAAAGTAATTAGTCAAATGCAACATCAAACTTCACACTGAATTTAGTATGCGAGATCAATTTTGAAACTTTTCTTCATTTGTATTGCTAAAATTTGAAAACTGATTTTTCGCATTTTTACTGTATATGTGCGGCCCCGCCTTTACTTTGTTTTGCCACGTTGTGGCCCTTGCCTGCTAAAAGGTTGCCGACCGCTGCTCTACAACATATCAACAAATTGAGTCGTTAAAGGAAATGTATATTATATTTAACAAATGATTTGGACGATCATTATTTAACAGAAACTTGCGCTTTTCTTGTGTTTCCGTCTGACGAATTTCCGAAATTCTCTCAAAAGCTAAAATCCTGCTGCGTTGTCTCTGACGATTATAGCAGTATCCCGCCGGTTCCAAACGGTCCTCATGCTGTGTGAAAGTTACGGAAAATTGAGACTACGCGTGGCACTGACTGTCGGAAGTTAAAGGTACGCGCTCACTAGGGCGGGCCGCATCGCGTCGCATCGCATCGCAGAAATGCGTCAGCATTCGCTTACACTAGTTCTAAAGGGTAACGCACACCACAGGCGGGTCGAGTCGGGTCGGGGCGGGCCGCATCGTGTCGCATTGTCGGATCGCTTCTCTAGGCGAATTTTCAGCCTGTGCGCCTCGATGCGTTCAGTCGCGACCATGTTTGCGATAGGAGCTCCAACAGCACTGACTAACTTTTGTAACTTGTGTTCTTATTTATGTGAATTAACTAGATTACTTCAACAAAATTTGCTGAAAATTTGTACGCAGGATGGTGGATGATTTTTGAAAAAAAAAAAACATATAATTAATTACAATCTGAAAATTTAATTACTTTATGAACTTTAATGAATATGAAAAATTATAAAATTTCTAGCTCATGCTCACATGTTCTTTGCTTGTATGTTTTAACTTAAACTATTCAAACATAATGGATAAAGAGCACTGCATCTCATTAGTAATGACTTTCAAAGAGTTTCATGATTTACAAGACGAAAAATATAATTACAAAAAAATGTTTGGGAGGAAATAGGAAACTAAGTTAAAACAACCAGGTATAATGTCAGATTTCGTATTCTATTTTTTGTTTATTTTACGTGTGTGTTATAATATTATATCACTTTCTTTGAATCCCGCTTGTAAAGCTTTGTGTTACCAATTAACCTAATTATTAAACAAAAATTGTGAAATTATTCCAAATCTTAATGATTTCGGCTGTAACCTAGAAACCTGGGTAAGTCAAATACTGAAATTTCTTTGTTGTCAATATCGTTCTTACCTTCTGCAACCCAATTCAGATATAGTTTTTCAAAGGTTATGAATGCAGCAGGTGGCTAGTATTACTTTATTTGTCTCTTAGGTAACACCGACATTCTTCTTTCACCTTCCATAGTTTATTGAGCCTGTAATTGAAAGATCGCTTCTCTTCTTTTCATTTTATCTGATATTCTGGAATAGGCCTCAACTCGAAAGAGAAAAAGCTTCATCCACTACTATTGCATACTGCATTTTATCTCAGTTGTTAACGTGCAAATTCAGTTTTCCTGCAGCCGTTGACTCACCTAAATTGTTATGGCTAAATGTTTTGCCATCTTAATGTTTTTCCCAATCCTCCGACGACCAAAATACCAAAATTGTATACAACAATTCCAACGGCTAATAAAACCACGAAAAACATTCATTTTTCTGCATAAAAAATAAAGAGAACCGCAATTCGGTAGAACTGTTTTAATATGTTTGCCATCTAATGTGCCTAATAAATGCGGAAAAATTCCTTTTAAATTAAACCCATTGCCTTTTCTGTTTAATTTTCTTCTTCTTCAATGGATATATAAAAATTCTGATTTGTCCCTTTGCAGTGCAGAAGCGGCTGAATAATCGTCGAGAACCGAAAGCAACGACAATAAAAGAAATGTGAATCCCTGCGTCCAGATGTGCGTTTCAGCATTTTCGCTCAATGTGATGCGACGCGATGCGATGTGATGCGGCCTGCTGTAGTGTGGCGCAGAATAAATTTCTCCGATGCATGAAACTCAGCATAACGCTGACCGTAGATACGCGCTTTTCACATCGTGTAGAGTGCGGTGGGAACCATACAATTTGACTCCCATAGAGCTGGAAACTGGGGGTCACGTTGGGCAGAGGTCTATGCAGCGCGCGACCGAGAATTGCTTTCACACAGAACTGCCTAACGGTATACGCGTGGAGGGATAGTACTGGATAGGTAGACTGTGCAGAGCATTGACATTCGGTAGCTAACCTAACAGTTCGTTCATTGTTAGTTTCTTGTGAACATAATCAATTTTGATCTTAACTTTTATTGTCTAGTAAGAAAACTTAGATATCTTTCTAGAAGCCATATTTAATAGTTATTGCCATACAGCTTCATAGCTTTTAACAGTAACGTTTTTCTCTTACTTGTTCCTGTTAACTATAAGTAAATAACAAAATAACGAAATAAAGAATGAGCCTCTTCATTACTTAGTAGGTATACTAAGTAATTTTCATCAGTAAACTACGACTATGCCTGCCCTCACGAGTCACGACACTGCCTGCATTCTGGTCGCTCACTTTACGACATCACCGCCACGTACATTTAATACTGTGCATGTAACTGAACCTGCGTAGCTTTATTACAAACTACAGTTATGCGTTAGTTTTCATCACCTATCAAAAACGAAACCTACCGTTTTTCGGTTTCATTCTGTCTCTATTGCTGTTTTCTTTACGTCTTGAGGTAATCGAGATCTTTATAAAAGGGCGGAAAGGAATTTGGCTGTCCTCTTTTAAACGATCGTTGCCGACATTAAACTTTCGTGATTTGTGGAAACCATGGAGATCACAAATTTGATGGCGGACTGGTTTTTGAAAAACCTCTCTTCTCGGACAATAGATTTTGGGGGTAAAAAGTTATACCAAATGTTAATACATAGCATCTATAATGAATATGGTAAGTTCATTTAAATCCATCTGATAGTTTTAGCGTGATGGCTTTAGATATACATACTGACAGACAAACAATTTTTTTTAAGAATAATTCTGTTTTAATCTTTGATATTAGGAATGTTTCTTCCATAATATTATTAAAATGTATTTGATGTACAGATTTTCCCCTATTACAGTTGTAATATCAGCATAGATAATAGAAATATAGATTAATGAGGATGGAAGAGGAGTATTATACTGGCGGGTAGCAAGTAAATGCAGGAAGTTTTTCTCCATGTAATGATGCGGAATCGAACTGTTAATTAAACGTAATCTCCGGAAGCAGTGTAAATCGTGTGAAAAGATTGAGTCCATCTAGTTATCTGAGTGTACAAGTGTTTCCAACGGCCAGCAGAAAATGGATAATCGCCTTGGACGACTGCGGGGTATCAGACCCGGCACCTTCTCCTAAATGGTAAACGTCACAGATATGTTGATCACCGCAAATCTTTACTGTTTTCGATCTACCCAGGTTTCGCTCTAGAAATCTCGTCGCACCCCTGATTTTTAATGTACCGACATATAAATTCCTGAGAAGTGATGTAAAAATGAACCAATTATTTGATTTCGAGATGTTTGTTCAATTGTATCATTTTATTGCTAACATTTGATGAGTATTATTTTTTTTACTAAATGTGTTTCATGTCAAACGTAGGTACTACCATCCTACATATGTAATCCGAACGACCTGAATCGCACATCACTCAATTTCCTCCTGGGAAATATTCAACCATTTACACACAACTGCAAAATAATCAATATACTCCGGAGTTGGTACAGTCACGCGACTGTTAACATTTGGTCACTGAGATAGATGATATATATATATATATATATATATATATTATATATATTATATATATATATATATATATATATCATCTATCTCAGCAACAATAATAATAATAATAATAACATAATATTAAATTAAATTGCAATGTATCGTACACTCAAGTGGCAATTTCCCTAGACACACATCTTCCACCTTTCTTGCACCCACCTACATGTCCCCTCTACAAATTGTAATTTTAAATTCCTTTCAATGGTTTTTGTAAATATTCATCAATTCACTTAGTAACTTATTCCAGTATCTTACTCCCTTACCAGAAAATGAGAATCTGCCCACACCCTTGTGCCAGAAATCGGGGTGACAGCTTGTGGGTGTTGGTCATCTTTTCTCTTCCATGCACTACTTTTCATACCTACACCATATCATTCCATGCCACATCGCCAATATACGCCTTGACAATCCCATGTGCCTCTTTACCCTCCTCTTGTCTTGCAATGAATGTTACTGATTACATTCTGCGATTATTTCCGGAAATAATACGAGCAGCCCTCCTTTGCAAACCTTTCAAATCCTGTATTTTATACTCAAAAATTTGGATCCCATACTACACAACCACATGTGAGTAATGGTATGACCAAAGTTTTGTAACCCAATTCTTTTACGTCTCTGGTTCATCCCCTCATCACCTTCTACAATAAGTGCAGAATTAGTATCTTTTCCTACCACATGCCCAATGTGCCCTACAGAGTTAAGCTTGTTATCAAATGTAATGCAAAATTATTTACATTTCATGTCTTCAGGAAGCAATTGTTTCCCCACACTATAATGATAATCAATCTTTAGCTTCTTATTTGTGTATCGAATAAGCTGACTCTTGTTTGCATTTATCTCCGTTCAATGTTTACCAACCCAACTAGATATCCAATCCAGATCACCCTGAAACTGTTTACAGTTCTCTACCGTTTTGATCTTTTTATATAGCATTATGTCAAGTGCAATTTTTTTTTTTATTTCTGATAGTTAACAATCAACACAACTATTCGTGTATAGCAATAGTCCCGATACGCTAACCTGGCCACTCGCATTTTTACCTGCACTTCTTTTGATACTGTATTTCCTACACTAACTTTCTGTTTTCTACATTTTAAAAATTCTTCTACCCATCAAGTAACTTTCTAATCCTCCCCAATATTTTTTTCATCAGTTGCTACCATTTTATGTCTCACTCTGTCAAAAACCTTTGACAATTGTAGTGCCACACTATCAATTTGGTCTTCCTCGTTCATTTCATTGGAAATATCGTGCATATGTCCCACCAACTCGGATTCGCATGATTATCCTTGCCTAGAGCCATATTGCCTACTTGAAAACCACTTACTTCTGCTCACATATATTTCAAATGTGGTTGCAAATCTATCTCTCCATTAATTTAACAACTCTGTCATTTTAAAAACCTTTTTCTTCTCCATCCTTATCTATAAGCGTGTCAACACCCTCCCTTCCCCTCAGTTTTCGAACATAGGCATAGAAACTTCTCGATGCATCAATCAATGATCTTCCTACACTGACAATCCTCTTCATGAAGCCATCTTTAGTAGCTTCTTTGCTATTATTAATTCCTTGTTTCGTTGTTTTAAATATTCCCAGCTAACCTGCTGTCTCTGAACTCTGTTATGATCTCTTCTTACCAACCTATTTAACCTACTCACTTCCCTATTATAGTACACAGGTTATCTACTTCTCTTTATTTCTTGCTTTAGAATAAATTTTTCTTCACCCTATTTTTTTATCTACTTTAACTCCTCCTACCTTGACTACTGTACTTGAACCACCCTTCCATAAGCTGAAACATGCTCTGAAAAATCTCTTCAAATTCTAAATCGGTGTTTTCTTATAATTGTTTAAATTTCGACCTTCAGTTATGGCTACTGGTTAATTGAATCCTCTAATATCCATGAGAACTGTTTCATGATCACTTATTCTGTCGAGTACTTGACACCGGACAAGGTTATCTTCGAGGCTTTATATCAGGATATATCGAAGATATTTTATCCCCTAGTGATTCTGCTCTACCACTTGTGAAAATCGTCCTTCTCTCATTAAGGTATTTGCAAATCTCAGTTCCCTTATGTTATTAATCATATCTCCTTCCCCAGTTTAACACCCTGGTACATTTAAATCCCATTCAATAATGATTGTTATGTTTCAACCTCTGAATTCTGAGTAGGTGAGTTTAATTTCTCCCCAAATAGCCTAATCTCCATCTGGCCATTATTTCCTCTGCAGTAAGGAGCCAACACACTGATTTTTTTCTTTATATTACCAAGAAATCTCCCCAAGTAACTCAATGTCATGGTCTATGAACAACAGCGAACTGTGGTGGGTTTTTGTGACATTAGTATGAAATTCCTACAACAATTGCTCCTCTGTCTCTTTGGTTCACTCTGTAACCATCAGGAAAAAAACCACTGTCTAGTGCTTCTTTTATTAACAAAACTCTCTACCCCCAATTATTACGTGTGGCTCACTGTATCTATAGTTACGTTTCCAATTCGATTACTTTGTTCATTATACCTTCTACATTTAGCCATTAACACCATTATTACTGTCTTAGTATTTTCAGCATTTACTTCCTCTTCCTAGCGTTACCCGGCTCAGTTATTGACATTAAGATGGGATTTTTTGGAGTACCAAAATACAGGTTTTATATGCACCTCAAACTAATACAAAATAACTTAAGGATTTGGAACTGCACAAAAATTTATTAAAATTATAACACTTCTTGTACTCTCGTGCTCATATGTATCGGAACGTCCAAAAACACACATCGCTTAATTTCCCCCTGGGAACCATTAATACAATACTGCAAAGAGGGTCCTATGCCTTGAAGGTGGTACAGTCACGCGACTGTCAAAAATAGTAACATACACAACCCACAAAAAATGAAATTCATTTCTGTTTATTCACTTTATATACTTGATTAGTGATTACAATGTGGAAGTACAACATCAAATGAGTTCATTTGCACTTTTTTTATTACATGTGAGAGATATTTAGTGTCAATATGTAGTAAAAAATTAAACGCTTTCGTACAAAATGATAATTTTGCACATGAGGTAGGACCCAAACGTATTCATCTGTTACATTCGTCTTCAAGAATATTAAATAAGGAGAAATTTAATACAAAAAGCGAGGTTTTGCACTTGGTTAAAATTTGTGGAAACGATACAGAGTCATCTAAAGCATCTGTCTGCTACCAAGCACGTAACACATTTACAAAATTAATTACTTTAGCATTAATTTCATGAATCTTGTGCCCTAACGTTCCGCTATCTGGTTCCACTGATAATTCTGTTTTTGTACATACAAAACGAAAAAGAAACAGAAATAAAGAGTTATTAAATCAATGTAGGATGAGACGGAATCTGTCAGGTATGCGTTGGTAAAAAAATTTAAACACACTGTGTGGATTTATTTTATCGTAAGAAACTTGATTTTCTTTCACTGCAAATAAGAAAGGCGCCTTAAGAAACTGAATATTCATGCTTTTAAAAAAAGAAAAAAATAGAAGAAAGTAGTTATAGAGTTATTCTTGTCTTCATAGTATAATTATATACGTTTCTGTAATGTGTTGATTATGAAATTATGCTCCAAGGAAGTAAGAGGATAGTTCTGCAACGCGGAATAATATTGCCAAACAAGAGATTATGGGCTGGTAGGTTTCTAACCCTGTGAGTCGATATTTCAGATTGGCGAATTGGCGAATGTCTAGCTGGAAGATTAGTGGCTAGGAAGCGAACAGTCTCGAGGAAGAATGGTCCGCGGTTCGAGTCGGTCTTCGGGCACGTGTGGTTTAAAGAAGTGTTACGTTATTCACGTGTTGCCCGTACATCGGGACGCTAAAAGCACATGATTCACTAATTGGGAAATTAAAATATCAGATGTGTTGCCTAAATAAGTTAAATAGATTTTTTTCTCGTTATTTATTCACTTGAGTTTTTAATATAACTTTTGCAATGACTCGGAAATTATTAGCTGTGTAATAACAAAGTTAGATCTCTCTATTTAAGAAGGATCTATTCCCCGTTTGCTAATGTCACTCTGGGAACTCTACAAAACCGAAGTCTCGGTGGCTGGATCGTGAATTTAAAATAGTTACTATTTAACTTTATTGCAAATAGTTACCAGTCACCCAATGTGTTGAGATTTTGCATTCCTGTACTTGATTGCTATAGGAGCTGTTAATTTATTTATTATAGTAGAACGATGAAAACACAGAATGATTCCATGGACGGCAGAACTCAGTCTAATAAGTGAGGAATGCAAGGAAATGTTTTGATACAATTTCAGAATAATCTGTTTAGCAATTGTTGAATGTAATGCAATTAAGAAATATTTTAAGGTGTAAATTTTGTTGTACTGAATCCTATATATGGTGATCTATAGGTAAAGCCAAAATTTAAAAGCCGATTTAATTTCATAACCTTGGAATTAGTAAAACATTTAAACTTATGATAAAAATCGGCTAGCAGAGGTTTCAAATATCAGTGATCATCCGTTTCATATTTATTAGAGACATTAAAAGAAGTATGTTTCAGACTGAAAGTAAATTATCGATTGGTATTCATTTACATAAACTAACAATTCAAAAAATTTGTTTTTCACTGTCTCAGAAAATCGAATTGTAATAAACCATAGTCATAGTAACCAATAAACGTTTGAAAAAGGAGGAGAAAAAGAATTCATCGGGAGGAAATTTTTGTTGGTTAACAAATTACAAAAAGACTTTGTGCCAAGTTAAAAAAACAGGAATGCTAATAGAATTTATTCAAACAATGACAATCGCTTCATTTGAAGTATTGGAAAAAAGTAATACTGTGTTACTCAGTATAGAATACGTGTCAGATGAGAAAATTATGCTACGTTTAAGCAACAAACGCAAATAGAATTTCGCAAGTGATGTGTGAAACCAAAATATTGACCGAAAGCGGATATTTTGTTGTTTAGACAGAGTACTAAACGACTCGTCTTCCCTTCTGCGAATACATTCTGAGTAGTTTAACAACTAGCAATGTTTAACCTCATGGAACTGAGAGTAGCATCTTTATCTCTCAGCGATAATTTCGAATAAAACTAGTAACTACAGACTAGTGAAAAATTTGATAACCGAGGACAAACGATTGCCTTTTCGTAATTACTGAAACAATGTGACGATGATTGATAACTATATAATGTTATTTATAAACGTGCAAACATGTTTTCTATTCAAAATTGTACAGTTGGTGATAAACCTCAGGAAGATAAACTGATATCGAACAGTTCCACACATTAATGTAATAAACAAAAACTGTAAGTAAAGTAAGATAAAATAACAGTTAAAAACATAATTATTCCTTGAATTAGATAATAATATGTTAAACAAAGACTTGTATATAATTTGTTTCAGGGCAATGATGACGGTCTAATAAACAGACACGCATATGCCATAACGAGGTTTTTTCATTTGTTAACTGCTGTAAACGGATAAGAAAAAAAAACCAGCATTAGTATAGCAGATAAGCATAACGGCTTAAGTGTTAAAAATGTGACTTATAAACTTTTTCCGTTGTTTGCATAGTTATATTATATATTTATTTACTCTGAGTGATTTCTCAGTAGATGTACGGTAATCTCATTTCTATCATGTAGATTTTTAGCCGTGCAGCTACGGCGGTTAGACTCAGAGGTTTAAGCAGTAAAACGGTTTTTATTCATACTTAATGTTCCGTTAATTAAAAAAAAAAAAAAAAAAAAAAAAAAAAAAAAAAAAAAAAAAAAAAAAAAAAAAAACATGTCATGTAGTATATGGTAAAACCTTGATAAACCAAGCAAATATTATGTCACCAGAAACTATCCTCCACAATTATTTGACGATATTTTGCAATGACGGCGTGTGATAGGTGATTGGTAAAGTTCTGGACTTCCATATGGAAGGACGCAGCTTCCAATCACTGTTTGGTCATCAAAATTACGGTTTTCCCCAAAACACACCAGTTGAATAATGGGATGGTTTAATCAAATTGCCATTACCCCATTTCTTCCTATACCTTGCAATAAGTCCTTTCCCGCCTCTGATGACTTTGAAGTCGATGTCACGTAAAACCATTTATACACAGGGTGTTTCTAGATGAATAACGTTTGTTTAATGCTTTGTAGAAATTATTGCATAAGATGTAAAATTGTAATTAGTACATGAAATAAAATATCAACTCCAACAGTTATATCTACAAGCTTACAAGTGCTCAATGTGAGTACCTCTGATCACACGGTGCTCATTAAGTCGATATCCCATTTCTTCCAAATGTTGATTAGTTTTTGTGGTGTAGTTGTTGCAACAGCTGCCTCAGTCCTGGTTTTCGGTCGGGTACTTATGCTGGTAGTGGAGGGAGGTACACACGATCCATTATGAACCACAACAGGTGGAAATCACGAGGCGTCAGACTGGGAGAATGTGGAGAACATGTGAAACAAGCTCTGTCTTTTTTTCTTTGCACCTTTTATGCCTAATCCGTCCGTCGAGTACAGTGACATTCAACGAATCGCGTACGTCGTTATGCCTGTGAGGCGGTGCACCATCTTGCTGCCAAAAGAATATATTTGGTTCGTCTTCTGCCAATTGGGGTAATAGCCATATTTGTAGAGCATCAAGGTAGGAAGTACCAGTTACAGTTGTTTCTCCAAAGAAGAAATGCGCGCATTATTTGTGTTCACGTGTTTACAGACGTGAAATGTGGATCCATCACTGAAAATAACATGATCCAGAAAATTTTAGTCGTCGTGCAACAATATTTTTTGTTGGCACGTAAACCATGGTCTGTAGGCTTTAGAGACTGTAACAAGTTCAAACGATAAAGACTAGCTTTCCGACTTGATTTCTTCTGGCTACGTGTGAAACACTCTCTCCCTGTCAGTCAGCCATGCCATTTGCTACCCATTCCTTTAAGTGGGTAGAGTATAGTGAAGTTTTTGTCTTCAGACATTTACTTCCATTAATTACGACGTGTTACGGCTTCATTTTTGGTTTGTCGTCTGGTTGTGGCAAGTATTTGTTGTGACTTGAGATATTTGCTTATAATAATAGTGACTGGATCAGAAAGAGGAGAAACAGTTTTTTGGTCACATAATGAGAATGGATAACTATAGGCTTACAAAAAGAATTTTTAATCATGTTTACAAGAGTAAGAAGGCCAACTAGTGGATCCAAGGAGTAAAGAAAGATATCATTGAGATCGGAATAACTGAAGATTTAATACAAGATAGAGCAACTTTAAGGAGATTGATCAAAAATTTCAAGGGTTTCCATGAAAAGGAGAAGTGGAAAATGTAGTAACATATGGACAGAAGAAAGGAGGAAGCAGCAAAGTGAGAGGATGAAGAACTATTGAATGCATGGGATTACTTTTCGTGTTCCTTAGACAGCATATATCGAAGAGAAGAAGTAGCAACTAGGGTCTGACATGTGGCCCTGACCAAGTTGGATGCGTCCCCAGCATGTTTATAAGGGGGTTTTGTGTATGATGTGCAGCTTTATAGAATTTGGCCTCTGGTTCCTTGAATCTGGTTACTAGAATCGGCATTTCTTGGCTTTTGTGGAAAATCGGCAGTTGAGATGTAGGGCTCTAAGTTGTTGCAGTGTTCTTTTCTTAAAGCATTTAGTTTTTCTGTGTTAATTGTAGTTGTGAGATTTATTTCTGTTTCTGTAAGTAGTTTTTGCTTCATATCAGTGATGAGAAAGTCACTGAAGAATTTACCTTTGTAGCGTGGGTTTAAAAACGTTGCTATTTGGAACAATATATTTTTGTCAATTTCTGAAAAACGATAATTTAATTCATTCTTCAAACAAGACAAAAACTCAAGAACGATGGGTGTGCTGATATTGGGAGTTTCCCCTCTGTTAGCAGGAATTTGCATCTCATCATACAATTTATTTAATGCTCGTACTAGAGGAATAACGTCGGATATGCACGTGTTTTGTGTGTTTAAATTTTTTGTGGTTTCCTACAGAGGCATCAGTACACTCACTAATTCTGGAATTAAAATACACTCTTCGGCACCAAGCTGGTCTATTTTATTATTAGTAGAATAAAGTGATAGCGAATCCTTAATACAATCAAGTCTTTCCAACATATAATAAGTAGAATTCCAGCGTGTCGGCGAAACTTGCAAAACTTTTAAAACTTTTTGATTGAGTCGACCTTGTATTTTTTTTAAATTCTTGCTTTGCCATTGTAGAGTGATTGAAATGTTCTGCAATCTTTCTGCATTTAATAAGTAATATGGAGATTGCATCAACTTTAGCAATAGCTTCTTTCACCACCAGATGCAGCTGATGTGCTGTACACTCAATATTGTTTATGTCAGATAAAGTGCAGGCGCGCTTCATGTTGGATCCCCCATCTCTTACCATGCAGTGCACATTCTGTTTCAGGATTCCCCACTCTTCAAGCATACTGAAAAGTAATCTCCGGTGTGACGTTCTTTAAGAATCTCCGCTTTCAAAACGATATTTTTTCTTATAAAGTCTTTATTAATGCCATGACATGTTAAGGATAATAATGAAACACCTGAGGAAGAATCTGACCAGATATCTGATGAGAGGGAAACATTCTCAAAATCCTTCAACACATTCTTTATTTTCGATGACACTTTATCGTAAAGTTGGTTGCAAACAAGTTCCGTAAAATATTTCCTGCCTTTTAGAATATAATTTGAACAACATGAGCCATCAAAAAATGTTTGCCAAAATTATCTTTTTACCGTTTGTAAAGATGTTCCCAGCTGAATGTTTTCGTCGGCAATCTTCTTAGCTGAGTCTTCTTTTATGTATAAATCATATTCTTGCGGGTGTTTCCTCTGAAGGTGATTTTTTCATGAAGTTGTGCCTTTGTCTTTACGGGAATATACTCCTTCACAGATTTTGCATTTTGCAGATTCGTCTTTTACTATCGTAAAATACTTCCATATTACACTGCTAAACTTGTTTGTGGATATTGTTTTTATTTCAATTTCGCTTATAACTGCTCCAAAATAACACAAACGTACATAATCTACACCAGCCTATCTCACACTAAACTATAAACAAAAACACGTGCAGTGCAAGGTCGCAACAAGTCGCGTATGTGGAACGATTGTCGATAGTCGATGCGACCGTCGATCTTAGTTGCGACTTTAACCGTCGGTCCAAGGTCACACGTCAAATGGTCGGTATCCGTATCGGAATTCGCGGATCTAGACGCCAATGATCCGTATCCGTATCCGCGGATATACATTTGTAACGATCCGGCACATCACTAGACACGACAAAACAATATAACAAACACAAACACATTGTAATCGGAAAAAATGAATAAAATCTGCTAACTTTGCAACGCGAAAAAATTCAGTGGAGAAACACCAGGATTCTGATACACCAACGGAAAAATTCGACTACCACCACTCGAAGCACTTCCACAAGAATTTGTAACATTACATGACCTGGGAAACTCCATTATCGATACACATAGTATTAATCCTCAGAATACCACTGTTCTCTACTGAACTGCCATTACAATTTAAAACACTGCAATTTACAATCAAATAACCCTAGAGTTTTACAATTAACAAAGCGCAAGGACAAACGTTAAAACATTGCGACATCAACCCCAAAGACTTCTGCTTCTATCACGATCAACTATATGTAGCTTGCTGTCGAGTAGGAAATTCGAAAAATTTGAACATATACACCCGGACAACAAAATGAATAAAATTGTTTATAATCAAGTATTGCAAAAGTTAAAAAAAAAAAATCAGTAAAAAAAGTACCTTTGACATTCTTTTATTCAAACTGCCACACAATCTCATAACAACTCCCTCAGCGAAGTCTGGTACCTCAGCTAATATGTGTATAATGCGGATAATGTTCTTATAATAGATTACATTTATCCTCGACTCCTGCAAAGGGAAAAAGTTTGTTCATTCATAATTTAGGACAACCTGTGTGATTCCAGTTTTAAGAGATCTTAGTTTTATTTTTTTCAACAAATCCCAAACTACTGATACTATATGTAACTTGCTATCACATAAGAATTTCGAAAAATGCTTTGTGGATGTGTGAACATCCTTCTTCTTCGTTTTTATAAGTAACTCGTTTTCACTTCCCTGATACTCTGCTACCAGACATAAGTCACACTTAACTTCACTCAAATATTCACCTCTACTTTCAAATGAGAAAAAAGTGCTGGAAAATATATCACTCGTCACTTTTTTAAAAGCTTACTGTCGAGATTCTGTATAAAATAAGCCCAGAAATTTCGTGCAAATATTATTTATGTCTGAGAATGTCAGAAAGATACTGAAAATTATTTGAAGAAAGCCACAAGTGCAAGAGCAAGTTCGACAGTGTAACCGAGCAAATGATAGACTCATTCAACCTAAAACAGGTTGGCTGAAACGTTAGGATGTAATAAATCGAAGTGTAAAAGATTGTCGTAGATGTGAATATACACCGATATGACATGATTGTGATCTCTGGCAAATCACCTTCTACGTGAAATAAATAACTCTCGGGTTTTCTGCCGGCAGAAAACCCGAGAGTTATTTATTTCAACAATACGCCGGGAAAAACTAAAATGTCAAACCTTCTACGTTTTCGAAGGAACCACGAAAAACATAGTTCTCTAAACAGTAAAATATAGAAGTCTAATCTGAAGTCTGTGTATCTCTTTCAGTGGGCTAGCAGGAATAAAAAGAAAATGAGTAATTTTCACAAATATGTATAGGATCCTCATGTCGAAAGTTTTAGAGGAATAGCAGTAAACAGGACGGCAGAGTTTAAGCTTTTTGGAATATGCTCTGCAGTCTGTTGCTCGAGTTGTTTGTGTTAAACTTTCGTTTTTCAATGAAATATACTTCAAGTACGCACATATACTTCGGTGCATATTACTGTAAACATATTTATGTAAGAAATCGTTGGCTAATGGCTAATATTAATTTTAGACAATAATTTTTAATGAAAATGTTAAAGGAAAAAAATGAGTATGTACAGATTCGAACTCGATACCAATCGATCGCTAATACCAGTCACCACCATCAGACTATGTATCACTTCTCTAACGTGTGAGGGTTTCTTGGAATATAAGCCTCTCCTGAAAATCATGTGTCCTGCAGTTTCTCAAATAAACGTTGCTTTTAACTGTTTCATTGTCTGTTTGTAAAACAGTTGTTAAATTTGATTTAAATTAACAGTCATTACCTCGTGAAATTTGACAAACATAAGGAAAGGTATCAAGACTTCTCTTTGTTGTCTTTTGCCTGATCCCACGATTGGATGGGGGGGGGGGGGGGGGGGTGGGGGGGTGTATTTACGATTAATTCAATGATTAGAGCTTCTACTTGATAAATTAGTGGTGGATTTTCACCATGATTAACACTAGTGTTCATGGACTGGTATAACAACGCGATTTTACTGTCACAGTTATAATAGTATAACACCGACCACACAACGAAACTTATGCAAATAAACACTTATAATTTGTCATAGACTGTATTCCAAGAAAAAAAGTTCAAATTGAACAAGCAAAGACCGCAATTAGCACTGTCGTTTATTACAACAATCACTGCACCTCGGAATCTCAGTATAGGTTCTTCAAGCACATAATTCGACAGTGCTATAGCTTCCGGTTAGCATGCGATGCGAAGACGACAGCCAGAGTTTTTGTTCCGTTCCTGAAGCACGAAGATCGTATCCATATACCAGATTTTTCATATAACACTCACTGAAACACTACTTCGCGCTGTCAAAGTAATTCAGACTCCTGATATAGTTCTGCGTGATTATTACCACTACGTGAGAATAGCTTAATCGAACTGACATTCCACGCATTTCACCGATATTGACAAAACAATTCGTTACTACATGAAATGAAAGGACGCTAGCCTACTGTATTGCGACCTGCTAACATTACCATCGCCCACAATAAATATTTTCATTAATAGTCTCACTAACTTGAGCTTCTTGTCATTAGTGAATCATTATTCTTGAGGACACCATACACTGAATCATAATCTCAATCAAGACCTCAGAATTCCTGCTGCTGATTATGTCACAGAGGTATGAATCGTTTTTCAATTATACCCGTCACTTCACTGCTCTAACGGATCCTTGAAAAGTGGTCCAGAGTCGACTGTTGATTGTTGTCAGTTTGAAGAATTGCATTTTTGGCCTTTTTGATGCTATCTTTAGTTGTTGCTGACGCTTCAATTTGTAAGCACCAAACAAACCTCATGGACTGTTACTGAATTATTTTATTTCTGGTGGTTATATCCATCGTAATGGATTGCGGGGAGTTTACCTTCTACAATTGGTGAGTTAAAACATAGTATATCACCTTATTTCACATGGAAATATATTTTGTGGTTAATTTTATCCAACTTACTCTTATACCAACATCTTTCGGAACCTTTGCAGAGATAATTTTACTGTCAATAGAGATTTTATAATAATTCATTTCTGTTGTATACCTTTTACCTGTCGCGTATTGGATGTAAATGTTTTTGAAACTAGTATCTAGCAAGCAGGAGATAATTATCTCTTAAGGTGCACTCCATTCAAGCGAAGCAAGAGGCAAGGTGGTTAGCCAAAGATAATGTAACCTAAATCCTAAGTTCTCGGGTTGAGTGTTTCAGATATATTACTTCCTTTTTAAAATAAAACTGGGGAAATTACAAAACTAAGTTCTCATAACATCTTCAGGTTATAAAAACGACGGTGGTTCAATCATAAAATGAGAACTATATTGTCATGTAATTATTCTTTTATCGGAGACCATAAACCATGCAGCCATGTCTGACCAATTTGAAACTTGTTTTATTTCATTCACTTTATAATATATTTTTCAAAAACTAGGATTACAGAAAGGAACATGATTTATTGCTGTGTATTTCTTCATTTCATAAGATGCTGGACAATTCAACTAGATGCTGCATTTTTCATCATAAGGAACAATATTTTTTTATTAAAAAAAAAGATTTAAAATTTTAAACTAACGCCTATTGCAGCCCTTCAAAAACAAAAAAAAATATATATATCCCAATGAATTATTTGTCAAATACCATATTTTCGACACTTTTCTTTCGATACCTTAAGGTATCTGGTTAGTTATTTTGGGAAAGCCACGTGTAAATAGTGGCTTCCCGCAGGGAACGTAATCGTAGGTAATTGGTGAGCGATTTCTCTCCTCACTCCCGCCGACCGCAGGCACCCGAAATTCGGCAGCAGCGATTCGGGCCAGTAATATCGCAAAAAGCGGAAATCCACTCACCTTATGTACTGTAGCGTCGATTCGCTTGGTCAGGATGTAATGTGACACCGACTGTTATCTTCAGCAAGGTGTAACTTGAGTGCACTGAATCTGACCTGTAAAATACTCTTCACACGTAATTTTATTTCTTACTAGCTGATACCCGCGACTTCGTACGCGTGGATTAAGAATTTCTTTGCCAGAAGTGAATATAGAAAGTTCTTCATGAGCATCCGCTTCTTGGGTTCTAGTAACTTTAGCTGCTAGTGCTCTGCTATAGCTACAACTTAAGCCAGTTTACGCCCACAAGGCACGTCAAAAAAGAAGGCAAAATAAACTGGGGCCAGAAATATTTAAGCAGACACAAAGTAATAGGACAAATAAATTCGACATCTATACTAAATAATACGCGTTTTCTCTAAACGAAATTTATTAACCAATTATACACTAACATAATGCGCGAGAAGCATAGCTTGAGCAAGCGACGTAACATTAGAGACTAACACACTACACCCACACATCCGTCTCTCTGTCACCATTCGATAAGTTTTTAAAATTTCGTGACTACAACTGTTAATCATACCGAAAAAAAAAAAAAAATATATCCTGTGCCGTCCCTACAGATTTTCTTGTCAAATTCCGTCAATTTTAGTATAGACATTTAGTTGTCAAAACGTAACAAAAGAAAGAGACTTACTTCCGCATTTATAGTATTATTACTGCACATCACACACACACTGACTGAGGATCACCCCTGAGGGATCAATATAACTGTAAGAAAGTGTACACCTACAGCAGTGTAAGACTACCTATGATTTGCCTCGGATAGCATCCCTACCATTGTGATATCTACAGGTTTAACATTCAATCCGAATAACCGACGGCCAAGGCGTGACTCTTACGATCAAAAACAATTTTTAAAAATCTTAGTCTTAATGGAGAGTTGAACCGGTGACCAAGACCCAAGCATTACTAAGCAAGCGCTTTAAGCCACTCAGCTACATGACCACCTTCACGGAAAACCGTACGGAGACCTCCATATCCAATGCGTCTGTCTATCGCCATTCAGTAATATTTCGAAATTTTAAGACAATATGTATTATTTATACAGATTATTTTTCAACCAAATATAGACAGTATTTTTCTCCTTGTTTCAAAGGATAAGTGTGCAAAGTTTCATCGAGATCGGATGAAAACTGTGGATTTGTATGAAGAACAAACATATATACATTCATCTTTTTATATATTGATTATAATTCTCTCAAACTTGGCATAACTCGCCGACAATGAAATAAGAAGCTTAATTCTCTTCACGTTTTCAAGCACGCTAACTTCACGGTCGCGGACCGTGAGCGTAACAATAGTAACCTATAAAGAGAAAAAGATCCAAATACCGCTTAGGCCAGTGGAAATCTGAATTACGCCAACTGACTTGAAATCCACCGCGAACCCAGATGCCCGCGGCCGACGGAAAGATAAATAAAAAATCGCTCAACCATGCTCCCCCTCTTAAAAGTTCTCAGGACTTTCAAAAAAAAAAAAAAAAAAAAAAAAAAAAAAAAAAAAAAAAAAAAAAAAAAATTGCCACCACATTATGGGATATTCTAAGTTGTGACATGAAAATTAAAACTAACCTTGCTGATTTAAAGCAATAATGAGGATAGGGGTTGAGTGTTTGAATGGCGGAGAATTAAATTAATAGGCTATTAATGAAATTCATATATTAAAAGGAATGAAAGAAAAAAAAAATATTGTGATGGTATGGGATAAAGTTTAACCACAGGACGATTGAAAGTGCCGAACCGTGTCTTTACCATCGCCACCCGGGTGACATTGTCTGAACCAGGATAAGTGTTAATAATCACCCCTAAGTGCCAGTTCAAAGGGGAGAATCATCCTGCCCCACAACTACAACTGTACCCACTTGGACAGGGTTACAGGTGTCGGCCATTTATGTCTAATTTAGAGGGTGTGCAAATATTCAAGTCTCCATTTTTTCCAGAATGACTGGACCATCTGATCTAACAGCTTGTTACGTTGTTTAGATTCGAACAGGACATGTCAGCGGCCGGTAAGTACTATAGTGGAGTTGACGTCAAAAAATGTGCAGGAAAAATAACTTCTGGGCATGAATCCGATGACACCACTTTAAAAGGTCACGAATTCATAACACATTCGATCTGAACTAGGACCGTTTATAGTTCTTCACAAGTGAGGAGTTTATTTCCAGTCACTCTAAATAAATGGGTCTTCAAACTCTTGATATTAGACTCCCACAAGGCTCCGAAATGCGGAGCACGCGGAGGAATCATTTTCCACTCGATACGGCGACTACTCAATTCAGATTATAGAGCTTTGTTCAACTCTTCTAACTGAGCTTTGGCACCTACAAAATTGGTACCATTGTCTGAATATAGACAAGGTCCTCATCTAGCAATAAAGTGCTTGAATGCGGCTAAGTATGTATCAAACGTTAAGTCTGAGACTAGCTCTATGTGTATAGCCTTAGTGACTAGGCACAAAAAAGACAAATGTACGCCTTTTGAGAGTGTTGACCACGACGTCGTGTAATGGTTATTGTAATCCAACCTGCGTCATCTACTCCAGTATGAACGAAAGCCTTAGCTTCTCGTACGCAACAGGGAGGCAAATCTGCCATTTTCGGAGTAGGATGAATTGGGTTAACTCTAAAACAAAAATTAGATTTACGTACCATGGACCGAACAAAATCCTCGCAACTAAATTACAGTAGCGCTGCCGCAAAATAGATATTAACAGACCAGCCGCCACATGGCAATTCAAAACATGATTATGTCTGATAATAAGATGCACAACATGGTCATGCTTGGGAAGTAGCGCTGGATGTTTAGCTTCGAAGGGTAAGTCCGACTTAGACAGTCGTCCAGCAATTCTTAAAATACTTTCTTCATCAAGAAATACTAACAAATTTCGCAGCTTCTTCGAAGGCAAGTTATTCTTTTTCAGAAGAGCAATATCTACTGCAAAGTGCACATGTTGTACCGCACGAATTATAGCCCTTTCAGCAAAGGACACATTCTTTAGTCCACCAGAAGGGGGAATGTTCTTATAAATCTAAAAATGTAAATCAAAACTCTCAATATTTTGTCCCAAGAAGAGACGCACTGAGATAAACCATACAGCACGAAAGATTCAGGTAGAGTGGTAGTAATGGTGAAAACATTCGTCTTGTGTTCCGGTAATTCCTTGTAATCACCCGAAGACAACGATTTAATGGGCCACTCAGAAGTGGCACGATGCATCCAAGACGGTTCATTCCGCCACAAGCTTGAGAAACTAATTGTGACGGTAACATACCTCGACAGAGGCAGTCACTTGGATTTTCGATTCCTGCAACATGGAAGAAGTTCTGCGGAGCAAGGTTCTGTTGACATTGAGCTACCCTATTACGCACAAAAACAGACCAACGATGCGGGGAAAAATGTATCCAAGATATTGCTACAGTGGAGTCTGAAAAGGCATAGGTGCCTGCTATATGGACTCGATCTCTATAAGTTTCGTAAAATAATCTAACTAAGTTCGACATCAGAAGCGTGGCGCATAACTCGAGACACGCAAGTGTAGCTATTTTGGTAGGTCATACCAGGGACTTGGCACATAACAGTCGAACTGATATGCCAGACGCATCAGTAGTGTGTAAATATATCACAGAACCATAACTGTTCATACTTCCGTCACAAAAGGCAAAAATATTGACCTTGTAGTCCTTTGATGCACCTACATGACGAGGGATTTCCACAGTGGAAAGAAGAGGTAATTGTTATGTGAGCGCCGCAAATCGGCGTAACACACTCTCGAGCGGGGTATTACCCCAATCAATTTTACTTAGCCACAGTTCCTTAATTAACAACTTGGCAAACAAAATAACAGGAGCGACCAGACCCAAAACATCAAACAAACGAGCCACTACAGATAATATGTTCCGCTTCATGCACTTTTCGCAGACTTGGGTCTTGGTGAAGAAGAAAACGTCATCTGTAGGTTTCCAAGCTAGCCCTAGAACCTTAGCTGACGACACTGCGTTTCCTTCTGAAAAGTTTACTGTTTTGCGATGAGAATCAGGAAGACTATCGAGTGACCCAGAAGAATTGCTAGTCCATTTCACTAAATAAAAAGCTCCAGACTTCAACAACGAGATTAATTCTCGGGATAGACGAAAAACAGTTTCCTCATCAGGAACAGGATGAACCAAATCGTCCATATACATCTTAGTCTCGACGACTGCAGCAGCCTCAGGAAACAGAACTCAATTCAGCCGCCAGCTGTCACATACTGCGCATAGCTAGAAAAGGACTCGATTTTAACCCAAAAGGAATACGGTTAAAATGAAATGTCCGAACTATTTCGCTATCATCAAAACTAAATAATAATCGCAAAAAAAATTGCGTTGGTCATGAACAACACCAATCTTCAAATAAATTTGCTTGATATCAGCTGTAATAGCAGTCGGGAATAACCGAAAGTTTAATAACACCCCGAATAAATTGGCCTGTAAATTAGGACCGTTATATAAAATGTCATTTAATGCCAAACCAGTATGAGTTTCATACTCATCGTCAATAACCACACCTCAATCCTTGATCTTGTTTCAGCAGTATCCACAAGAATTTCTTAATCATTGCATGTCATATCCGTGTTGAATGCAAATGTGTTCGGTGTTAATAGTCATCCAGTATAAAGTATGCTGATCAAGTTAGCGTTATCTCTAATTAATCATTTAGGTATACTACTATAAATCTGACACAAGTAGACAGAATCTATCCTGATTCTCACAGTGAAGAAGTAATCACATATATTAGTCTGCCTTTCTCACGAAACATCGACAAACACAAACACTCAGTTTGGTAGAATTTCACTAGATGGAGACAGTTTTTTAAATGTCAAATACTGAATTTCTGAAATGATTATAGGTATTTCTTCTAGCAAATGAAAATTCGGCTGGCACACCGAATTCAAAAATCTAATTCCATTTCGTTGTTCCGATACAATTTAATGACCCATACAATATTGCCCTCTCTGACTCAGGGTACATTACATTGCGCATGTAACCGGTGCTGACAGACAGTAATGGCAACCATATACTAGCGGAGAAGGCTTCAAACGGAATGAAGGCCAAAGATGACAGATAAGTAAAACTTAGCCACATTCATAGTTAACAGTGTTATGCGTCCTATGCTTAAACTGGGCAAGCATTAAAAGATGTTGCAGCCAACCAAACTAGTACACAATTTAACCTAGTAGAGTTTTCGAATTTTCGGTATGGCGTTACCGAAACTTAGATATATTCATCATTTGATAGAAATATCACTTAATATCTGCTTTGGCTGAACAATTAGAACACGTGTTTAGATATATCCTGGCCTTCAACCACAGGGACTGAATGAGAGACATATCACGGTGAACTTGTCATCTCCAACCCCAGGCCAACACATTGTTGGAGGAATTGGAAATAGAGAGCAAACCACGCCTTGTCCTTCAGCGTTCAATGATGTTATCAGCTTTGGGAGCGTAAAAACTTTAGGGGCTTTGTGGACAGGACATGGCGAAATTTCCTTTCCAGCATCTTTTTTTTTTTTTTTGTTTTTTTGTTTTTTTGTTTTTTTTTTTTTTCACTGCCTCAACGGCGTTTTGTAGCCCCGCTACTGTATGTAGCTTAATCTACTATTTCGAATAGATTGTGTTGGATTCGCTATGATTCGCGTTAGGGAAAAACCCGGCTTTGACCGTTATAAACAGCCTTTATGGGAAACCCTAGAATGTTCTTATTAAGGATCGCTTGTGGTAGTTGATCCTTTATATCGGTGTTATAATTGTGCTGAGTGGCACTTTGAATTTGTGCCATTCCATTGGGAGTACTGTACCTAGTGACTCCAAAATGTCAACTTCTGGGCGGATTGTATCGAGCCTGGTGAAAAATTTCTCTGCTTGACGAAAGATTTCTGCTTGGATGGTAGGCATATTGGTGATCTCGTGAAGAAGGTCTATTGGCGTGTAGATACTCGCATGGCTAATCATTCTTAAGCATCTGTTCTCCACTCTTTGTAAGTGTAGCAAGGTATATTTGCATGCAGTTCCCCAGACCTGGCAACCGTACATAATGAAGGGTAAGACAACTGATTTATATATTCCTATTTTTGTTTAGAGTTTCAAGTCGTTGCTCATGGAGATTGGTGTCAGATTCATAACCACGGCTAGGGCTTTTTTTCTTCTGTCTAGGACATGTTGACGGAAAAGTACCGGAGGAATTCGTTCCCTTTTTGGGGCTTGACCAGTTGCTGTATTGGAGTCATTTTCAGTGGCTCTTGTTTGCTCCAAGTGCTCCGATGGAGGTTTGAGAACTGGCTGTTATCTGCTCTGGCTGTTCATTATCCTCCAGGGAGGCGTATCTATTGCTGGTTTTAATTTGGGAACTGGTCTTGATGAACTTAGCATGCTTAAGCGGATTTCCTTTACCCTTCCTCTTCCCTTTAACAGTCTGCAAACCATTTGTGGGCTGCGGCAGGCTGGGGAAATCTTCTTTTTTCTTTAGGAACTCTTTTCTTCTGTCACTTTGATGGATTGTGACTGGATGAGTCGGTTTCTCAGTTTCTGAATCTGAGGAGTCTGAGTGCTCTGAGCAATCCATTTCGGAGCCCGAAGGTGATCTCGGGTAATCTTCACTGTCCTCTTCTTGGACCGACGGCGATCTCCGTCTCGGCGATTTCGATCCTGACGCCATGCTATGCACGAAAGGCCAGTGGCGTTTCGGACACTCGTGTTGTCTACTGGGAGTGTTGTTCTGGTCCATCGTTAACACCGCTGGGTTTCCAGATCCAGTAACAACCCTATTCAGCACGCCCGGGGGTTCCTCTCCACTCGGGAGAGGGCCGTGGGGCGGTAAATCCCTCAAGCCTCCGAAGGGGGGGGGGGAGGGTGGGACCCTATAGTCTGACGACAACTTCGCTTCCCTCTCGCCTCGACGTCCGTTTGCTCGAGTGTGAGTCGTGTGAGTAGGGTCAGCATATGACTGTGTTCATGTTCTTATATACCCTACCTTGGCATATGCATGAGGAACAGTAATGCCCACTGATGGCTGATCTACTTGACACAGAGAACTTCAGCACTAGCCATTTAAAAACCAACTGTTCATATGTATGTTTACTAATTTACATTGACATCCGACCTCATCATCTGGATTTTCAATTTTTTCTGGTAAGGTATATGGAACATTCTGCTTACATAAAATAGATACTAATAGCTATTGTTACACAGTAAATGTCAAAATGCCAATGGCACTTTGCCAAAAATTGAAGGTCTTGATGTAGAGGAATAATTTTGAGCCAGTGGTAAAATTGCGTTGATGTGATAGAACCGGGTGGGGAAGTGAATTGGAAGGCAAGAGGAACGTCAAAAATGCGTGAATTCACATCCTTTGTTTCTAAATCACTGCTACCTGGTACATGTTGATACTTTAAAGCGTCATGCTTCATTTGAGCTTTCTTTTACAACCCTTGTTACCTCCGTTACAGCAGATTAAATGTCAGTCTTTTAAGTAGTTGTACAAAGACCGCAGACAACACATTTCCTCTGTGCTAAAAATTTTACAGAACGAAGGATTGTGACCATCCTAAATCCTTAACAATGCGGAATCGCATCCTGCAGGAATATGCATTCGAAGCTCTGCGTGTAACCAAACATGACATGAAATGCAGTATCAAATACTCGTATATGATGAACGAATTTGCTACACTAGGTTTAATTTAATATTTTGAAAGTTATTTGGCAGCCCAATACACATTATGTGTGAACATATTGAATCGGGTTTTATGGTAAACGTCTCATTGACTTAATAGCAGATATCAGTGTGTCATAAAGTTTAATAAAACCACCAGCAGTGGACCGGACTATCTGTTTATATTAACTATCGTTGGCTATTGACAGCCTGCATCGTGTCCAGGTCAAGGTGAATTTAGAAACAGCCATGGTCACGTTACAGATATCAGAGCGTCATAAAAACTTGACGGCCTAATAAGATGTGAGTAGGTCTTTAAGATTTTAATTATTAATAAAAATCTGATACATCCATTTGGTCGAGGTCTCCCTCCCGTAGTGAACTGTTACGGTGTTGGCCCTAAACTCCTTTCATCTGAATCGATTGCTACCTTCATTATTGTTGAGATTGGCAGTCTTCCTAGTTTCACAATCAAGAGCAGGCCCGAATATACCCTTTCCGGCTATCACCCCCTATTTGTTCGTTCAAGGAAAACAGAAGATACTACGATGAACAACAAATATAACCTAAAGCCGTCACCTCATCCATGGACTTCAACAATACCTTTCAGGAGAATTAGTTTGCCGTAATAAAGTAATTTACATATATATTTTTAACCGACTTCAAAAAAAGGAGGAGGTTCTCAATTCGTCTAATTTTTTTTTTTTTTTTTGTATGTATGTTCAGCGATATCTTCGCCATTTTTGAACCGATTTAAATGAATTTTTTTTAGTGGATAGTGTATACCTCCAAAATGATCCCATATGAATTTCGTTGAGAAACCACCCCTTCTACCCCCTTCCATCCCTTAATTATTATACAAATCCACATTTTTTATTCGATTTCGATGAAACTTTGGACATGTATAGTCAAAAATAAAAATAAAATACTATCAACTTTTGGTTTGACAAAACTGAAGCCCTCTCCCCCTATCCACCCCCTAAATTTTTACCAATGATCTTTACACAAAGATACAGTCGACACCATTTAACTGATCTCCATTAAAGTTGGCATATACATGTAGTTTTTAATGGAGAAGGTTTCTGACAAAAATAAATAAAAAAACCACCCCATGTCTCCCTTTACACCTCTTAATTTTATAGAAATCTACATTTCTTATCTGATTTTTATTGAACTTTGCCCATGTATACTTTAAAACAAAGAGAAAAATCCTGTTAACATTTGGTCTGTCAAAGCTCAACCCACTCCCTCCTCCCACCCCTTTAATCATTGTCAATGTTCTTCATAGAAAGCTACATTCGACACCGTTTGACCATGAAAGTTGGTGCTTATATGAATGTTTTCACGAAGAAGGTGTCTGACAAAAAGATCTAAAAACCACCCCCTCTCCCCATTAAACCGCTTAATTTTTATACACTACCACAGTATTTATCAGGTTTAGACACAACTTAGCAAATTTTTACTATAAGACAAAGAGAGGTTGCAAAAACTGAACCCCTCTCCCGTTTCCACCCCCTTGATTTTAGTCACTTTCTTTTTAGAAAGCTACTGTTGACACACTTTGAACGATCTTTATGAAAGTTGGCACATATTTATGTAATTTTTTATGGATAAGATTTCTGAGCAAAAATACAAAAAAACTACCCTCTCCATATACAAAGCTATCATTTCTTTCTGATTTTGAAGGAAGTAAGCACATGTATACCGCAAAACAAATAGAAAAATACTGTCTATATTTGTTTTCGAGAGTCAAAACTCCGCTCCTTCCTTTCCATCCTTTAATCTACAGTTTCAATCCGATTCTGATGGAAATTTGCACACATATGCTTTAAAACATACAGAACAATTGTGTTTAAATTAGGTTACAGAAGCCCAACCCCTCTTCCCTAATTCCCCCACCCCTCCTAATGTCCAATGTTCTTTATAAATACCCATAGTTTTTAGCAGATTTCGATGAAACACTGCACATGTATAGTTGTAAACAAAGAGAAACATTCTGTTTACAAAACCCAACCACTCACTCCCATATCCCATTTCATTTCTGAAAATGTTCTTTAAACAAAGCTACAGATTTTATTTGGTTTCGATGGAACTTTGCACATGTATACATTAAAACAAAGAGAAAAATACTGTCCACAGTAGCTTTACAAAAACCAAACTACTCTTCACCTCCACACCCCTTAATTGTTTTATTATACATACCTACAATTTTTACATGATATCAATAGAAATTTACAAACATATACTTTAAGTCAATCAGAAAAGACAGTCTACAAAAGCCCAATCCCTCTTTCCCTTTACCCTCACCCCTTTTAATTTCCAATATTCTTTACAAAAATAAATAATTAATAGGCGGTTTTTATGTTTTTTAAACAATTACTTTATTTTAAACTCTATTTTTAGTACGGGGAAAAAAGTCAACCTAACTCCATGTTCATACAAAATATGTTTAAAAGATATGAACAGAAATAATTCAGAATGAATTGATGAGATTGCTGCAGAACTAGACATCTTAAACTGATTTCAAAAATCTACTAACCTGGAGAGATTCCTACTGATTTACCATTACAATTATCTAATTGAAGGAGAAGGCGCAAGACGATAGATGTGAAACTTATTGCACAATAAATCCAAAATCACATGCATCAAATTACTAAATAGAATAATATACTGATGAATAGGAAGAATAGTTGACGAGACGATCAGTGAAAATTAGTTTCGTTTTAGGAAAACTGATGAACAGGGAAAGAAATCCAGACTTGAAGACTGGTTAGAAAAGAAGATAATTTTATAACATTTGTGGACTTGAAAATCGTTTTGGTTGTAGGGATTAGTTGCAAGAAATGTGACAATTTTAAAAAGAAATATAATTATTATCTACCTTTTGATAAAAATGTATGAGACTAGATTGTAAACTATCTGTGACAATGCTCAACCTGTATGAATAGGAAGCAAAGGGAACAAAATAACAAATTGAGCTTTGCGTAAATGTTCATGAAGACACAATCGGTATAGTGTGCTGTTCTGATAACATTGTTCTGTTAGGAGTACGGTACTAGGATACGGAGAAATTATTGAACAGGGCAAACGAAATACTGATACATGGGTGTGGACAGAATAAAATCTTATGCATGACAAATATATTGTTGCATAAAAATAACAATAGATTAAATGGATAAAGCTAAGGTAATTTTGTACACAAACAGGACCGGCGTTAGTGGCGGGAAGTGGGGTAAAAGTAGCTCCGGGCTAGTTTAAAATTCTGGAACCATAGTTTTGAACATTTTTGCATTAAACTTATACATAGAAATGCAAAGTTTAATGTAAAAAGTTTGTCGATGGGGGGCAAGAGGGGCTAAGAACGCTTATCCACGGCCCAAGAAAACTTGCGCCGTCCTTGCGTGTGAAGTTTACATTAACAATGGAAGAGGGAGATGTATTGATGTGTGATTTATACAGAGAGCATAGCGATGACCATGATGATTAATTGGTACTCGGTTTCGTACGATAAGGGGGGGGGGGGGAGAGTTCTTGAAGTTAGGAAAACAATGATTGGAGAAACTACATTTCTTTTGGATATTTAATTGTCAACGACTGCTGTAAAATACAGGGGTTCATTGTGAAAAATTGTTAAGGATGATATCGAAAGTACTGTCAGAACAGCAAATTTACTAGGAACAAACGGCTGTATTTCTGAAAGTTCCGCGAAAATATTTATGTTCACTGTTTCGGAGTGATTCATAAGTCAGTATTCTTAATCGTGACACTAAAATTTATAATTGCGAGGTGAAAAAAAGCGATATATGTTCAAGTAACTTCATATCATGTAGACATATTTATTTACTATTGTTTAGGTGGTGTCATCCGAAACACACTCAAACAGATTTAGTGAGATTACAAATCCTATGTTACATATTCCACAAATACCGTGTAACCAAAAAACCCAAATAGAGGAGAGTATAGCTCCTGACCTGAGCTTTTAAAATGAATCATACTTCCATGGTTGTTAATGACAACCTTAACATGGTAGAAATACTTTCCCATAACAAGAGTGTGACTTAATTCTACTTGTACAAGAACTTATCAAGTTTTTCACGAGTTGTGGAATATGAGCGGTGAACTCTTAAATACAAAAATTACCAACACATTCGAATTACCTGGGCAAATCTTCCTCAAAGAAACTTTCATTTAATACACAACATGATAAATAACAGAACATTCAACTTTAATAAAATATTGTTTCCCTCTGTTTTTTTAATAAATATCTGTTGACACTAGACTTTTATTTTAGGAATTGTCCGCCTAATAAGCCCTTACATATTTTTAATTACATTAACGAACTTATTCACGCGTCTTCTACGTTACAGTTACTTTATATTGCTGTATTTTTATGTTGTATAGACGATTTGGCCAGTTTACAGTGCCGATTGATACTCGCAACACTACGAACATTTACCGTGGTTCAACAAAATCTGATGATGTAGGCCCTTTTGTGTATAACTCAGTTATTTAGTCTGGCAAGAAAGTCTCTAATATGCAGATTTAATGATTTTTTTTCAGTTAGTTTGATTGAAGAATTGTAACCATTTCCTTAAAAATTAACAATTTTGTTTGATTGTTTCCAGTTAACAAAATACAAACGTTTCAGGATTATGAACTCTCTATCAACATATTTGTACTTAATGAAGACATATGTTGTACTAGGCTACAGTAAGTGTAGGGACGTATACTACACGAATTTTTTTCAATAGTGACACCAGATTGCAGGGTTTTGGAAATACCTGCAAATGTAATCTATCTCCCCACAACAACATACGCGTTCTACAATATTCCCATTAGAGCTGTTGACCAGGGCGGTGATTTGGTTGTTTTCAGAGGAGAAAACATTACTCATTGCATATAAAGAATGGGTGCTCGTTATAACAAGAATCGGAAAACTCCTGCAGTTGTCAGTTGTGAACCAACAGTGAAGCTTTTGACCCATGCTAACGTTCTTTACGTCTAGTCGTTAGGCTATCCCGTAAAGAATGGATGAGCTGCTTGATATAACTTCTAGGTGTGGAATTTGTCTAGACGGTGATTCGTAATCTGTTTCTGACTCATTAACTGCATACGAAATCCACATTTAATTACAATGACGAGATATATATACCTATTCAGAACAAGATACATATACTGTGCCGGCGGAAAATTACCTGCATATTGAAGGCAGTTTCATCAAAGAAGATGGACCTGGAGCAACAAAATCACTTCTCAGAACCAATGCTATTGCGCAAGTCCCTGTTTCAGAAAAATCGGCTAGAACTTAATGGACACGAATTTGACCGGAGTAGAAATGTTGGCATCACAAACACAATAAAGGCGTTAATTTCTGGCGATCCTCAACAAATTGGGGTGCCAAACAATGCAGTACAGTGTTCATGCGATCTTGGGGATGGCCACATTGCAGTATGCATACCATTGAGTTGCTTTTGGAATTCTGTGAAGACTATAAAAGGATACATGCAAATGTAAAACAAGAACTGGTGCCAATTCATATTTTTTATGACATAAATTAATTTATATAAGCCAATTAAAAGCCCCAAAAGAGTAAATTCAGCCTTAATAAAGTCGCGAGTGTGATGCCACACGTGCAAGTAGGCGACAGAGAGAAACTGGATTTGTTTAAGATTATGGATAGTGAGAATAAAATATGCATTAATTTCAAAATTTGGGACGTGATTGTATATCCAGTACTTCGTGGGAGTAAGACACAAGTATGGACTTCGATGACAACGGCTTAACTGGGGAAAACCTAGCACTGTAACAAATAGTAAACATAACACGAAAAAAAAAATTCATCTGAGTCGACAAATATGCATGATTCAAGCAGTCACATTACGAACATGATAGTCCTTCACCTATACTAAAACGCGAAGATTTTGTTGCAAATGCACCTCTAGTTGTAAATGATTGTTAGCAATAAAATAAATCAGTTAATCATGGACCTGTAGAAATGTGTATGGAATTTGATAGCAGTGAGAAATGGCCCGTCTACACGTCTGCATACTGTCTGATCCTGCACCATCATGTTGTAAAATACTTACCTCTAACTGGTGTGGCGCGAAAGATGATATAAAACAGGATAGCACCCCGAAGTTCAAGCTCATTGCCATATCAACCATCTTCCTGGGCGCACACGGATTCAAGACAACGGAAGCGGTCTCCATTTTAAAAGAAGTTGCAGTGTGAGTAATACAATCTGACAATATTATAGTACATATTGCATAAGTATATTGTTACCAAAACTTGGAGGTGATGTACTATCATTAACTTAGTTGGTTCATAATTACAATGGAATACCTTGAAACACTGATGGAGTGACTCTGGGTAAACTATATTGTATTTTACATGTAAACACCACTCATGAAGATTCAATTATTTATGTGTAAGTTCTGGAGAAGGCACAATGGTTCCAGAGTATTATCAGGAAGAGGGTCTGCTACAATATAGAAGATCCACTATTATAAATCAAGAAAGATATTGTGATAAATCGTTTTAAAGGTAATTTATTTTGTATTTTTATGTACGTTGTTGAAAATTTATTTTCAATTGCCCAACGTGGGTGAAATTAAAAAAAAGGTTATTTTTTTGTATTTAACAACCACATACATCATCAATACATTTATAATTCTTTGTTACAATGTTTCTGACATCATTAAACATATTCAAATTCTTATATGCAATGATTCCATTTCTTGGTATCACAAAGTCAATTGGAGAACTGTAGAATTGTAGAACTGTATAGTTAATAAAACTGACATTTTCTTCACTCAAGAGGAGAATGATTTGTTATGCAAAGAGTTAAAATACAATCTAAAACCAAAACTTACAGACAGTAATGTTATTAACAATCTTGTAATGGACATAAAAATTGGTCTAGCATCTTAAATGTTAGATAGAACTAAACAAGTGAGAATAGCTCATGATTGTAATAATATTATTGAAAAAGAAACTGCGTTACAATCAAACATTCATACTAAAGAGCAAACAATTATAAATAATATTAATCAAAAATCAAGAGAAAATGAAGCTCTAGTAACTAAAGCGGATAAAGGCAACAGTATTGTAATCACCTATCTCAAATATTATTTAAATAAAACTGAAGTTTTTTTGAGGAGAATAGCATTAAAGAAGTAACTAATGACCCTACCATAGATTTGCGAAAGGAAATCCGTCAATGATTAGCAAATTCGGATGAATTATTTAGTAAACTACAAAAGAAATGGCTAGTAAATATAAACCCAAAACCTCCTGCTCTGAGGATTCACTTTAAGATACACAAGCAAGGTCACCAGATTCGGCCAATAGTCAATGGGATAGATAGCGCAAATCACTCAATAGCCAGGCGACTACGTCAGAAAATTAAAGATAATTTTGTATTCGAACATAATTTCTCAGTTAAAAATAACGACGATTTGGTTAATAAAATGAAATGTTTAGAATACACACCCAGTACTTGATTAATCTCATTCGACAGAATAAATCTTTATACGAATGTACCTACAAATGTGGCAATAAAAATCATCGAGGAAAATATATTAAAATATAAAAAGAAGGCGGAATCACAAATAATACAATTGATTAATTTATTATACATTATATTAAAGTACAATTATTTTACCTTTAATGAAAAAATTTATATACAAAACTTTGCCTTAGCAATGGGTAATCCCTTAGCGGGAATCTTAGACGATATTTTTATCAATGATTTAGAGACTAAATATTTTAGCTCTGATTCAGTGGTACTGAAAGAGATACCATTTTACGCTAGATACGTAGATGATTTAATCGTAGCATTTGATGGGAATTACCATGATTTAGAAATTTTATTTTTACAATTTCAACCGTCTTCATGAAAATATGGTATTCACCAAAGAAATGCAAAATGAAAATGGGGAGCTCAAATTCTTAGATCTTAAAATTGCAATATAAGTCAACAGTATAAACTTTGCTATTTATCGCAAACTGACCTACACAGATAACATCATCCCTGCTGATTCTGCACACCCAACATCGCACAAATTAGTATATTATCATTCTGCAATCAATCGAGCTTTAACAATTCCCCTTACTCCCACTAAATTAGTAAAAGAAATTATCATTATCAAATCCGTTGCTACCAATAACGGATATAATAAACAGATAATAAATACCATCATAGACAAGAAAACCCGTAAACCGTGCTCAAAATTTACAATAAACGGAGACCTCCAAAATATGAAAATAGATAACAAATTTATTTAGATTTCCTTTCTAGGAAACATATCGTATAGAATTAAACACCTTTTAGTTAAAAAATACAATTGCAGGGTAACATTCTCTACTTATAACAGTATAAAGAAAAACATTAGACATGCTATTAAAACGACGAATAACCCCCTTTCCATTTCAGGAGTTTATAAAATTACAAGTAAAAATTGCCCTCAGTACTACATAGGGCAAACGGGCAGTCAAATAAAAATCAGATATAAAGAACATATACAAAAAAAGAAAAACAGCCACATTCCTAATTCCACATTTGGCGAACATCTGTTAAAGGCAAACCACTCGGCGAGAGGTTTAGAAAGTACGATAATTCTACACAGAGAAAAGAAAGGACGTAAACTAGACCTATTAGAAGAATTAGAAATCTTTAAGCACTTAACGAAAAATGATGGTAATATGCTTAATCACCAGCGGGAACTATCTAACAAACAATTCTTAGAAGCTTTCAAGATAGTAATTGAAACTGAATAACATATTTTAACACATATGCCTATAGTGTTCGATTCTCCTCAGAAATTCTATTAGGTAAGGAATTGTTTATATATAAAGTAGATTTAAATCAATTTTTAAATATTATGTTACAATTTTTATCATATTACATTTAAGCATTTCTTTTAAATAATATGAATCACGATAACATTTTAGGAATAGTGCAAACTTGCACCTCAGCCCATCATTCCATAATGCAGTCTTTACACTGTAAACTAAACTGGCTTTTTAGGGACCCATAATAATATACCCCGTAGCGCCATCTAACAAATCTACGAATTTCGTTGATTGGCATATAATTGGTCAGTTGGCGGAAGTCGCCCGCCTCGTACAGTTTTTGTCTACTAGATGGAAGGATGAATCGTGATGATGTGCAACTTCGCACGAAAGTGACTGATTTGTGATAATGCTTCCGCCTATGAAATTTTAACGTATGTATGATGTCATATTTTAAAGATAAAAGCTATATATATATATTTTTTCCTAGTGCAATTTTAACATGAATTTTTGTTTAGGTGTCATACTTCTGAAGAAGACAAACATGTATGAGTAAATCAGAACCTAGCGATACGGGTCCCAAACCCCACAACAGTAATCCAGATGCGGACGCACTAGTGTTTTAAACGCTATCTCCTTTGTTGGAGCATTACAATTCCTCAAAATACGACCTATGAATCGTAATTTAGAATTTTCCTTGCCTACGACGGAAGTTATGTGCATGTTCCATTTCATGTTGCTTTGTACTATCACCCCCAGATACTTCACGGAATCTACCGTGTCAACAGCTGAATTGTTTATTTTGTAATTGTGAACAAACTGATTCTTCTTGTTACTTATCCGCATTGCCTTGCACTTTTTGCAGTTTAGTGTAAGCTGCCACTTACGGCACCAATCGAAAATAGCATCCAAATCACGCTGAATTTCTAAGCAATCGTCGGAGCACCTTATTTCCCTATAGATAACCGCATCGTCGGCAAACAATCGCAACCAGCATTTGACGTTGTCACCTAGATCGTTTATAAATATTAAGAAAAAAAGTGGACCTATTACACTTCCTTCAGGAACGCCCGAGGTAACATTTAACTTAGAAGATACCTCCCCGTCAACAACGACATACTGTGATCGACCAGTTAGAAAATCACGTAACCACTCGCAAATCTGAGCCGAAATACCGTAAGCTCGAATCTTCGCTAAAAGTCGGTTGTGTGGTACAGAATCAAAAGCTTTCTGAAAATCCAAAAAAACTGCATCAACTTGCGAACCTGCATCTATAACATTCATTATATCGTGGGAAAATAGGGCCAATTGTGTTTCACACGATCTCTTCTTCCGAAATCCGTGTTGACATGGTGTAAGTAACTCGTTCTCATCTAGAAACTTCCTAATGTTCGAGCATATGATATGTTCCAGAATTCTACTGCAGACCGATGTTAGAGATATGGGTCGATAATTCCTAGGATCACTGCGATCTCCTTTCTTAAAAACGGGAATTACCTGGGCTATCTTCCAGCTAGAAGGTACTTTTCTCTCTAGTGATTTACGGAATACATCTGACAGAAATGGTTCAATATCCTCCGCGTATTCAGAAAATACTCTTACCGGTATACCATCGGGACCCGGCGCTTTACCCCACTTCAGGAGATTTAATTGCTTTACAATTCCTACGCTATCAATTTCTATTGGATCCATCTCTAATTCCACACGATGTGGTAAAGTGGGGATGTTTTCCATGTTTTCTCGCGTGAATGAATTTTTGAATTCGGTGTTAAATACTGTAGCCCTGTCGCGGCTGTCTTCAACTTCCCGTCCGTCTTTTATTAGAACAGGCTTATTGTTCCCACTACAACTAACTTTTTTTACATACGACCAAAATTTCTTAGGGTTTTCAGTGAGGCTCTTAGAGAGAGAATTTTCACGAAAGTTATTAAAGGCCTCACGCATCGCATTCTTAACACGTCCCCTTATCTTCCCTAGCTTATCTAAATCAGTCCGATGCATCGTCCTTTTTGATCGTGCATGTATCTTCCTTTGCTTCTTGAGTAACCTTTTAACCTCCCGTGTGTACCATGGGGGATCGTTCTCTTCCCTGATTGTCCGTTTCGGTATATACAAGTTCATACCTTCCCCGACAATATGTAGGAATCGATGCCACCTCCCTTGAACGGTGCCTCCTGCTACTAAGAAGGTGTGGTAATTATGCCTCAAATACGCTCTAAAACACTCTTTTGAAGCCTTTTAGAATCTGTAAACGATCCTCTCTTTTCTCTTTCTGCGCGTGGTTGTTAGTTTTACTGTAGTAATTACAGCTTTGTGATCACTTATTCCTGCAGTGGTAGAAATATTCGTGAATAGTTAAGGCCTATTTGCAACAACTACATCTAAGATATTTTCGTTACCGTTGAGGCATCGCGTTGGTTCAGTTACGAGCTGTTCAAGATTGTGATTTGAGAAGAGGTCTAGAATGATTTCGCAAGCTGCTTTATCCCTGCCCCCAGTAACGTGAACGTAATTAGTCCAGTCGATATCTGGTAAGTTAAAGTCACCTCCTAGCATTATTGTATGGCCCCGGAAATTGCAGTGCTATATTATTTACATTATTTCTTAAGGCCTCGGCAATATTTACGCTTGCATCTGGTGAACGATAGAAGGAGCCTATCACAAGTTTTGTCCTAGCTACGTTGAGCATAATCCATATGATTTCGCAGACAGTATGGACATCAATTTCGCTACATGGGAGGTACTTACTAACAGCTATAAATACACCACCTCCTTGAGAATGCAACCTATCCTTACGGTTAATGTTCATGTTACTATTAAAAATTTCGGCTGAACTTATATCCGGTTTTAACCAACTTTCTGTGCCTATTACGATATCAGCATCTGTACTACGAATAACGTTTTCGAGTTCAGGCTGTTTATTACAAACACTTCTGCAGTTAACTACTAGAACTTTTAATGTTCGGGATTCTTTTAAGCTACCCCTAACCACAGCTGGGCACAAAACAGTTAATCCGTTAATCGTTAATTAACGAAGTTAAAAAAATTGCGAAAATTTAACTTTTAAGTTAACCTAAATATCATTAACGGTCTTCTTAACTTCCGTTAAATTGGACTTCCGTTAACTTTAGTCCGTTACTTAGGTTGTTGACGTCTTTTCGTTTGTTTGAACTGTGCGCCACGCCACCACTCGTATGCAGGGCTGGCAGATTGTATAATTGGATACAAAAACTTGTATTTGTTACCTCTTGTATCCTGTTTGTATAACAGATTGCCTTGTATAATTGGATACAAAAATGAGCACTTAAAAGTAAAGTACATTCCAGCACCTTTTTGAAAGTGTTTGCCCTTTGTTTCATTGAGTTGGCAACCCTTCCTGTGTATCAATTTCCTTTATGTTATTCAAAATTTATCAATGTATACATTGTTTACTTTTCGTGGACTTTTTTTGCTCCCAGCACTTTCACTCACGTATGTAATCAATGGATGACCCCTTTGTATAATTGGGTTTCATTCTGTATAATTCCAAACAGACAGCGGTATAATATAAGTTGGCTGTACTGGCAGCGCTGCTCGTATGTTCGGTGTAGTAGTGGGCGCCGCCTGCTAAAATCTTGGTGGCGGCGCGCCGAGCATTTTCAGCCGGCGGCGGCGTAACGCAAATTTCACTGGTCGCAGTTTTCACATATTCAGGTGTCCCAGTCCAACTTGTTTTCTATAATATTGTTGCTTTTCATTCTGCATTCATGTTTTAAAAATATTTTTTTTTTTACTACTTTTTTTTTTTATATAAAGTCACGAGTACCTTAATTGTCTCTCGTAAGACAATTTGCAAGTGTTATGTTGATCACAGTCTCAACAAAGATAAAAATAGACAGGAATACCACTTCGTCGTTGTGGCGATAGCGTAACCACAATTTGTTAATTTTTATAAATAAATCCACACTTGCATCATGGTACATAACACATTGAGATAGAGAGCAGTTATACCTACCGTACTATAATACATCAGTACAACTTTTGACTAGTTAACTTTTAACGGAAAACTTTAACTTGCGTTAAATTTATAAACATTTAACGCTTTAACGATTATCGAAGTTAACTTTTTAAGTAGCGGAATAATGATTAACGAAGTTAACGTTTGGATTAACTGTGCCCACCTGTGCCCCTAACACGCGGTGTTGAATTTATCTTGGCTGTCCGCAACTGAATTTCTTCCTCAGGATCATCCTCCCTCAGCCTAAAAAAAACCCCCAATGCATTCCACACGGCCCCTGCCACCCGTGTAGCCGATTCGCGTGTGTAGTGCACTCCTGATCTATCCAAGGGTGCAATGATGCCACATTGTTTGAAATAAGGGACTTAGACTCAGGCACCGACTGTCAATTTTTATGCCAAAGATTGTACGTTAAGCAATGGGAGGCCTCTACTTACCGTATCCAGATCTTGCGCAAGAGCAAAGGGATTAATTCCTATTCGAAACATTACATATAACTTCTTGTGTTATTTTGTTGTACTATTCACGGTTAATAGCATTATAAACTTAATTTAAAAAAGATTCATGGGTGATTGTGATGAAATCCATTACAAATGAATTTCATTATATTAGTGAAAATACTGTATATGTAAATCAAATCCCACATACACAATTCTTAGTGAGGTGGGGACGAGTCTACGTTTTGTTACACATCTGAAGGGAATGTGGCAATTTTGAGGTAAATTGATAGACATGTTTCTCTGAGTTGAAATTAATCATTCTGTTTTGTAATTTCATCAGTTAGTCTAGCGCATGATTATCATGGAGGTTGATACTTTCATTACCGAGTGTGGTGGGTCAGCAGTTAGCACTCTGGCCACGCATTTGGGAGGACGGCGGTGCGAATCCTCGTCCGGGCATCCAGATATGGGCTTTCAATTGTTTCTCAAATCACTCCAGGCGAATGCCGGGATATTTCCTTCAGAAAGATCATGGCAGAATTCCTTCCATTGTCCCAGTCCTTTTGCCCCCCTTCATAGACGAGGCGTAAAGCCATAAAATATTTGAATGAGTTTGTTGTATCAATTACTCAGACGTTGGTTGTGTTTTATCACACCTCAGTTTTTATTTTTGTTGTTCAGCAAAGTGTGTTCTGATCTTCTGAACAAATAAAGCGAGAGTGACAGCTCGAGAGAGAATTTTCAGGCCTGCTCTAGTGAGTGAAACGACGTAGATGTCAAGCTTAACGACCCTGCCAGATGGAAAAATCGCTATCAACAGTGGAATAATACACAGCAATCAAAAAGTTTTACTATAGAGACTCGGACAAGCAACGCCGATAGCTTGACCGTGTGTTATCAGAAAGAGGCCTTGATCAAAGTGGGCTGTGTTTGGCTGCGTTGGATTTATTGCTAATATTTAAGAATCTAGTAGATCTAATTACATTTTCTGGCAGAATTAATATTTTATGTTGCACTGACATCTGTAACGTGGCTCTGACAGTGATAAAATTCAGGCTGACCTATAAACGAGGCAGGTTCTCATTGGTCCACGATACTTAATAAACTGCTGGTTGCATTAATCTTTATTACACACGGAAAACAAAGAGACGTATACCGTAAAATCTGACACAAACTGCTCTTATTTCTGGGTCAAATTTAACGTAATGTTATCGGGCTTTTAAAGAACATATCCAGGAATAAAATTAATACCATGATTCTAAATATTGAGTTTTATTCTTTAAATGTTAGAATTATTGTAAATCGTAGCGTATTGCTGCTAAAAAATAAAAATTCTATTATTTTAAAAATAAAGTATATTTTTTTTCTTTGTTATAAATAAGCTACAGAAGATCATGGGTCCCAAATTCCAGAATAACAAACAAGTTTTCTACAGAAACGAAGCCCTCTACGCAAAGTCCGAGAGACTCTCGGAAACCATGAGAAAGAAATGGATTGATTTCTATGGACACATATTCCGAATGAATCCTAACAGACTAACAAAAAAAATCTTTGACTTCTTTTACAAAAAAAAGACTAAGCCCAACTGGTTTAAGGAAGTGGAAAAGGATCTGAGAGAACTCCAGATTACCGAAGTGATGTTAAAGAATGGTACAGCCAAGACCGTGACCAGAGACAAAAGGGAGAGGTTCCAAGTTGCGATAAACACCAGAAAACCGATTCAAATATCAGAAGAGGAAAGAAGGAAGAGATCAGATAGAATGAAGAAATACTGGGAGAAGAAGAAAACGCAAGCATCCAAGAAGTGATTGATCTGACGTACCCCAAAGATGGGTCATTCGAAAAAGAAAAAATAAATAAGCTATAACCATAAGTAACATAATTTCAAAATTATTTCAGTCAATCTGTGTAAATATGTTTGCGCGGCACAAAATATTTTTCGTATCCTGTGAAAGTATAGAAACTCTAAAGTATTGGATGTGGTTTTCAAGTTTTTAGAGCTAATAGTGCCAGTAAAAATTTGGGAAAATAGCTAATGACTTATATGTATCATGGGAAGGAGCAAACAAATAAAAACCTTTATATTTGGAAATTGTGGGCTGCCGATCATTATGCACTTCATACGCGCACTCCTTTCGATAAATATGATAAAATGTAGGATTACATTTTATTTTTTACTTTTTTTATTTAGTTTTCTGGACCGCAGTGCTTGAAAATAAACGGAATACGTGAATCAACCATAATAAGTGTTGACTTGCATCGGTACAGGTCATTTACCTTGCGAAATGCCTTGGATTACTAATGTTTTAGTCATAGATTGCCTCTGGAAGACAGATTTAATGTTTTTAATTTAATTTAATTGCAATGGAGCACAGGCTCCGGTGGCAATTTCCCTACACCCCAATCTTCCCCCTATCTTGCAGCCACCTACGTTTCCCAACCTACGTTAGTAGATTCACTAGTTACAGTAACTGGTTCATGTGCAATTGCTAAATTAGCTCCTTTATTGTAAATTAACATTGGTACATGGCTTATACTGGCACTTGCACTTAAAGTACTACCAGTTTGAAAACTAGCTTCCAATCCAATCGGAGTTAAAGTAATCCACAGTTTCTTGACAAAACAATTATTAGGTAATGAATTAAATTGAGCTCTACTTAAAAACTGACTTAATCTATTCGTCATAAATTGTGCTCCTGAAGTTACTAGACGTTTTGCAATTACCTTTTCGGAAGGACCGACAACATCAAACCACTTGTAAGCATAACCCCAAACAAAGAATGTATGAGTATTACTAATAATCACAGAGTTTTGTTTAATTTGTTCTACCGCTTTCCATAGAACAAACGGAGTCGAAGTTTTTATTCTTGACTGCCACTAGAAGACTGTGCACTAGTGTTGGATTGAGTAAGTCGAGCCATCGGACTCTGGTCGGTAGACATTTCTTCAGCTGGAATGATAACACTGCTTTCTTGGAAACCACTGTTGGAGAAATCTGAAGCACGTGAGGTACCAGGCTGAGGATGATTCGATGAATCAGACTTCAAACGTTTAGAAGTATTTCCTTCTTCAGAAAATAATTCATCTAAATGCAACTCTTCTAAAGCACCAAAAAAATCTTTGTCACTATTACTGAGTTTTAAAGTTTCCTCTAAACTATCTCTCTTTCGTTTATGTAGTTCTTGAGCTTCTTTCTATTTCTTGTTAATTTCACTTATAGCAGACCAAGGAAGCTTTTCCTTACCACGATCCATACTGAAATATCTAAGAATTTCTAGACACTTAAATATATTCTAGCCAAGGACTCCTTACTGGTTACTTGCCCTGGCCTCCTGCCACCGCCCCCCCCCCCCCACTGGCTGACCTTTCCGTGCGCTTTCTGGCGCATGTCTTCGACATACGGAAAGGTTTATCTTTAAATTCTTTCAATGTTTTCGGTAATTTATTCATCGTTTCTCTTGATAACTCATTCCATTCCCTGACACCTTTACCTAAAAAAGAGAATCTTCCCCTCACCCTTGTGCCTGAAATCTAGTGCCTTTGTCTGTGGAACAATATGTCTTCGTGATCGCTGAACACCGTACAACAAGCGACGGTTAAAAAGCCAATACCTCTTTCTTACGTATCATTATGGGTACGAAATTCTGTTTACTTCTGGAAGAAAGAGGCCTGAGAAACAACTACCATAAATATTAACAGGTAAATTTTTTTTCATAATGACTTGTGCGGAACTGCCCACGTTTCGATACACTTTATTCGATTAATATATACTTGCTGGCTATAATGTCTAATGTTCTTCAGTAATATTACCCAAGGAACGTTTGCACAAATTTTGGCTCATATTCAAAGCACGGCCAGTAAAATAAACTATTCTTTCTATTAAATAAATCTCATAAGCCTGATTTAGCAAAGTTTATTGCCAAACATGTTATTGAGTTAGTGACGATAGCAACATTGAACCAATTAAATTGCATCCTAAAACTGTATGCTACACCGCGTAAAGAATAATAAAACTAAATCCATTAGGCCTTATGCTCTAACAAAGCGAGTGAATTGTAAATCTGGTCCAGGTTGCATTTCAACCTAACCTCAAATTTGGCTAATGATTCCTTTTGTATATCATAGCTTCTGTCACATTCGCATTAATACATTCACTGTATATAGATCGATTCTTGAAACATTTGAATTTCTTGGGATTACTTACATATAGGTGAAATAACGACAAGTAATTTGATGTCACTGAAAAAGAAGGAAATAAAAAATAATTCTTTAAGTGTAATACCACGTAAGATTAGTTTTAATCTGCGTAAATTTCTATTTTAAATCAGAAAAAAAGATGCTGTTATGTGTTATGCTCTGTAGTGACTGATTTGTCGGATGGCTGTGTGTATAGTCTGTACTCAGTCACAATAGCTAAGACTTGTGACGTATTCTTCTTCCGCCACGCTGTTAGTCTTCTGTGCTTGTCTGACACCTAAAAATATTAACTGTGAGCTACATGGGAACGGAGAACATACGGCTTGCATTCGTCGAATGAAATCATTAACCCCATGCTTATTGCAACACTGGATACTTGGTTACAACGAAAATACATCTGCGACTTCGCGCGAACGTAATGTCAGCAAACTAGGTATGTTGTAGTAAATATCATACGACATGTGGAAGGCGAGATTCTTGGCGGAGATCGCGACCGATCGGTATCGCCCGAGGCCGAGCTTGTCGCTCCTAGAGATCAGACACGAATGGGGAAAAGTTACAAGTCGTTCTCTGCAAGGTGACCTTCGCCACGCGTGCTATTCCGCCCGCGCATAATATTTTCTGCTGAGCAATGTGAGCAATGTCAGTATTATCGCTCAGCGTTTGCAGCATATTGAAATAGAAGGTATATAATAAAATGCGTCCCTTACATTCCTTCCACAGCTGAGGAATCGTGTACCTCCTAGGACACGCCTTGGGGTCTCCAAAATTTCTGTGAATCTCTACTAGTAGTTTGCTCGACATTACGTGCGTTTATAAAATTATAAATCAAATAATGAAATGCAAGAAATCATCGCACTAGTAATTAAATCATTGCCTAATTGACTATAGTCTATTTCACTGGTTTGTATTTAGAACAATCAGTATAGAGCAATGTCTGTGTAAAAAACTGGATTATGGCAACTACAATATTGAGTTATCTCCATGAACAATGTTGGGTATAAAGTGGCTCACAATTAATTCTCACTACATTTGATATGTTAGTAGGCAAATTTAAGCAATTGATAAGACTGAAGAGAATTAATTAAAATATATTACATAATTATCGTCAAACATAAATACTATCTTATTAAGCTACTAAATCCCCAACACGCAAAAGAATGAAATTGTTCAGCTAAGTCAACATATATAAAAACTTTCATTTACTTATGAAATCCATAAAACAATTAATAATTACTGTCCTAGAATTCAAAATTATTCCTGATATTTAATCATTATAAAATTGAAGCATCTTAATTAGTCATTATACCTATTCCCCAAATACTTTCCATTGAATTATATACATCACATACAAAATAATATTAGTATTGAAAAAAGAATGATTCTCTCACTATCTATAAACATATCTTTCAAGAAAGGCTTTCTTTTCGTTTTCTGTTTTTTCCATTGAGGATTATTGCACTGTTTCAATGGTTAGTAAGGATATAAACTTGAATAGCATGGTACTCAGTCCTTGAGATTTATTCCAGGCTGTAGCTGCACACTCGCACGTACGGCCGGAAGATCTCGGTTATCAGAAGCTGCGTAAGCGGTCTCTTGTTACCGCCCAGCAGCCTGCATGACTGTTGCGTGCCTGAAACCTCGTGAACAGCAGTAAAATATTCTTGAAATCCACAAAGTAACCGAGCCAAGGCGAGTTTGATGGCTCCGTGTGACTAGTTCTTTGTGGGCGGAACGAATAAATTAAATTTTAAATATAGTTCCAATGACAAAGATTACAAATACAGAATATTTGAATCAGTTTCCATTTAACTAATGATAAGTATTGTTCAATGCACAAAATAAACTTAAAATGACTATAGATACAGATATGATTTTATGGTTAACTTGACTTCTGTGATCTCAAATTATAATGGTTAGTTTTCTGAGATGTTTGAGCTGTCGAGTCAGGCTTCGTGCTGCGCAATTCATATGAAAGTGTGTAGTTTTTGTCTCTGAATTTACTGGCTTTTTCACTGGCTTGACCTGTTGTGTTTTTTTATCTACTGGTTGATCTGTTGTGTTTTTGTATCTACTGGTTTGATTTGTTGTGTTTTTGTATCTACAGGTTTGATCTGTTGTGTCTTGTTATCTACTGGTTTGGTGGTGTGCACAATATTTTTAGGTATCCTCTGATACAAACGAAGTCTGTTTTTATGAACGACTGTTGTTCTATCCGGTAATTGGATTCGTGCAGTTACAGGTGATAAACGTTCTTTCACTTGGTACGGCCCGAGCCATCTTGTAGTGAATTTTTTCGACTCGTTCTTCTCATGAATGGTTTACTGAGCATAATATAATCTCCCACAGTAATACTTTCCGGTTTCGCGGTCTTATTGTACTGTTTGGCCTGTGATAAAAAAAAACAATATAGTTATTACGTCGTACCTCAGCCCATAATTATTTAAGCTTAAAAGCAAGACTTTTTACATTTGGATTATCAATATGTTTGGAAACTTGGAACATTTGGAAGGGTGATCTCATTTCTCTGCCGTAGAGTACTCCAAAAGGTGTTTTTCGAGTACTGGTGTGAATTTTTGAGTTATAACATGATACTAAATAGGGTAAAATTGATTTCCAATTATCGTAGGATTTTTTGACATAGTAACTAAGCATTCAACCTATAGTTTTTGTATTATTTCTGTCCTTCCGTTCCCAGCCGGATGGTAACTGCTGGTCCGTAATTTTTCGATACCTAACAACTTGCAAACTTGTGTAAACAATGAAGACATAAATGATGATCCTTGGTCCGTAATAATCGATTACGGGACCCCGTATGAAAATATCCAATTAACTACTAAGGCTTTAGCTATTGATTTAGCTGTTTGATCAGATAAAGGTACGATAAATAAATATCTGGAAAAGGCATCAGAAATGGTGAGTATATAATTACTGCCTTCTTGACTGCGCCTAAATGGGCCCATAACGTCAAGACCGATTCTTTGAAAAGGTTCTGTTGTTTCAGGTAATGGCTGCAAAGGTTCTCGCGCTTTTCATAAACCATATCTTTCATTACATTTGGGACAATTTTTTACATATTTTCGAACGTCTTCTCTCCTGTTGTGACCACCAATATTCGGTCGCTATTCGTTGGTTAGTTGTTTTGAAACCACAATGACCTGATAAGATCGGTCGTGATACAATTTCATAATAGGCTCTCTCAGTGATTTTGGTACTGCCACTCTATCTCGACGCTTGGTAACACGATATAGAATATTATCGCGAAACGCTAACCATTTCTGCTTCCTCCATTTACTGCATTCCTCGTACTTAGCCTGTTCAATAGGTAACTCAGTTAATGACGGTGGTTCTTCACAGTTAACTACTCTGATTTTCTACTCAAGCCATCGGCATTTTTGTGCAAATCTCCTGGTTTATGAACACCGTCATATTCGTACTCTGAAAATTTTTGGGGTCCATCGCATTTACCTGCTCGATGGATCTTTGAGACTATGCATCTATTTCAACGCAGAATGATTGGTCAAAATAGTGAATTTCCTCACATAAAGATAACAACGGAACTGTTTTACACTCCAAATTACTGATAATAAATCCTTTCATGTGGTTGTGTAATTGATTTCCTGGTTTGGTTAATTGACGAGATGCGTATCCTACAGGTTTTCCTTCTCCATTGATTACCTCCGATAAAACAGATCCAATGCAATAATTTGATGCGTCAGTCGCAAGGACACAAGGTCTACTAAAAATCAGGGAATATTAAAATTGGATAACTGGTAAGGGGCTGTTTTCAGAATATTCATGGCTTCATCACACTCATTTCTCCATTCGAACTTAACTCCTTTCCTTAATAATTTCGTCAATGGTTTGGCCTTAAGGGCATAATCCTGAATAAACTTTCTATAGTAATTTGAGAGCCCTAAGAATGATTGCAATTCTTTCACACAGGTGGGTGTTGAAAACATTTTTTTTTACTGCCTAAATAGGCCTTGGATGTGGTTTAACCCCATCCTTGGCGATGTGAAAATCCTAATACTATAGTTCTGACATTGCAAAATTGCTTTTTTCAAGTGATAAAGTTATATGAGCTGTTTCAAACGTTCAAAACACCTCTCTGAGCCTTTGGAGATGCTCTTCCATGTTTTTGGAAAATATGATGACGTAATCTAAGTATACAAAGTTGAAAAAGGCTTTAATCCACGTAAGACGCCATCAAGGAGCCCCTGAAACGTTGCTGGACCATTTTTTAACCCATATGGTAAACGCAACCATTCTTAATGGCCATTTGGGATAGTGAACGCAGTTTTCCTGTGTCATTTTCATGTATTTTTACTTGGTGATAACCACTGCGTAAATCTAGGTTGAAAAGTATTTGCAATTTCCTAAGTAGTCTACCGTTTCTGCAATTGAAGGTAACGGATACACGTCACTGAAACGTAACTGCATTTAAAGCTCCATAAATCAATACAAAACGGAATTTTGTCTTTCCATTTCGACAAGTAACTGGAGGTACAAGTAGTATTGGCGATGACCAAGGGCTATTACTAGGCCTAATAATTCCATCTTTTAGTTGTTGGTCAATGTATTCATCTACAAGTTGCCTCTGATGAAATGGGAAGCCTATATGATTTCTTAAAAATGGGAGCGGCATCACCCGTTAAGATCCTGTGTTTTCACTAAGTCTGTGGCCGGCAATTTACTGTTTGGTATAAATAATTACCTAAGATTCATTTAACAAATATTTCATTCTCTCCCTTTCCTTAGATGGCAAATGCTTAATTTTTTCTTTAAAATCAATATCTTCTCCCTTTGAACAGCTCACAATGTTTTGTCCGTTAATAGTTCGCTATCATTATCAGCATAACTACAGAAAATACAATCTGCTATTTCCTGTTCTCTTAAAGTCCTATTTTTGCAACTTTATGTCCACGGTGTACGACAACATCACCTTCTCCAAAATTTTCAATTGACACAGGTATATGTTTTATTCCATTAATTACCCGCACTTTACAAATACTTCTTTTCACATAACACTGATTACAATCTAACCAACTGGATTCTTCTGGAAGGTCTGCTAAAAACTACCGAATTTTCATCACACACTACGTTATCTTTAATGGGGTAAGTTCACAATTTTCCCTGAAGCTTTTGAATGGTTTCCGCGTTACTTAAACTGACGACAGATTTTGTAAGTTCGTGTAGCTGGTAAATGTCGGTTCATGACTCCTTCATTTACGCAAAAGACTTTTATTTTGAATCTGGGAACGACAAATGTGGGCCTACGGTTTCGCGTTTCCTCAAACAATTGTACGTTTCGCCACGTCAAGTATTGCGTTATATTTATTTAGAAAGTTCATCCCTAAAATTCCACTATATTTTGGGTTCAGTCTAGAAACGAACATAAACAGTTGCATTATTAATACAATCATCTGTAGTTATATTCACATCTTTCATCCCCAAAAGTCTGAATAATAATATTCTATCTAATCCCGTAATTCTGCAATCAGATTCTCTTAAATCATTGATACCAACAAATATCTTAAGATAATAATGTAACTTCAGAGCCTGTCTCAGCCAACAACTGAAATTGTTTCCCTCAATATTTACTGTTACAATGAAATATGCCACTTTGAGGTTACTCTGACAAATAGTTACAGGTACCGTTTTAATTTGGGGCGAGACAACGTGGCTTTGCATACCCCTTATTCGTTTAACTTATTCTGTGAATCATTACTTCCACGCTGCCCACCATTGGTTTTATTGAAACCTCTGTATTTTTTGAACCATAATTCCTATCATTATTTGCTTGAAAACCTTGCTTATTTCCCATAAATGATCTATCACCCTTATTTTTATAATTATAATTACTATCTTTATTATTATCAGTATCTCTATCATCATCTGCAGATAATCTTCTCTGCTATTTCTCCTAAATTCCCTTGTACAATAGGTTTTTCCATCATTCCCTTGGAATCTACTATCACTGTCAGAATAAAATCTTGCACTATTTCCTCCATGACAAGTATGCCTTTTTTTAGCACCATGAAAATCACTAAAATCATTATCTTGACGACATGCGGCGTCAACATTAGAATTATAACATGCATTGTTAATATTATGTTTACAGCATGCATTATTACCAAATTTCCACTAACAGTTTTCAGAAGCATGACCTAATTTTTTGCAAATTCTCTTTTCGTATGAAACACCAGTCACTTCTAGTCATATTCATTACCTGTTCAAAAGTCTGCGCATGTTCTAATCCCTCGGATAATGTTCTTGGTTTATAAAGACTTACGTGTTTTCGATATCACCGTATAATCCCCCTAAATTGCATCTAACGATCGCATATCAGCCTCATAGCATTTCACAATATTCTCTTCTGCATTTCCCCAAGCACATATGTATTATTATTAATCATCTTAATCCAATCTGCGAAACTGATCAAGTTCCTCCCCTGGCTTTATCTTAATATCTCTTAATTGTTCGCGGTAAAACCTGGCAGTTTGTTTTCTTGGAATAACGTTTTTTCTAGTTCACCCGCGTAATAATTCATATGTTTCGGCTTTTTTGCAATCCTCATCATAGATCAACGAATTTCAAAGCCTCGTCAGTTAACTTTGTTCTTAAAAGAGTTAATTTCTCACTACTACTTACTCTCCTAATTTAAAGACATAATCTAGCTTGATAAGGAACTCATTTATTGATTCATTACGTTTTCCCCCAAAGGTAACTGAACTCATCATCACTGCACTGTAAGCTCTGCTATTAGAAGCTTGAGAATTATTAGATGCTTGCGCAGGCTGTGCAACTTTAACCTCCAGCGCCGCAATTTTACGCGTTAATGCATCACTTACATGTTGCAAATTTCCTTCACACCCTTCAGGATGAGTCGGCATGATGCCAGTAACTCACTTTTTGTAAAAACTGCCAAACTGCGATGAGTTGTCGTGTTGTGTAGTCGCGCAGCTGACACGCCCTTGTTGCTGGATGTTCTGTGCGTGTTATGAGCTGCTTGAATTTGGATGCGTCGCGCCGAGATAAGACGCTCCGCTCGCTCGCCTCGCCACCAGCCACTCCGAACACTATAAGTTCTGGTAGATCGACGATCGATTTCCCCGCCAATATCTCGTTACCTAGCTGCCGTATGGTTCCACACAATCTCACTTCTATCGCCAAAGTTTGTTGTAACTGATTTGTCGGATGGCTGTGTTTATAGTCTGTACTCAGTCACAATAGCTAAGGCTTGCGACGTAATCTTCTTCCGCCACGCTGTTAGTCTTCTGCGCTTGTCTGACACCTAAAAATATTAACTGTGGCTGCATGGGAACGGAGAACATACGGCTTGTATTCGTCGAATGAAATACTGAAATCGTTAACCCGATATTTATTGCAACACTGGATACTTGGTTACAACGAAAATACATCTACGACTTCACGCGAACGTAATGTCAGCAAATTAGGTATGTTGTAGTAAGTATCCTATGACATGTGGAAGCGAGAATCTGGCGGGTATCGCGACCGATCGGTATCGCCCGAGGAGCGAGCTTTTCGCTCCTAGAGATCAGACACGAATGGGGAAAAGTTACAAGTCGTTCTCTGCAAGGTGACATTCGTCACGCGTGCTGTTCCGCCCGCGCGTAATATTTCCTGCTGAGCAATGTCAGTATTTCCGCTCAGCGTTTGCAGCATGTACAACTCGCTCAGAGTCGACAAATAAAATAAAAGGTTTTAATATAATAAAATGCGTCCCTCAGAGTAGTATTTCCATTTCTATGTTGTCAGTAAAATATATTGGCTAAGGTGCCTGATATTGGGGATTGTAGGTAATATTTACTATTAAAGTGAAAAAGTATTTCTATTGTGCTTTTGTTTTTTTCTATATGGTTGCTGGATAGTATTTAGTAAGTATTCAGGTTTGTGTTGATTAGTTTCTATGCTTTCTTTGATTGGGATATTACTGTACATATTTTCAATAACAAATGATACAAAGTGTTGCTGTGTTTCGGATGTGTGAGTCATTTATGTCCTGAATGAGTTCTGTTGTGTTTTTTATACTTCTGTTCTCCTTTAATGTGTAGTGTTGTTTTAAAATGCTGTTTATGTGTTTGGCTAAGTAATATGTTGGGGCTTATCTAAAATTAATTACTGGTCTTAATGGAATTTGGTGGTTTGTGTATTTTTGGGTTGGTTTCTCAATATTGGAGCTGAATTATTTGTCTGTGTGATGTGTTTTCTTTTTGCTGTCTGTATGAATGATATTTGTTTTTTAGTAGTTTCTTCAGTTCTGCATGATATCTATTTGTTGGATCAGATTTTAGTTGTGTTATGTTGTTCTTTTCTATAAATTCCTCTGTTTTTGAATATGTAAACTGTTTTATCCATCAAGACTCTTGAATTACTTATCTCTGCCTTTATAACTATTGTGTTTTCAGACCAGAGATTTTTTTAAACATTTGAGTGTTTTTGTTTCTTTGTTGGTAATAATACCCTGTGATATGATTTGATCAAATTCTTTTGCTATAAGTTCCCTGGTTAATCGTATGTTTTATTATGCTTTCAGATTTTTTTTCTAGGGTTGGTATATATTCTGCTTCTATTAGCTGTTTTTTAAACGAAATTTTCTACTGGAGTGTTACCTCAGTTGTATTTGAGGAACATTTTCTAAGATTTCTGTTTCTTGTTGATGTTTGTTTTTAAAAAATTATGAGTTTTGGATAGAAGGTGTGGTAGCATGAATAATAGGAATGTTGGAAATATCTAGCAGGACTGCATAAATGCGATGTTGTTGCAAAGCCATGTTTCTATTGTTAGCTTAATTAATTACAAGTTGAATGAACACGCCAAAGCAACTGTTTAATTTATTCATTTCTGCGTCGTTCGCATTTCACCTCTCATCCAGATCATCATCAGCAACGAATCTGTGTTCCAGTTTTTATATACAGTTTCATATACATTTTTATCGTATTATTATAAATTATTAGTATATTTTTGATGAGATATTTTAATAGCTAATGGTTACTTAGTATTTACATTTGATAATATGGTAGGTAGCTGCGCATCTCCGTTTCTTTCTACACTGCATGGTTTGCCTGTATTGTATTTACACTATTTTGCGTTTTCATCATTCTGTCGTTTGTTGGGGCCAGCTTGTTTGTTAATGTCGTGTCTGGTGCGTTTCGCGTCCTTCGGTTGTCTGTTGTGGCCATCTTGTTTCTATATATCATGGCTCGTGCCAATAGTGCGAGTTTAAGCGTGCCTGTATGTGTGATGATCTTGTTAGAATTTTTATATTTATGTGTGATGTATATATGTGGGGGTTTTATTAGACAGTTTGTGCTTATTTTGTTTTGTCTGTCGAGTTTGTGAATATTAAATTGAGTAACGTTTATTTGTGAGGTTTACTTGGTCGTTTAGTACCTGTTTGCTTTCATTTTTTGATTTTTGAATGTATAAGTTTTCCTGTACAGTGATTGTGTTGTGTTTGTGGTTGTTGTTAGTAAGAATTTGTTATATCTGTGTTTATGTTTGTTGATGAATTGTCATTTTCTATGGGGTGTTCGGCAAATGTGGAATGGTTACTGTATTTTAATGCTCTCATGTTCTTTGTATCTGATTTGGAACTGTGTTTGTGTTTGCCCTATTTATACTGCTTCACATTTTTGACAGGTGAGTTGGTAAATGCCTGAATAGTGGTATTTGTTTTGTCTGAATAGGGTCTAATTTGTCTCTGCAGTGAGTTGTGAGTTCGCTGTGCAATGTTAATACCTTGTTTTTTGAAAAAGTTTGCGATTCGGTGAGTGTATTTGTTAGGATAAGTCATTGCATACCATTCCTTTTGTTTTAATTGTACTGTGTGGTTTTTGTGTTTGTTTTAACCCTGTGTGATGCAGATGTGTTTTTCTGGTGGGAACTATGTGGTTTCAGTTTGGTTGTGTTGTTTATTATTTGTTCTTTTCTCATTTGGTTAATTATTTTTCTGTTTATTGTGTCAACTGTGTGGTTTCATATTCTTTTTGTAGCTATTTCCTTTATTTGTTGAAATCTATTTGGTAGTTGTTCTTTGTCTGCGGGATTCTGTTTAATCTGTTTAGCATAACGTATTGCAGCTTGTTGTGATTGTGTGGGTGGTTTGATGTGGAATGTATTATCTGGTCTCTTGCTATATTTTTTCTGTATACTTGGAATGAGTGTTTGTTTTCAAGTTTTGTAATGGTGAGATCCAAAAAATTTATTTTTCCTATGTGTTCTTTTTCTATTGTGAATGTAATTTTTTGTGAATATTGTTTATGTCCTTGTGTAATTCATTTATTCTTTCATGTGATTCATTTATGAGGCATAGAATATCATCAACATACCTCCACAAATACAGAATCTTGTATCCTTTCTGGGGGATTAGTTTTTGCAGTTTTCCATTTCAATGTTGTCTATGAAAATAATGGCTAAGGTGCCTGAAATTGGGGATCCTATAGGCAGTCCTTCCTGTTGTAGGTAATATTTATTATTAAAAGTGAAATAATTCTGAGATGGCAGTGTTTGTATTGTGCTTTTGATTTCTTCTATATGGTTGCTGGGTAGTATTTTGTAAGTATTCAGGTTTGTGTTGATTAGTTCTATGGTTTCTTTGATTGGCATGTTACTGTACATATTTTCAATATCAAATGGTACAAGTATTCTGTGTTTGGGATGTGTGCGTCTTTATGTTCTGAATGAGTTCTGTTGTGATTTTTGTATTTTGTTCTGCTTTAATGTGTAGTGTTGGTTTTAAAATGCTGTTTATGTGTTTGGGTAAGTGATATGTTGGTTTTTCTAAAATTATTACTGGTCTTATTGGAATTTGTGGTTATGTATTTTTGGTTGGCTTCTCAGTGTTGGAGCTGAAGGATTTGTCTGTGTGATGTGTTGCTTTTGGCTGTCTGTAAGAATGATATTTGTTTTTTTTCAGTAGTTTCTTCAGTTCTGCATGATATCTTTGTAGGATCAGATTTTAGTTGTGTTATGTGTTCTTTTCTATAAATTCTTTGTTTTTGTTATGTATTCTGTTTTGTCCATCAAGACTATTGAATTGGTTTTATCTGCCTTTGTAACTATTCTGTTTTCAGAACAGACATTTTTCTGTTAACATTTGAGTGTTTTGTTCTTTGTTGGTATTAATACCATGTGATGTGATTTGTTTCAATTCTTTTGATATAAGTTCCCTGGTTAATCCTATGTTTATGCTTTCAGATTTTTGTTCTTGGGTTAGATATATTCTGCTTCTATTGCTGTTTTTCAACGAATTTTTCTACTGAGTGTTACTTGTTGTATTTGAGGCCTTTTCTAAGATTTCTGTTTCTTGTTGATTGATGTTTGTTTTTGATAAGTTTATGTCGTTGGATAGAAGGTGTGGGCATCAGATGTTGTATTTAATCTGTTGCAACTGTTTTCACTATATTCTGTCTTTGTAATAACTGATCCAGTTTTTTGTTATGAGTTTGATTTATTTGATCTACATCTGATCTGTATAGTTTTCAGTTTTTCTATTAGAATGCAAGGATTGATGTATTATCTATCGATTTGGCAAGTCTAAATGTGTTCTGACAAATCTTGTTCAAATTGTCTTTTTTAGCATATAGAGATTTTATTTCATTACTTAACCACATTTTTTCATGACATGCTTTGTTTTAATTCCGGATAAAAATTACCTGCAACAAGAAGAACTGCCTATGGGATCCCCAATATCAGCCACCTATGAGAATATATTCATAGACAACATTGAAATGAAAATACTGCAAAAAAAATCCCCCAGAAAGGATACAAGAATCTGTATTGGTGGAGGTATTTTGATGATATTCTATTCCTAATAAATGAATCAGATGAAAGAGTAAATGAATTACACGAGGAAGTTAACAATATTCACCAAAAAATTACATTCGCAATAGAAAAAGAAAACAAAGAAAAAAAAATTTTTTTTTTTGGATCTCACCATTACAAAACACGAAACCAAACAAACATTCCAAGTATACAGAAAACCTACATCAACAGACGAGATAATACATTCCACATCAAAACACCCACACAATCACAACAAGCTGCAATACGTTTCATGCTAAATATATTGAACAGAATCACACAGACAAAGAACAACTAACAAATAGAACTCAACACAAAAAAGGAAGTAGCAACAAAAATTGATATGAACAGCACACAGTTGACACAATAAACAGAAAATAATTAACCAAATGAAAATTTAACAAATAATAAACAACACAACCAAACTGAACCACATAGATCCACGAGAAAAACACATCTACACACACAGTTAAAACAAACACACAAACCACACAGTACAATGAAAACAAAAGGAAATGGTATGCAATGACATATTCTAACAAATACACACCCCGAATCGCAAACTTTTTCAAAAAACAAGGTATTAACATTGCACTGCGAACTCACAACTCACTGCAAAGACAATTAGACCCTTCAGACACAAACAAATACCACAATTCAGGCATTTCCCAACTCACCTGTCATAAATGTCAAGCAATATACATAGGGCAAACACGAACACAGTTCCAAATCAGATACAAAGAACACATGAGCATTAAAATACAGTAACCATTCCACATTTGCCGAACACCCCATAGAAAATGACCATTCACCAACAAACATAAACACAGATATGTAAATTCTCACTATCAACAACCACAGACACAACACAATCACTGTACAGGAAAACTTATTATTCAAAAATCAAAAAATGAAGGCAAACAGGTACTAACGACCAAGTAAACCTCACAAATAAACGTTACTCAATTTAATATTCACAAACTCGACAGACAAAACAAAATAAACACAAACAGTCTAATAAAACCCCACACATAAATATAAATATTCTAACAAGATCACATACAAGCACGCTTAAAAACTCGCGCTATTGGCACGAGCCATGACATATAGAAACAAGATGGCTCACAACAGACAACCATAGGACGCGAAAGCGCACCAGACACGACATAAACAAACCAGCTGGCCCCAACAGACGACAGAATGATGAAAACGCACAATAGTGTAAATACTATACTTTCAAACCATGCAGTGTACAAAGAAAGGAGATGCGCAGCTGCATACGATATTATCAAATGTAAATACTAAGTGACCATTAGCTATAAAAATATCTCATCAAAATATACTCATAATTTGTAATAATACGATAAAAATGTTATAAAACTGTATATAAAATTGGAACACAGATTCGTGCTGATGATGCCTCGATGAGAGTGAAACGCGTACGACGCAGAAATAAATTAAACAGTAGCTTTGGCGTGTTCTTTCAACTAGTAATTAATTAAGCAACTATAGAAATGGCCTGCAACAACATCAATTGATTCAGTCCTGCCAGACATTTCCAACATTCCTATTCAGCACCTACAAGAAAACACCTCAAACTGCAAACCATGGCTAACATCAGATTCAACAAGAAGTGCAAAATTAATAATGTAATATCCAAATACAATAATGTGAAGGTAATCAGCTGTTCAGCCTCCGCAATTAAAACAAAGCATGTCGCTGAAAAATTGTGGTTAAGTAATGAAATAAAATCTCTATATGCTAAAAAAGACATTTGAACAAGATTTTGTACAGAACACATTAGAGTTTGCCAAATCGATAGATAATACATCAATCCTGCATTTCTAATAGAAAAAACTGAAAACTATACAGACCAGATATTGATTCAAATAAATCAAACTCATAACCAAAAACTGGATCAGTTATTACAAGACAGAAATATAGTGACAAATTTGCAACAGATTAAATAAACATCTGATGCCCACACCTTCTATCAAAACTCATAAACTTATTAAAAACAAACATCAGTCAACAAGAAACAGATATCTTAGAAAAAGGCCTCAAATACAGCACAGTTAACACTTCAGTAGAAAATTCGTTGAAAAAACAGCAATAGAAGCAGAATATATACTAACCCAAGAACAAAAATCTGAAAGCAAATAAACATAGGATTAACCAGGGAACTTATATCAAAAGAATTGAAACAAATCACATCACAGGGTAACATAAATATTAATACCAACAAAGAAACAAAAACACTCAAATGTTTAAAGAAAAAACTCTGGACTGGATACACAATAGGTACAAAGGCAGATAAAAGCAATTCAATAGTCTTGATGGATAAAACAGAATACATAACAAAAACAGAAGAATTTATAGAAAAGAACAACATAACACACCAAAATCTGATACAACAAATAGCTATGAAACAGAACTGAAGAAACTACTGTAAAATAAAACAAATATATTCTTACAGACAGCCAAAAGCATCACATCACCAGCCAAATCCTTCAGCTCCAATACTGGGAAGCCAACCAAAAATACAAAAACCACAAATTCCAATAAGACCAGTAATTAATTTTAGAAAAGCCCAACATATCACTTACTCAAACACCTAAACAGCATTTTAAGCCAACACTACACATTAAGGAGAACAGAAGTATAAAAAAACACAACAGAACTCATTCAGAACATAAAAGACTCACACATCCCAAACACAGAAACACTTGTATCATTTGATATTGAAAATATGTACAGTAACATCCCAATCAAAGAAACCATAGAACTAATCAACACAAACCTGAATACTTACAAAATACTACCCAGCTACCATATAGAAGAAATCAAAAGCACAATACAAATACTGACATCTCAGAATTATTTCACTTTTATAATAAATATTACCTACAACAGAAGGACTGCCTATGGGATCCCAATATCAGGCTCCTTAGCCATATATTCATAGACAACATTGAAATGGAAATACTGCAAAAACTAATCCCAGAAAGGATACAAGATTATGTATTGGTGGAGGTATGTTGATGATATTCTATGCCTCATAAATGAATCAGATGAAAGAATAAATGAATTACACCAGGACATAAACAATATTCACAAAAAAATTACATTCAAAATATAAAAAGAACACATGAAAAATAATTTTTTTGGATCTCACCATTACAAAACATGAAACAAACACTCGTTAAAAGTATACAGAAAACCTACAGCAACAGACCAGATAATACATTCCACATCAAACCACCCACACAATCACAAACAAGCTGCAATCCGTTTCATGGTAAATAGATTAAACAGAATTCCACAGACAGAGAACAACTACCAAATAGAACTCAACACAATAAAGGAAATAGCAACAAAAATGGATATGAACCACACACAGTTGACACAATAAACAGAAAAATAATTAACCAAATGAAAAAGAACAAATAATACAACACAACCAAACTGCAACCACATAGATCCCACCAGAAAACACATCTACAACACACACGGTTAATTAAACACACAAACCACACAGTACAATGTAAACAAAAGGAAATGTATGCTATGACATATTCTAACAAATACATACACCGAATCGCAAACTTTTCAAAAAACAAGGCATTAACATTGCACACAGAACTGACAACTCACTGCAAGACAAATTAGACCCTATTGAGACACAAACAAAAACACAATTCAGGCATTTACCAACTCACCTGTCAAAAAGTGAAGCCGTATATATAGGGCAAACACGAAGACGTTCAAAATCAGATACAAAGAACACATGAGAGCATTAAAATACAGTAACCAATCCATATTTTCCGAACACCTCATAGACAATGACCATTCACCAATAAACATAAACACAGATATAAGAATTCTCACTATCAACAACCACAGACACAACACAACCACTATACAGGAAAATATATTCAAAAGCAAAAATGAAAGCAAACAGGTACTAAACGACCAAGTAAACCTCACAAATAAAACGTTACTCAATTTAATATACACAAACTCGACAGACAAAACGAAATAAACACAAAATGTATAATAAAACCCCACACATATATACATCACACATAAATATAAAATTATAACAAGACCATCAAACATACACGCACGCTTCAAAACTCGCGCCATCGGGAGGAGAAATTACATATAGAAACAAGATGGCCACAACAGACAACCGAAGGACGCGAAAGTGCACCAGACACGACATAAACAAATCAGCTGGCCCCAACAAACGACAGAATGATGAAAACGCACAATAGTGTAAATACGACACAGCAAACCATGCTGTGTACAAAGAAACGGAGATGCGCAGCTGCATACCATATTAACAAATATAAATAAGTAAGCATTAGCTATAAAAATATGCTCATAATTTATAGTAAAAATGTATATAAAACTGTATATAAAAACTGTAACACAGATTCGTCGCTGATGATGCCTCGATGAGAGGTGAAACGTACGACGCAGCAATAAATAAATTAAACAGTTGCATTGGCGTGTTCTTTCAACGTAATTAATTAAAGAACTGTGGAAATAAAAATTAAATTAAGACAATATGGGACATTGTAAATAAGGAAACAGGAAAGAGTAATCAAACAAGTAATGATAATTTTGTCAAAGAAAATTTTGGATACTAATTTTTCAATTGCTGATAATTTTAATAAACATTTTTTATCTGTTGCTGATAAGTTGACTGCTAATAGCTCAGTGACACACAGTATGGATTTTGTCAAAAAAGGCTTCCAAGAATGTTTAACTCTATGTCTATAAAATTAGCTACTCCAGAAGAAATAAGAAAAATTATCAAATCCCTTAACAGCAAATACTCAAGTAGTTATGATGGATTTCCAGCAGATAAATTTAATCGTGCTACATAGAATTAAGTAATATATTAAGTTATCCATTTAATAATCTTTACTTGAGGTTACTTTTCCAGAAAGGCTTAAGTATGCTGTAGTTATACTACTCAATAAAAAGGGAGATAAGACAGCCGTATCGAATTACCGACCAATTTCATTACAAACAGCCTTCTCCAAAGTTTTTAAGAAAGCAATGTACAATAGAGTTTATGAAATCTATAAAATAATAATATTCTAATTTAATCACAATTTGGTTTTCAAAAGGGTCATTCAACAGAACAAGCTATATTTGCATTCACTGACAATATTTTAGAACGAATAAATGATAATTAATTCCTGTGGGAATTTTTTGTGACTTATCTAAAGCATCTTGACTGTGTAGATCATAAAATTCTGATACAGAAACTTAGT
>CM061918.1:23424800-23588846 GCA_031002005.1 Vandiemenella viatica
GCTCTTAATTTTAGTTCTGTGTTCGACCATGGAGACATCTCTTTAGAATTTAAGTGTGAGAAATATATCTGAAAGCTGCCTTTGTAATGGCCATAACAGCTTCTGGTACTGTGTAGTGTCATTTATGGACTTGATATGAGTATGATTTTTGCCTAAGTTGTATTATTTTTTTGGTGCTTCTGCCACAACAAACTTTCATAGCTGTATGACTAGCAATTTCCTGGAAAAAATTTAGCCAAAAAAATTTTTCCTCACTCTCAGAAACGGAAAAACAATTTGCCTGCTAATATATTACGCTGGAACAGTGAAATCTTTACCGTGAAATTGTAATTAGAGCCTGACTGGAATGAAGTTAGCTTACAAATAAAAGAAGAATCGACGAAATTCAGAAAGTAAGCCTGTCCATAAACATTCTAGCAACATCATGTATACTCATCTCGAATATTTGGGACTTTCGGGAGGATAAAGATTTCTAGTAAATGATGTATTAACTGTTGGGAATCACGTAATTAGTCCTATATTACAACAGCAGTTTGCTTAGAACTTATTTAAAAATATTCTAAATAAATTACGAACAAAAGAATTGTAATTTCAAAGAGGAAATGTTGCAGTTTCATTTATCATCAAGAAGTGAAATTCCATTTTTTCACGCTCGTACGAACTTACGCGCGGTATAGCCAAGCGGACTACATATGATGACGTCACGCGCCGGTGCGCAGGCTTTCATTTTAGAAGGTGCTGCTATAGCACTACTCTGCTGACGTCACCAAAGTGCACCCAGGCCTGTATCTTTAGTTAGCCATGATGTCAGAGTGGTGACGTAGTGGGACATATGTTTAAACTCGTCTGCGGCGCAGGCGCTTTGACAGTTTTACCCGAACGGTGGAACATAAATGTAATCCTCGGGTTATTTGCTCAGTGGTGAAGTTAGGGGACACTTGATCAAACAGCTTGGGAATTGGGGAAACCTTGACAGACAGATACAGAAGATACGCTCTTTTTCATCACCTGTCTGGGATCTCCCACTATGTAAAGAGCTTAAAACCATTACGTCTCCTGGCCGAATGGAATATCTTTAGTGGATACACTGGATTTTTTAAACGTCGTAACTCATTTTCCTTCGGATACTGTTTAGTACATTCGATGAATCCGTGTCTACTCCCCTACATGACGGGGAAAACCCTGAGTGATTTCTGTATTATTACCTGTTTCAAGTTTTCACTAATCTTACATCCGTTTTATATCAATGATTGCACCCTGAAATACATCCAACATTTAGCTAAGATCAAGCTTTTGCTTTTGTTTTCTTTTACTTTTTTGCTGGGTGGGGGCGGGGGGGGGGGGGGGGGGCGGGCGGGTTGGGAGATTCAGCAAATATTTAAGAAAGTGAATTGTTATTAGAATTTTCAATTTCCTCACCCATCACTTTTTCACTTCAGTCATCTCATTCGAAGTTACCGCATCTTTACTGTTACCTGCTTATAAACCTACAGCTACCTTCCTTTTCCCTTTGAGAATTATTTGTACTAGCAGCCTATACCACGATGTATCTTTTCCTTCTCCGTTTGTACACACTGTGACAATTGATTTGGCCGTCACTGAAAAATTCTATCACTTATATTTTGCACAATCTGACATCAATGTCATCCCAGGAAACAGTAATGCAAAACAGGAAAGCCAGTACTGCATTACACTTTGATTGGATGGCATTGATGTCACATTGTGGAAAGTAAGAGTGATGGAATTTTTAAGCGGCGGCCAAATGTATTGTCAAAGTGTGTACGTCTTGGTGTACGTGTGTTAATACTTTCCCTATTATTCACGTTAGATCAGTAGCGGCTCGACTTTAAAGGCTCTGAGGTGGAGCCGACCACAAAAGATATCTTAAAATATGTTTTTAAATAATGTAATACAGAATTTAATTTAACAGGAAGCATTTCCAGAATTTCCCACACACATTTAAACACTGACAGTCTATATTTTTAGTACTATTGATATAAAAGAATGTTTCCCAAACTGGTAGTATTTTTAAGGCTGCGCCTTAGGACACCATTACATTGCATGTAGCGGAGGACTGGGGGCGTGGCTTTTACGGAGCATTGCTCTTATGGGTTTGCTGTAAGCTCAGACTGTAGAGGGAGTCGTACCAACCCCATCATGATTTTCTTTTAACGCTAGTTACAAAGTAGGGAAATCAGCAGAGTGGTTGAATTTGCACTTTCGAATCCCTGACAGTCTATCTCCAGTCTATCCTTCCATGCGTCATTAATCGACGTTAAATATCTATATATTGACAATGTAAAAGCTACTTTCATGTTTTGGCTATTGGTCATTGTACTGCCACACTACCTTTGTAAACATTCCGCTAGAGATCACTAGAATACAGTAATATTAGTTTCACCATGTAGCGGGGATTTGTCGAACGATTTGTTGAAATAAGCGCCCGAAACATATCATTGTCTAAATTGCTGAGGGAGTTTACATGAGGAAGTGTGTAATTTGGAAGTTTCTTTTTGTGTGTTGTGCGGATGAGCCTGAACTCTTGTGAATTGTATTTTCTTTTTTGAAAATAGCTGCAGCTTTCTGGCACTCTGGATGTACAATATGAATCGGTCTGCAATTTACTGGGGAAAAATTTGAAACACGAGCTTTGAAGAATCTTTCTGCTCCTAGAGCGATTTTAATATCAGTCAAGAACAAAAGCATTGTATATACAGGCAAAGGTATGTTCGCTATTTCATCAGAACAATGTATGATGCAGCTGAGTTCTGTGGCTGTGAAGTGAAAAAGAATGTTTGTGTTTCTCATGTTTTGTTACGAATTGTAATGACAATGCTTGGACAGAGAATAGCATTAGAGACTTAAAGAATTTGTCATGCAAAGGTGAAAAAAACATAATTTCAGTGAAAAATATTTGATACAATCGCATGTCCTCTATATTGAATTGCCAACGACTCTCCCCATCGGGACTTTGACTGCAGGGGTAAAATATTCACAGCCTTCCCCAGTATAGAAACCATGAGCCACCACTACGTTAGATATAACATCTTATCGTCAATGTTACACAGGAAATGACAAATCTGGAAACTTGTTTCATGGAATATGCGGACTCCTAATGAATGGGAACAATTAATAGGTTGTATTGAGATTTTGTTTGTATTAAACGATGTAAGTGAATCATGAGCAATTACGATCATGTCTGCTGCATGTTTTAAATCCTTCTTTTGAAAATTAACGCTACCTGAATAAAGCAAGTCAAAATTACTATTATTTTTACTCTCATGCCTTATTCTTTCTCTCAGACTTCTTTTGCAAACTCTATTTGATAGAGAACCCATTTCATTGCTGTTTGTGGGTCAATATTTGATGTAGTAGTATCGAGACCTCAAATCAGCCACGACGGCTCGATTTTCTGTGGTGAAATTTTTTTATGGTGAAGGCATTTACCGTGCTACAAGTTTAACATGCCGTGAATACTTCCTGTTAAAACGTCCAACACTAGACGTGTAAGTCGCACATAATATGAGATACGCTACGATTTACAAATTAATTTTAACATTTAAATGATTAAAACTTATTATTTAGAACCATACTATTAATTTTTGAACGTGCATATGTTCTTTTATAACCCGATAAACTTACGGATAACCTGACCTAGATATGTAAGGCTAATTGCGTCAGATTATACTGTAGGTCTTTTTGTTTTCGGTGCGTAATAAAGATAAATTCAACCAGCAGTTAATTAAGTATCGTGCACCAATGAGAACCTGCTTCGAGTATAGGTCAACCTGATTTTTATCACTGTTAGGGCCAGGTTACAGATATCAGAGCTACATAAAAGCTTAATTTCGCCAGAAGTTGTGAGTAGGTCTATTAGTTTCTTAATTATTAGTAATAACTCCAACACAGCACCGTTGGTCAAGGTCTCTTTCCGATAACACACGGTCAAGCTATTTTTGATTGCTGTGTATTATTCCACTGTTGATAGTGATTTTTCCGTCTGGCAGTGACGTTAAGCTTGACAGCCTTCGTGGTTTTAGTCACTAGAGCAGACCTAAATATACTCTCTCGAGCTTTCACTCTCGCTTTATTTGTTTTGAAGATCAGAACACACTTCGCTGACCAACAAAAATAAAAACTGAGGTGTGATAAAACACAACCAACGTCTGAGTAATTGATACAACAAACTCATTCAAATTTTTTATGGCTTTACGCCTCGTCGACTTAGAGGCGCAAAAATACTGGGGACAAGGGAAAGAATTTGGCCATGGTATATTTGAAGGAAGTGTACCGGCATTCGCCTGGAGTGATTTGGAGAATCCATGAAAAATCCAAATATGGATGCCCGGACGGGCATTCGAACCGTCGACCTTCCGAATGGGAGACCAGAACTGCTCAGCCACCACGCTCGGTAATGAAAGTATCAACCTCCATGAAAATCATACGGTAGACTAACTGATTTAAATTACAAAACAGAATGAGCAATTCCAACTCAGAGAAACATGTCTATTAATTCATATCAAAAATTTCACATTCGCATACGATATGTAACAAAACGTAGACTCGTCCCCACCTCACTCAGAATTGCCTATGTGGGATTTGATTTACATATACACCATTTTAATTTAATTTAATTGCAATGGAGTACAGCTCCGGTGGCAATTTCCCTACACACCCATCTTCCCCCTATCCTGCACCTACCTACATTTGCCCTCTACAAATTTTATCTTTAAATTCTTTCAAAGTTTTCGGTAAATTATTCATCATTTCTCTTGGTAACTTCATTCCAATCCCTGACACCCTTACCTAAAAAGAAAATCTTCCCACACCCTTGTGTCTGAAATCGAGTGCCAGCTTGTGGTCATGGTCATCTTTTCCCTTCGATGCACTACTTTTCATATATATTGCAATATCTTTCCATGCCTCATCGCCAGTATATGCCCTGTACACTCCCTGACCCTCCTCATCCTCCTCCTGTCTTGCTATGAATCCCATTCCAGCTCCTTTATAATATCCGTCACTGATTGCATTCTGCGATAATTTCCAGAAACAAATCTAGCAGCCCTTCTTTGCACCCTCTCCAACTCCTGTAATATGATGAAATACAATTGTAATGGATCATTACAATCACCCATGATCTTTATTAAAATAAATTTATAATGATATAAACCGTGAATATTACAAAAAAATAATGCAAGTAGTATATGTAATGTTTCGAATAAGAAGTTAACCCGTGGTTATTGCACAGGCAAGAACTTGATACGGTAGGTGGAGGCCTTCTCTTGCTTAACGAACCCATTGAATATTTTCTCTATGTACCTGAGTTAATCAGCAACATAATTCGCTCGCAAAACAAGAGTTCTCCTTTATTTCACAGTATACTGATATAATTAATTCCTCAACAGAAAACTTTTGAACATTGAAATTTTCTGACATATTTGCCAGTATATTGATTTTCAATTCCAGTCTTGCTATACGAGGACAGAGACTTGAGTTTCCTAGACAGGCATTATTTACATCCTCCGCCCTTGTGAATAGTGGCACTAAAGTCAGCATTTGCCTGAAATCATCACAAAGCAATATTGTTTTGCCTCCTTCGATCTTTCGTTATGCCATGTTTCCTATAATGTTCTATTGACAGTCTGTACTGCCTTTCGATGTGCTTTGGTACATTCGCCCCTAAAATCATACAACAATCTCTCAAAACGAGCGTTTTGTCGCTGTTACGTGCGATTCCACAAACCGGAGTTTGGATGATTTCTAAGTATATAGGTGTTTTGATCATAGAATGTGCAGTTTTACCACCAGGCAACAAGTTGGCTGCTATTCCCAACGATGGAACAGCTAGCGCAACCTTGTCTTGATTGTATATTTGCGACAGGATAATTTTTCCGATATCGCCAGGAGCATACAATGAAAACTTTTCTCTCAGTTTTTTATGGAGCTATCTCTAACACAGTGGAAGATTCGCCACTGCTCTTCTTCCGAATCTGGATAAATCGTCTCCTAGTGTTTCAGTTATAACAGTAGAATTGTGGCTGGTTTTGTTTCTTTCAGACCATCGCTTCCCCAGAAGATTTCCGAAGATAAACAAAATTGGTCATGAATGAATGTTCTTCTGGCAGAGATTTAAAGACACATCAGAATCCTGACATTTTTTAAAAAAAATCCTCTGCCAAATGATGTTGATATTTTTGCAAAAGTTGTGTTGCATCAGACGATCTGCAGAATATCAACATCATGGGAAACAAATGGCATGAGCGACATGGACTGGAAAAGGGCCAAAAAGATGTTGATTAACTCCATATATTCGCAATGCGCTAAACGAAGTGGAGACACGTACCGCGTCCAGAAGCAACCTCAAATAATGAAATTTCTTATTACTCGAAAATAGGGAATCAACTCTTAGTAAGATATATTATTTAAAAACACCAGGGAGGCATCCTATGTCGACTTGTTTCTTTAAAATATTAAACATACGCTGTGGCATGTTCTAGGTGTAGTAGCAGGTACTTTTACGTAAAACAGTGTTTTTTACGAAGTTGTCAGTCACTCATAGCCAGAGAAAGGCGAGTAAAGCAGTTTTTCTAGTATTCTCTAAACGCTCCCATCCATTATCAAAGTAACAAAAAACTCTTTACCGACTCTCCTGGTAAACATCAAGATGTATGACTGGCAGATATCTCTTATTTATCCATGTATCGGCAAACAGAAAGTACACAAAAAAGTTTCAGATGAGCTTGTGAACCTGCCGGATTCGTACAGAGCGTGGTTGGTAAGTGGTTAACGCTCTGGCCTCGCATTCCGGAGAACACCGTCTCGAATCCCCGTCCACGCATCCACATTTGGGTTTCCATGTTTTCCCCAAAACACTCCAGGCGAAAGCCGGGATGCTTCCTTCAAAAGGCCATGGCCCAAATCCCTCCTTTCCTTCGCCCCCAGCCCCATCACGACTCCAATGACCCCGACGTTGACGAGGTGTAAAGTCATAAAAATCCGGATTGGTATCTTCCTCTCCATTATTGTTGTTCCCCGCATAGGTCACAGTTCACAGTTTAGCATATGAACTTGATGATCTGGCTTATCAATCAAAGAAAGTGTAAAAGGCAAATCGATTCTCCCCTCATATGTAACATAAAGCAATAAAACTGCATGGCTCAACATATGTTGTTGTAATTAGTCTCCATAGTTGCAGCTTTAACTTGGCATAAACCAATATTAAAGATATCCTCGCTGCGAATATAAATGAAGAAATATTGAGGAGCAGCGGATGAAAAATATGATACGCTAATCCATGGGAAGTGGTTGTCGCAGGATCGTAGCACAATATCATGGCTGTCAGTCTCCAGGCCAACCAGGACGACGGCAACTTCACTTGTGGTTGCAACATAGTACTAACCTAGATGTGTTTAAGCGGGTCGCCTCTCGGCAGTGAGTATCAATTTATAATCAATTTATATGCCCTGAGGGACAGATTTCAATGCAGGAAATGATAGATGTATGAGTTTATTTCATGCTGTATGATTTGCAGCAGAGTTACTACACTTGCGTTGATATTTTGGAAGTTTCTATTCCTAGAGTTAACTTGCAATCAATAATTAAATATAAAGTATATTTATAGAAATTATGGTTCACTTAAAGAATGCAGAGATCCGATCGATGGCCCAGAATTTTAAACGTGGGCATAAATGTTGCTTCAGTAATTTCGTTAACACCAACAAATTGTTTGAAAATGATATTAGAAGCCCTGGAGTTTTTTTTGAAAATATCTGAACACACTTTACCGTCTGAGCAACATAGTATATTCGATTGTTCTCTCCCCTTAAGTGATTGACAATGACCAACACCAGTGCGAGACGTAATTAATATTAGAAGAGAACTAAAATCTCGCCTGTCCTTTTCAATCCTCTACAACAGCGGTCGGCAACCCGCGGCCCGCGGGCCGCATGCGGCCCGTGACCTCTCTATTTGCGGCCCGTGTCCGTCTTATAAATATCATATCGAAAGCCCATATTATAAAATAATAAAATATAAATTCATTAAAGAGTGAACGCGATCTAACAGCTCAGCGATTGAACTACGCGAACAGAGCAGGACAAGTGCGAGCGGGAACGATTCCCCTACTCTCTCCTATGATTCAAACAATAGGTCAGCGTTGACAATAATCTTCTCTCGCTCGCTCGCCGTCCGTCCGCGCTATTGACTGAAACAAGTTATTTCATGTGTGCACGCCGCTGCCGCGGCCGTGTACCTACAATTTAGTTATTGTTCTGTGACCTACGAGTACCTACTATTTTGCTTACAGTTCGGTAAGTGTGATATATTGATAATTCATACAGTTACATAGCGAAATTAAGTGACATGCTTTCAACACGGCTTTTATTCTTACAGGTGTATTTGGCATTGTTGGTTATAATTTTTACCGAGGGCTACAAAAAAAAATGGAAGTTAATTGAAGAAAATAGAGAGTTTAACGATGCATGGACAGATTTATACCTTTTTTCTTAATTGTAATGGAAATCCGCTATGTTTAATATGCCAAAAACCCCTTGCTATACAAAAAGAATATAACTTCAAACATCACTATGATACCGAGCATAAAGCAAAATTTGCATGCCTAGTTGGTGATTCCCAGAAAAACAAAATGAACTTCCTCAAATCTTCATTCAAGAACTAACAAAGTGTTTTTAAGGTGCAAATTCAAAGTAACGAGTCAAATATACGTGCGAGTTTAAGGGTGGCGGAAATACTTTCCAAGTCTGGGCGATCGTTTACCGACAGCGAATTAATAAAGCAATGTGCCTTAGCTATGGCTGAAGAGGTATGCCCAGATCAAAAAAAGAAATTTGAAAATATAAGCTTATTTGCCAGAACTTGTACCCGGCGCTAATTTATGGAAAAAACTTCGGGGAAAAGCACAACAATTTGAATGGTTCTCCTTAGCTACCGATGAAAGTAACGATGTGTTAGATACTGCCCAGCTTCTAATATTTGTTCGTGGAATTGATAAGTACTTCAACGTGTGTGAGAAACTTTTTACAGTTATGTAGTTTGAAGGGAACAACTACGGGGGAAGATTAGTTTTGTCACTTAGAACAGGCAATGACGTCAATGCAATTAGCGTGGGAAAAATTGGTAAGTCTAATAACCGACGCAGGTAGAAACATGAGTGGGCAAAACAAGGGCCTGATGGGTGGAATTAAAAAAAAAATTGGCAGGTACAGGATGTGAAATTCCGTTATTTTTTCATTGCATTATCCACCAAGAAGCGTTATTCCCAAAGTCGTTTCACGGAGAAAAGTAATGGACAAGTTATACCCACTGTAAACTAAATCAGAAATAATGGGTTGACACATCAAGTCAATTCCGAGAGTTTCTATCCGAAATGGAAGCAGATCATCAGGATGTCCTTTATTATTCGGAAGTAAGATGGTGAAGTAGAGGTGCAGTACTGAAAAGATTTTTCGATCTCAGAAAAGAAATCAACACATTTATGAATCAGATAGGTAAATCTGTTCCAGAGTTAATAGACCCTCAATGGTTAAGAGATCTTGGATTTTTGACAGATTCAACTTATGAATTAAATACGCTGAATGTCAAGCTTCAAGGGAAAAACAAACTAATATCTGATATGCACACAGACGTAAAGGCGTTCCAAACTAAAAACCAACTCTTCATAAAACATATTGAGGTTTATGTCAATTCAGTGACAGATTTGGTGATTTCGTGAAGGTTTCGAAAAAATTCAAGATTTTTGCTAACCCTTTTTCATGCGATGTTGAGCATGTACCCAGTAATCTACAAATGAATGTGATTGAACTTCAATCCAATGAGAGTCTAAGAAACGCCTTTTACGAGATGAATGATTTTGTCAAATTTTATGGTAGCTAGCCGTCTGATTTTGTCGAATTGAAAACGTTTGCTCAGCAGCTTATTTCAATTTTTGGAAGCACTTATTTACGCGTGCAAACTTTTTCAATCGTCAATTATCGAAAAAATAAATACGCTTCTCGTCCAACAGATGAGAATTTGAGAGATATAATACATATTTCAACTTCTAACTTGAAAGCTGAAATACAAAAAGTAATTAGTCAAATGCAACATCAAACTTCACACTGAATTTAGTATGCGAGATCAATTTTGAAACTTTTCTTCATTTGTATTGCTAAAATTTGAAAACTGATTTTTCGCATTTTTACTGTATATGTGCGGCCCCGCCTTTACTTTGTTTTGCCACGTTGTGGCCCTTGCCTGCTAAAAGGTTGCCGACCGCTGCTCTACAACATATCAACAAATTGAGTCGTTAAAGGAAATGTATATTATATTTAACAAATGATTTGGACGATCATTATTTAACAGAAACTTGCGCTTTTCTTGTGTTTCCGTCTGACGAATTTCCGAAATTCTCTCAAAAGCTAAAATCCTGCTGCGTTGTCTCTGACGATTATAGCAGTATCCCGCCGGTTCCAAACGGTCCTCATGCTGTGTGAAAGTTACGGAAAATTGAGACTACGCGTGGCACTGACTGTCGGAAGTTAAAGGTACGCGCTCACTAGGGCGGGCCGCATCGCGTCGCATCGCATCGCAGAAATGCGTCAGCATTCGCTTACACTAGTTCTAAAGGGTAACGCACACCACAGGCGGGTCGAGTCGGGTCGGGGCGGGCCGCATCGTGTCGCATTGTCGGATCGCTTCTCTAGGCGAATTTTCAGCCTGTGCGCCTCGATGCGTTCAGTCGCGACCATGTTTGCGATAGGAGCTCCAACAGCACTGACTAACTTTTGTAACTTGTGTTCTTATTTATGTGAATTAACTAGATTACTTCAACAAAATTTGCTGAAAATTTGTACGCAGGATGGTGGATGATTTTTGAAAAAAAAAAACATATAATTAATTACAATCTGAAAATTTAATTACTTTATGAACTTTAATGAATATGAAAAATTATAAAATTTCTAGCTCATGCTCACATGTTCTTTGCTTGTATGTTTTAACTTAAACTATTCAAACATAATGGATAAAGAGCACTGCATCTCATTAGTAATGACTTTCAAAGAGTTTCATGATTTACAAGACGAAAAATATAATTACAAAAAATTGTTTGGGAGGAAATAGGAAATAAGTTAAAACAACCAGGTATAATGTCAGATTTCGTATTCTATTTTTTGTTTATTTTACGTGTGTGTTATAATATTATATCACTTTCTTTGAATCCCGCTTGTAAAGCTTTGTGTTACCAATTAACCTAATTATTAAACAAAAATTGTGAAATTATTCCAAATCTTAATGATTTCGGCTGTAACCTAGAAACCTGGGTAAGTCAAATACTGAAATTTCTTTGTTGTCAATATCGTTCTTACCTTCTGCAACCCAATTCAGATATAGTTTTTCAAAAGGTTATGAATGCAGCAGGTGGCTAGTATTACTTTATTTGTCTTCTTAGGTAACACCGACATTCTTCTTTCACCTTCCATAGTTTATTGAGCCTGTAATTGAAAGATCGCTTCTCTTCTTTTCATTTTATCTGATATTCTGGAATAGGCCTCAACTCGAAAGAGAAAAAGCTTCATCCACTACTATTGCATACTGCATTTTATCTCAGTTGTTAACGTGCAAATTCAGTTTTCCTGCAGCCGTTGACTCACCTAAATTGTTATGGCTAAATGTTTTGCCATCTTAATGTTTTTCCCAATCCTCCGACGACCAAAATACCAAAATTGTATACAACAATTCCAACGGCTAATAAAACCACGAAAAACATTCATTTTTCTGCATAAAAAATAAAGAGAACCGCAATTCGGTAGAACTGTTTTAATATGTTTGCCATCTAATGTGCCTAATAAATGCGGAAAATTCCTTTTTAAATTAAACCCATTGCCTTTTCTGTTTAATTTTCTTCTTCTTCAATGGATATATAAAAATTCTGATTTGTCCCTTTGCAGTGCAGAAGCGGCTGAATAATCGTCGAGAACCGAAAGCAACGACAATAAAAGAAATGTGAATCCCTGCGTCCAGATGTGCGTTTCAGCATTTTCGCTCAATGTGATGCGACGCGATGCGATGTGATGCGGCCTGCTGTAGTGTGCGCAGAATAAATTTCTCCGATGCATGAAACTCAGCATAACGCTGACCGTAGATACGCGCTTTTCACATCGTGTAGAGTGCGGTGGGAACCATACAATTTGACTCCCATAGAGCTGGAAACTGGGGGTCACGTTGGGCAGAGGTCTATGCAGCGCGCGACCGAGAATTGCTTTCACACAGAACTGCCTAACGGGATCCGCGTACAGGGATAATACTGGATAGGTAGACTGTGCAGAGCATTGACATTCGGTAGCTAACCTAACAGTTCGTTCATTGTTAGTTTCTTGTGAACATAATCAATTTTGATCTTAACTTTTATTGTCTAGTAAGAAAACTTAGATATCTTTCTAGAAGCCATATTTAATAGTTATTGCCATACAGCTTCATAGCTTTTAACAGTAACGTTTTCTCTTACTTGTTCCTGTTAACTATAAGTAAATAACAAAATAACGAAATAAAGAATGAGTCTCTTCATTACTTAGTAGGTATACTAAGTAATTTTCATCAGTAAACTACGACTATGCCTGCCCTCACGACACTGCCTGCATTCTGGTCGCTCACTTTACGACATCACCGCCACGTACATTTAATACTGTGCATGTAACTGAACCTGCGTAGCTTTATTACAAACTACAGTTATGCGTTAGTTTTCATCACCTATCCAAAACGAAACCTACCGTTTTTCGGTTTCATTCTGTCTCTATTGCTTTTTTCTTTACGTCTTGAGGTAATCGAGATCTTTATAAAAGGGCGGAAAGGAATTTGGCTGTCCTCTTTTAAACGATCGTTGCCGACATTAAACTTTCGTGATTTGTGGAAACCATGGAGATCACAAATTTTGATGGCGGACTGGTTTTTGAAAACCTCTCTTCTCGGACAATAGCTTTTGGGGGTAAAAAGTATACCAAATGTTAATACATAGCATCTATAATGAATATGGTAAGTTTCATTTAAATCCATCTGATAGTTTTAGCGTGATGGGCTTTTAGATATACATACTGACAGACAAACAATTTTTTTTAAGAATAATTCTGTTTTATCTTTGATATTAGTAATGTTTCTTCCAATAATATTTTAAAATGTATTTGATGTACAGATTTTCCCCTATTACAGTTTTAATATCAGCATAGATATAGAAATATAGATTAATGAGGATGGAAGAGGAGTATTATACTGGCGGGTAGCAAGTAAATGTAATGATGCGGAATCGAACTGTTAATTAAACAGTAATCTCCGGAAGCAGTGTAAATCGTGTGAAAAGATTGAGTTCCATCTAGTTATCTGAGTGTACAAGTGTTTCCAACGGCCAGCAGAAAATGGATCATCGCCTTGGACGACTGCGGGTATCAGACCCGGCACCTTCTCCTAAATGGTAACGTCACAGATATGTTGATCACCGCAAATCTTTACTGTTTCGATCTACCCAGTTTCGCTCTAGAAAATCTCGTCGCACCCCTGATTTTAATGTACCGACATATAAATTCCATAGAAGTGATGTAAAATGAACCAATTATTTGATTTCGAGATGTTTGTTCAATTGTATCATTTTATTGCTAACATTTGATGAGTATTATTTTTTACTAAATGTGTTCATGTCAAACGTAGGTACTAACCATCCTCATATGTATCCGAACGACCTGAATCGCACATCACTCAATTTCCTCCTGGGAAATATTCAACCATTTACACACAACTGCAAAATAATCATATACTCCGGAGTTGGTACAGTCACGCGACTGTTAACATTTGTCACATATATATATATATATATATATATCATCTATCTCAGCAACAATAATAATAATAATAACATAATATTAAATTAAATTGCAATGTATCGTACACTCAAGTGGCAATTTCCCTAGACACACATCTTCCACCTTTCTTGCACCCACCTACATGTCCCCTCTACAAATTGTAATTTTAAATTCTTTCAATGGTTTTTGTAAAATATTCATCAATTCACTTAGTAACTTATTCCAATATCTGACTCCCTTACCAGAAAATGAGAATCTGCCCACACCCTTGTGCCTGAAATCGGGTGACAGCTTGTGGTGTTGGTCATCTTTTCTCTTCCATGCACTACTTTTCATACCTACACCAATATCATTCCATGCCACATCGCCAATATACGCCTTGTACAATCCCATGTGCCTCTTTACCCTCCTCTTGTCTTGCAATGAATGTTACTGATTGCATTCTGCGATAATTTCCGGAAACAATACGAGCAGCCCTCCTTTGCAAACCTTTCAAATCCTGTATTTTATACTAACAAATTTGGATCCCATACTACTCAACCACAGGTGAGCAATGGTATGACCAAAGTTTTGTAACCCAATTCTTTTACGTCTCTGGTACATCCCCTCATCACTCTCTACAATAAGTGCAGAATTTAGTATCTTTTCCTACCACCTGCCCAATGCGCCCTACAAAGTTAAGCTTGTTATCAAATGTAATGCAAAATTATTTACATTTCATGTCTTCAAGAGGCAATTGTTTCCCCACACTATAATCATAATCAATCTTTAGCTTTTTATTTGTGTATCGAATAAGCTGACCCTTGTTTGCATTTATCTTCGTTCAATGTTTACCAACCCAACTAGATATCCAATCCAGATCACCCTGAAACTGTTTACAGTTCTCTACCGTTTTGATCTTTTTATATAGCATTATGTCATGTGCATTTTTTTTTATTTCTGGTAGTTAACAATCAACACAACTTTTCATGTATAGCAATGGTCCCGATACGCTAACCTAGGCACTCGCATTTTTACCTGCACTTCTTTTGATACTGTATTTCCTACCCTAACTTTCTGTTTTCCACATTTTAAAAATTCATCTACCCATCAAGTAACTTTCTATTCCTCCCCAACATGCTGAAACATGCTCTGAAAAATCTCTTCAAATTCTAAATCGGTGTTTTCTTGTAATCGTTTAAATTTCGACCTTCAGTTATGACTGCTGGTTAATTTAATCCCCTAATATCCATGAGAACTGTTTCATGATCACTTATTCTTGACACCGGACAAGGTTATCTTAAGGCTTCATTAGGAATATATCGAAGATATTTTATCCCCTAGTATTCTGCTCTACCACTTGTGAAAATCGTCCTTCTCTCACTAAGGTATTTGCAAATCTCAGTTCCCTTATGTTATTAATCATATCTCCTTCCCAGTTTACACCTGGTAAATTTAAATCCTCATCAATAATGATTGTTCTATTTTCACCTCTGAATTCTGAGTGTGAGTTTAATTTCTCCCCAATAGCCTAATCTCCATCTGCCATTATTCCTCTGCAGTAAGGAGCCAACACACTGATTTTTTTCTTTTATATTACCCAAGAAATCTACCCCAAGTAACTCAACGTCATGGTCTATGAACAACAGCGAACTGTGGTGGTTTTTTGTTGACTAGTATGAAAATTCCTCGAACAATTGCTCCTCTGTCTCTTCGGTTCACTCTGTAACCATCAGGAAAAAACCCACTGTCTAGTGCATCTTCTATTAACGAAATCTCTACCCCAATTATTACTTGTGGCTCCTGTATCTATATTACGTTTCAAAATTCGATTACTTTGTTCATTATACTTCTACATTTCACCATTAACACCATTATTACTGTCTTCGTATTTTCAGCATTTACTTCCTCTTTCCTAGCGCTACCCCGGTCAGTTATTGACATTAAGATGGGATTTTTTAGAGTACCAAAATACAGGTTTTATATGCACCTCAAACTAATACAAAGTAACATAGGGATTTGGAACTGCACAAAAATTTATTCAAATTATAACACTTCTCGTACTATCGAGCTCATATGTATCGGAACGTCCTAAAACGCACATCGCTCAATTTCCCCTTGGGAACCATTAATACAATACTGCAAAGAGGGTCCTATTGCTTGAAGGTGGTACAGTCACGCGACTGTCAAAAATAGTAACGTACTCAACCCACAAAAAATGAATTTCATTTCTGTTTATTCGCTTTATTTACTTGATTAGTGATTACAATGTGGAAGTACAACATCAAATGAGTTCATTTGCACTTTTTATTACATGTAAGAGTTATTTCGTGTCAATATGTGGTAAAAAATTAAACGCTTTCGTACAAAATGATATTTTTGCACATGAGGTAGGACCCAAACGTATTCATCTGTTACATTGGTCTTCAAGAATATTAAATAAGGAGAAATTTAATACAAAAAGCGAGGTTTTGCACTTGGTTAAAATTTGTGGAAACGATTCAGACTCATCGGAAGCATCTGTCTGCTACCAAGCACGTAACACATTTACAAAATTAATAACTTCAGCATTAATTTCACGAATCTTGTGCCCTAACGTTCCGCTATCTGGTTCCATTGATAAGTCTGTTTTTTTACATACAAAACGAAAAAGAAACAGAAAAAACGAGTTATTAAATCAATGTTGTATGTAGGATGAGACGGAATCAGTCAGGTATGCGTTGGTAAAAAAATTTAAACACACTGTGTGGATTTTTTTTATAGTAAGAAACTTGATTTTCTTTCACTGCAAATAAGAAAGGCACCTTAAGAAACTGAATAATCATGTTCTTTTTTTTTAAAAAATAAAAAGAAGATTGTAATTATAGAGTTATTCTTGTCTTCATAGTATAATCATATAAATTTCTGTAATGTGTTGTTTATGAAATTATGCTCCAAGGAAGTAAGAGGATAGTTCTGCAACGCGGAATAATATTGCCAAACAAGAGATTATGGGCTGGTAAGTTTCTAACCCTGTGAGTCGTTCAGATTGGCGAATGCCTAGCTGGAAGATTAGTGGCTAGGAAGCGAACAGTCTCGAGGAAGAAGGGTCCGCGGTTCGAGTCGGTCTTCGGGCACGAGTGGTTTCGAGAAGTGTTATGTTGTTCTCATGTTACCCTTACATCGGGACGCTAAAACACATGATTCACTAATTGGGAAATTAAAATATCAGATGTGTTGCCTAAATAAGTTAAATAGATATTTTTCTCGTTATTTATTCACTTGAGTTTTTAATGTAACTTTTGCAATGACTCGGAAATTATTAGCTGTGTAAGAACAAAGTTAGATCTCACTATTTAAGAAGGATCTATTCCCCGTTCGCTAAAGTCTGGGAACTCTACGAAACCAAAGTCTCGGTGGCCGGATCGTGAATTTAAAATAGTTACTATTTAACTTTATTGCAAATAGTTACCAGTCACCCAATGTGTTGAGATTTTGCATTCCTGTACTTGATTGCTATTGGAGCTGTTAATTTATTTATTACTAGCTGACCCGGCAATGCTTCGCTATTGCTAAACTTGAGGTAGATTAAATGAATACATTTGAACGTTTGTATTTAATAAAGATTAGATATTTATGTATAAATTGTAGTTACTGTTTCATTCAATTTCTAGTTTATTGCACTGGTCGTGTATATGCAATGTTTTTGTTGATTCCAGTTACACTGGCAAAAATTAAGGTGATGTAAAGGGAAAGTGGGGTTGTATTTTTTGGAAACCATATCTAGGCAGCATTTTTCTGTATATTTTATACTTTACATGTGCAAATTTCCATCAAAATAGCATAAAAGTTGTGGATGTCACTAAATTAGGGAGACGTGAAAGGGATTAGGCAGTACTTTTCAATTCGTTTTAAAGTATGTGTACAAATTTTGGTCTAAATATGATTAAATCTGGGTATGTTTAAATTAAGGGTTGTAAAGTGTTGGAGGAGGTCGTTTTACTGAATTTTTATTTCTTATTAACCTTAGGTTTCACAATAATCGGATAAAACTTGTGGGTTTGAAAAAAACCATTGGAAATTCAGAGGGGAGGTGGTAAAAGGGGAGAGGGATGGACTTTGGCAATGATATTATTTTTCTGTTTGTTTTAAAGTACACGTTAGCAAAGTTCCTTCAAAATCGTGTTACAATTCTAGCTTTATATAAGAGACATTCGCAAAAATTTCAGGGATATAAAAGTGAATAGGGGTTGAATTTTTTAACCCATTTGTAGACAGTATTTTTCTATGTGTTTTAAAGTGTATCTGTGCCAATTTCCATCAAAATCGGATAAAATCTGTGTATTTTTTAAATTATGGGGTGCTAGGGGGAAGAGTGGGTTGTTTTGGGGTAGAACAGGTGAGACTAATGTAAAACTAATGTCTACAGTATTTTTATATTTTTTAATGGTATATGTGTACAAAGCTCCTTCGAAATCTGATATAAGTGTGGGTTTGTATAAAGGTTAAGGGGTGGGAAGGGTGAAAGGGGATGCGTTTTTGGTAACCAAATGTAGGCAATATTTTTCTGTTTGTTTTAAAGTATATGCGTTCAAATTTCCATCAAGATCGTATAAAATCTGTAGGTTTTTAAATTATGGGGTGCTAGGGGGAAGAGGTGGTGGTTTTGGGGTAGAATTGGTGAGAGGGGTTGGGTTTATGTAAAACTAATGTCTACAGTATTTTTCTATTTTTTTTAATGGTACGTATATGCGTGCAAAGTTCCTTCGAGTGTGGGTTTGTGTAAGAGAAGGGTGAAAAGGAATGCGTTTTTGGAAACCAAATGTAGGCAGTATTTTTCTGTTTGCTTTTACAGTATACATGTGCAAATTTCCGTAGAAATCGGATAAAATCTGTAGGTTTTTTAAAATTGTGGAGTGTTATTGGGAGGAGAGGGTGGTGTTTTGGAAATTTTATTTCTTAGGAACCATCCCGGACAATTCGCTGAAGTTTCACCATAATCGGTCCCCGGAAATGCTTTGCTATTTCTAGACTTGAGTTCACATATAGATTAAATGAGTACATTTGAAAGTTTGTATCTAGTAAAAATTAGATATTTATGTATAAATTATAATTACTGTTTCATTCAATTTCTAGTTTATTCCAATGGTCTTGGATATGTAATGTTTTGGGTGATTCCAGTTACACTGGCAAAGATGAAGGGGATGTAAAGGAAAGGATGGGTTGTATTTTTGGAAACCATATTTAGGCAATATTTTTCTGTATATTTTTTAGTATACATGTGCAAATTTCCATCAAAATCGGATAAAAGATGTGGGTTTGTCTACATTAGGGAGACATGAAGGGGACGAGGGGGTGAAACTATATGTAGGTAGTACTTTTCACTTCGTTTTAAAGTACAGTAGGACTCCAGTTATCCGAACTCCGATTATCAAAATAGCTGATTATCCGAATTGCTTTTTTAATTAAAACGAAAACGTACTGCGATTCAAAAAAATAATGATTCTTCCTACATACCACATGAAACTTCTCACTGTCAAGCGTATGAGCGACTTTGCTGCTATAAAACAGATGACTACAGCTTACTTTGACAGAGATGTTCAGCAAGCTATGACTTTTATTTACTGAAAGTAAATTATTGATTGGTATTCATTTACATAAACTAACAATTAAAAACTTTTGTTTTTCACTGTCTAAGAAAATCGAATTGTAATTAACCATAGTCATAGTAACCAATAAACATTTGAAAAACGAAGAGAAAAAGAATTCATCGGGAGGAAATTTTTGTTGGTTAACAAATTACAAAAAGACTTTGTGCCAAGGTAAAAATAGGAATGGTAATAGAATTTATTCAAACAATGACAATCGCTTCATTTGAAGTATTGGAGAAAAAATGTAATACAGTGTTACTCAGTATAGAATACGTGTCAGATGAGAAAATTATGCTGCGTTTAAGCAATAAACGCAAATAGAATTTCGCAAATGATGCCTGAAACCAAAATATTGACCGAAAGCGGATATTTTGTTGTTTAGACAGAGTATTAAACGACTCGTCTTCCCTTCTGCGAATACGTTCTGAGTAGTTTAACAACTAGCAATGTTTAACTTCATGGAACTGTGAGTAGCATCTTTATATCTCAGCGATAATTTCGAATAAAACTAGTAACTACAGTGTAGTGAAAAATTTGATAACCGAGGACAAACGATTGCTTTTTGTAATTACTGAAACAATGTGATGATGATGACATTTGAAAAACGAGGAGAAAAAGAATTCATCGGGAGGAAATTTTTGTTGGTTAACAAATTACAAAAAGACTTTGTGCCAAGGTAAAAAATAGGAATGGTAATAGAATTTATTCAAACAATGACAATCGCTTCATTTGAAGTATTAGAAAAAATTTAATACAGTGTTACTCAGTATAGAATACGTGTCAGATGAGAAAATTATGCTGCGTTTAAGCAAAAAACGCAAATAGAATTTCGTAAATGATGCCTGAAACCAAAATATTGACCGAAAGCGGATATTTTGTTGTTTAGACAGAGTATTAAACGACTCGTCTTCCCTTCTGCGAATACGTTCTGAGTAGTTTTACAACTAGCAATGTTTAACTTCATGGAACTGTGAGTAGCATCTTTATCTCTCAGCGATAATTTCGAATAAAACTAGTAACTACAGTGTACTGAAAAATTTGATAACCGAGGACAAACGATTGCTTTTTGTAATTACTGAAACAATGTGATGATGATTTATAACTATACTAGCCTCGTACCCGCGACTTCGTACGCGTGGATTAAGATTTTTTTGCCAGAATTAAATGTAGTAAGTTGTTGGTAACGAAGGATTAGTCCCCATCGAGTTGGCATAATATGACAGGAAAGCTATCGCTATATCATTCTACCGTCGAACCTGCCTCTTGAAGAGAATCAATTTCCAACATATTTCTGTCACTATTCGATAAGAACTCAAAATTTCGTGACTACAACTGTTAATCATACTGGAAATAAATATCCTGTGCCCTTCAGCCCTTCATACACATTTCCTTATAAAATTACATCACAACAATATAGCCATTTAGTCGTCAAAACGTAACAAAAAGACAGAGAATTACTTCCGTATTTATAATAATATTACTGTGGTTCACACTCACACACTGACTGTGAACAACACCTGAGGGATCATTATAACGTAAAAAGTGTACACCTACAACATTGCAAGACTACCTACGATTTGCCTCGCATTGCGCCCCTAACTTTCTAATATCTACAGTTTAACATTCAATACGAATAACCTACGACCCACGCTTGACTCTTACGATGAAAAACAATTTTTAAAAATCTTAGCCTCCACGGAGATTTGAACCGGAGACCACGACGTACGTAAGCCTGTGCCCTTCATACAGATTTCCTTATAAAATTCCATCACAACGATATAGCCATTTGGTCGTCATAACGTATCAAAAAGACAGAGACTTACATCTCTAATTATAATAATAATATTACTGTGGTTCACACTTACACACTGACTGCGAACAAAACCTGAGGGATCATTATAACGTAAAAAAGTATACACCTACAACATTGCAAAACTACCTACGATTTGCCTCGCATTGCACCCCTAACTTTCTAGTATCTACGGTTTAACATTCAATCCAAATAACCTACGGCCCAGGCCTGACTCTTAAGAAGAAAAACAATTTTTAAAAATCTTATCCCCGACGGAGATTTGAACCGGAGACCACGACGTTCGTAAGCCAGCGCTTTAGCCACTCAGCTGCCAGGCCATTATGGGGAAATTCGGTACGGAGTCGTCCACATCCAACGTGTCTGTCTACCGCCATATTTCGAAGTTATGAGACAAATGTGTTATTTATACAGATAATTTTTCAACCAGATGTAGACAGTATTTTTCTCCTTGTTTCAAAGGATAAGTGTGCAAAGTTTCATCCAGAACGGATAAAAACTGTGGATTTGTATGAAGAACAAACAAAAGAAAAAACCAACAAACAAACATACCTCCATCTTTACATATAAAGATTACTGTGGTTCACACTTACACACTGACTGCGAACAAAACCTGAGGGATCATTATAACGTAAAAAAGTATACACCTACAACATTGCAAAAATACCTACGATTTGCCTCGCATTGCACCCCTAACTTTCTAGTATCTAGGTTTAACATTCAATCCGAATAACCTACGGCCCAGGCCTGACTCTTAAGAAGAAAAACAATTTTAAAAAATCTTATTCCCGACGGAGATTTGAACCGGAGACCACGACGTTCGTAAGCCAGCGCTTTAGCCACTCAGCTGCCACGCCATTATGTGGAAATTCGGTACGGAGTCGTCCACACAACGTGTCTGTCTACCGCCATATTTCGAAGTTATGAGACAAATGTGTTATTTATACAGATAATTTTTCAACCAGATGTAGACAGTATTTTTCTCCTTGTTTCAAAGGATAAGTGTGCAAAGTTTCATCCTGAACAGATAAAAACTGTGGATTTGTATGAAGAACAAACAAAAGAAAAAACCAACAAACAAACATACCTCCATCTTTACATATAAAGATTACTGTGGTTCACACTTACACACTGACTGCGAACAAAACCTGAGGGATCATTATAACGTAAAAAAGTATACACCTACAACATTGCAAAAATACCTACGATTTGCCTCGCATTGCACCCCTAACTTTCTAGTATCTAGGTTTAACATTCAATCCGAATAACCTACGGCCCAGGCCCGACTCTTAAGAAGAAAAACAATTTTAAAAAATCTTATTCCCGACGGAGATTTGAACCGGAGACCACGACGTTCGTAAGCCAGCGCTTTAGCCACTCAGCTGCCAGGCCATTATGGGGAAATTCGGTACGGAGTCGTCCACATCCAACGTGTCTGTCTACCGCCATATTTCGAAGTTATGAGACAAATGTGTTATTTATACAGATAATTTTTCAACCAGATGTAGACAGTATTTTTCTCCTTGTTTCAAAGGATAAGTGGGCAAAGTTTCATCCAGAACGGATAAAAACTGTGGATTTGTATGAAGAACAAATAAAAGGCAAAATCAACAAACCAACAAACAAACATACATTTATCTTTATATATAAAGATTACTGTGGTTTACACTTACACACTGACTGCGAACAAAACCTGAGGGATCATTATAACGTAAAAATGTATACACCTACAACATTGCAAGAATACCTACGATTTGCCTCGCATTGCACCCCTAACTTTCTAATATCTACGGTTTAACATTCAATCCGAATAACCTACGGCCCAGGCCTGACTCTTACGATGAAAAACAATTTTTAAAAATCTTATCCCCGACGGAGATTTGAACCGAAGACCACGACGTTCGTAAGCCAGCGCTTTAGCCACTCAGCTGCCAGGCCACTTCGAGGAAACTCGGTACGGAGTCGTCCACATCCAACGTCTCTGTCTACCGCCGTATTTCGAAGTTATGAGACACATGTGTTATTTATACAGATAATTTTTCAACCAAATGTAGACAGTATTTTTCTCCTTGTTTCAAAGGATAAGTGTGCAAAGTTTCATCGAGATCGGATAAAAACTGTGGATTTGTATGACGAACAAACAAACCAACAAACAAACCAACAAACAAACAAACAAACAAACATACATTCCTCTTTATATATAAAGATAATATGATTCATAAACGCGCAAATATGTTTTCTATTCAAAATTGTACAGTTGGTGATAAACCTCAGGAAGATAAACTGATATCGAACAGTTCCACACATTAATGTAATAAACAAAAACTGTAAGTAAAGTAAGCTAAAAATAACAGTTAAAAACAGAATTATTCCTGAAATTAGATAAATAATACGAGTTAAACAAAGACTTGTATATAAGTTGTTTCAGGGCAATGATAATGGTCTAATAAACAGACACGCATATGCCATAACGAGGTTTTTTCATTTGTTAACTGCTGTAAACGGATAAAAAAAACAGCATTAGTATAGCAGATAAGCATAACGGCTTAAGTGTTAAAAATGTGACTTATAAACCTTTTCCGTTGTTTGCATGGTTATATTATATACTAGCATTTGCCCGCTGCTTCACGCGCGCGTGCCTTGGCAGGTGTGGAAATTATTTACCGATTTTATTCTCTTATCAGACATTAACGTGGAAAGGCATGAACTGTTAATGTATTCTGAATAGTTTCGTTTGTTTCGGTTAATACGTTAGGTTCGGTTTTCATACTGATGTCAGAGAGTTGTTTTATTCATATTTTAACGTGATGCAATTGATTCAATAGTAGAAAAGGTTCCTGAAAAATTAACAGTAGTAATTCGTGGTTGTAATTATTGTGCGAAGTATAAACATTTATTGTTTAGAAAGGCTTTCACGGTTCAAACGACATTATTTCTTCTGTGCGCTTTCAGAAGCTATGGATTTAGAGTATAGAACCCGGTTATAGGTCAATCGCTTTTCTCGGTGCAGGTTACTTTCATTTCCTCTAGCTATTTCATCTTGTTCTCTTTGACGTTGCAGGCGATGTTGTCGGTCTATTTCACTCTCATTTAGCCGATTTCGGCGACATCTGCAGAAGTTGACCCCGACAGATTAGATCTCTTTCGCAAGGGCATATCATAAACTTTTATACTTACCCAACTCACAGCACTAATAATTAAACCGTTTTCACAGCTGTAATTATCACTATGCGTGAACTTTGGCTGCGAGTATATAGATGAGCATAAACTTGGTTACAATATAGAATATCTGTGGTAGTAATAAATAATATTATTTCTGAAAGCAATATTTAACTCAGCTAAAACATAATATTTTTAAATGCTGATATGGAGGATAACCGTGGTACCGAAAATTTAAATGGATATATAACAGTTGTAACGTTAAGAAAGCTGATATTATAATCATTATGTGTAATTTTTTTTGGCGATTTTATGTGTAAACTTTGCCTGGGATTATAAGGTATAAGCTTTGTTAAGGATGTATCTGTGGATATAATGAAAAATATTGTTTCCATCATACTTAACTAAAAAAAGTTTATTTTTAAATGTGGATACCGAGGATTGCAACATAACCGCGGTGCCATAAATTTATGTAAATATAGCAGTAATCTACGACTTAGTCCTCTTGGAAGTGTTCTGAAATATAAAAATTCGTTACCAATAATCACAGCATCTCAATTTTTCTGATTTATTTATTTTTTGTTGTTTTTTATTTTTTGTTGTTTGGATATTGGTTTTATTTTATGTTGATACACCATCAATTATTCCTGCTTTAAAATAGAAATTTACCTGAATTGGAGCTACTCTTGATTTCAAATCGTCGTATCATTACTGTCATTATTTCAGTCAGATATAATTAATCCAAAAATGTCGAGATGTGATCATGGTACAGTTTATGTAGTAACGTGCATGTAACTGAAACAATTATTTCTGAGTGGCAACATTATCGCAAGTTGTGAATCTCTTGAAATGCAACCTGACAGCTGATATGATGCTTTGCTATAGGCCTAAGAGACGATGCCTGTAGCTTTATAATCTACGCGGTGTAGCATTAGGATATGAAACATTTTTAATTTAAGTTTCTTTCAATATAGCCGTATTTTCTATGTAATTATTTCAGTCGCATGCAAGTACCTGGCGAAACAACAGCCTGGACCAGATGACAATTGACTCGTTTTGTTTAGCATCAGGCATAATGGGTTTAGTTTTAAAATTTACGCGGTGTAGAATAGAATTTTAGGATGCCTAGTTATATTTGAAATAAAAATTCGTTACCAATAATCACAGCATCTCAATTTTTTCTGATTTATTTATTTTTTGCTGTTTGGATATTGGTTTTTATTTTATGTTGATACACCATCAATTATTCCTGCTTTAAAATAGAAATTTACGTGAATTGGAGTTAATCTTGGTTTCAAATCGTCGTATCATTATTGTCATTATTTCAGTCAGATATAATTAATTCAAAAATGTCAAAATGGATCACGGTACAGTATATGTACTAATGTGCATGTAACTCAAGCAATTATTTCTGAGTGGCAAAATTATCGCAAGTTGTAAATCGATTGAAATGCAACCTGGACAGTGATGACAGCTGATATGCTTTGTTACAGGCCAAAGGGACGATGCTTTTAGCATTATAATTTACGCGGTGTAGCATTAGGATATGATTTTTTTTTTTATTTGAGTTTCTTTCAATATATCCGTATTTTCTATGTAATTATTTGTGTCGCATGTACCTGAATTTTCGGATGCCTAGTTATATTTGCACGTTATAGCCACGAGACATATTAATCGAATAAAGTACTTCCAAATATGTGCAATTCCGCACAAGTCATTATGAAAGAAGTATGTTTTATTACTTGCTGATATTTAAAATAGCTGTTTTTCAGACATCGCTCTTCGAGAAAAAACTGAATTTCGTATTAAGTATTGGCTTATTGTGGCTGTATTGTACAGCATTCACGTAGCAATTTTGTTCCAGAGACAAACTGTATAACAGTCTACCAGAGACAATACATGTCTTCAATATTTGTAATATAACTTTTTCGTAATTCAACAGACCTGTTACAATTCAAGTAAATGCTGATTATACTTGATTCACGTATTCTTTTTATTTTGAAGTACTGTGGTCCAGAAAAATGAATCGGAGAAGTAAAAAAAAAAAAGGAAATCCTAAATTTTGTCAGGTCTCTTTATGAAAGGAGTGACCGTCTGAATGTGTATAATTATCTGTGGTCTACAGTTTCACATTTCTGAAGTTTTTTACTGACTTGCTTCTTCCCGTGGTACATATTAGTCGTTAGCTACTTCTGCAGATGTTGATCAGCAACATTAGCTTTAAAAATTTGGAAACACCATGCAAATTGATGCGGTAGTTTTTGCGTTATTAGAGATCAAGCCTCACTACAATCGCAGCTTGCTTACAGATTTATAATAGTATAGATTTATTTATTCTGAGTGATTTCTCAGCAGATGTACGGTAATCTCATTTCTATCATGTAGATTTTTAGCCGTGCAGCTACGGCGGTTAGACTCAGAGGTTTAAGCACTAAAACGGTTTTTATTCATACATAATGTTCCGTTATTAAAAAAAAAACAACAAAAAAACAAAAAAAAACAAAAAACAAAAAACATGGTATGGCATGTACTCTATGGTAACACCTTGTTAAACCAAGCAAATATTATGTCACCAGAAACTATCCTCCACAATTATTTGACGATATTTTGCAATGACGGCGCGTGATAGGTGATTGGTAAAGTTCTGGACTTCCATATGGATGGACGCAGCTTCCAATCACTGTTTGGTCATCAAAATTACGGTTTTCCATGGTTTCCCCAAAACACACCAGTTGAATAATGGGATGGTTTAATCAAATTGCCATTACCCCATTTCTTCCTATACCTTGCAATAAGTCCTCCCGCCTCTGATGACTTTGAAGTCGATGTCACGTAAAACCATTTATAAACAGGGTGTTTCTAGATGTATAACGTTTGTTTAATGCTTTGTAGAATTTATTACATAAGATGTAAAATTGTAATTAGTACATGAAATAAAATATCAACTCAAACAGTTATATCTACAAGTTTACAAGTGTTCAATGTGAGAACCTCTCGTCACACGGCGCTCATTAAGTCGATAGCCCATTTCTTCCAAATGTTGATTAGTTTTTGTGGTGTAATTATTGCAACAGCTGCCTCAGCCCTGATTTTCGGTCGGGTACTTATGCTGGTAGTGGAGGCAGGTACACACGATCCATTATGAACCCCAACAGGTGGAAATCACGAGGCGTCAGACTGGGAGAATGTGGAGAACATGTGAAAGTAACTCTGTATTTTTTTTCTTTGTACCTTTTATGCCTAATCCTTCCGTCGAGTACAGTGACATTCAACGAATCGCGTACGTCGTTATGCCTGTGAGGTGGTGCACCATCTTGCTGCCAAAAGAATATATTGGGGTAGTAGCCATATTTGTAGAGCATCAAAGTAGGAAGTACCAGTTACAGTTGTTTCTCCAAAGAAGAAATGCGCGCATTATTTGTGTTCACGTGTTTACAGACGTGAAATGTGGATCCATCACTGAAAACAACATGATCCAGAAAATTTTAGTCGTCGTGCAACAACATTTTTTGTTGGCACGTAAACCATGGTCTGTAGGCTTTAGATACTGTAACAAATTCAAACGATAAAGACTAGCTTTCCGAATTGATTTCTTCTGGCTACGTGTGAAAGACTCTCTCCCTGTCAGTCAGCCATGCCATTTGCTATCCATTCCTTTAAGTGGGTAGAGTATCGTGAAGTTTTTGTTTTCAGACATTTACATCCATTAATTACAACGTGTTACGGCTTCATTTTTTGATGCGTCCCCTGCATGTTTATAAGGGGGTTTTGTGTCTGATGTGCAGCTTTATAGAATTTGGGCACTAGTTCCTTGAATCTGGTTACTAGAATCGGCATTTCTTGGCTTTTGTGGGAAATCGGCAGTTGAGATGTAGGGCTCTAAGTTGTTGGAGTGTTCTTTTCTTACAGCATTTAGTTTTTCTGTGCTAATTGTAGTTGTGAGATTTATTTCTGTTTCTGTAAGTAGTTTTTGATTGATATCAGTGATGAGAAAGTCACTGAAGAATTTACCTTTGTAGCGTGGGTCTAAAAACGTTGCTATTTGGAACAATATATTTTTATCAATTTCTGAAAAACGAAAATTTAATTCATTCTTCAAACAAGACAAAAACTCAAGAACGACGGGTGTGCAGATATTGGGAGTTTCCCCTCTGTTAGCAGGAATTTGCATCTCATCATACAATTTATTTAATGCTCGTACTAGAGGAATAATGTCGGATATGCACATGTTTTGTGTGCTCAAATTTTTTGTGGTTGCCTCCAGAGGGTTCAGAATACTCACTAATTCTTGAATTAAAATACACTCATCGGCACCAAGCTGGTCTATTTTATTATTAGTAGAATAAAGTGATAGGGAATCCTTAATAAAATCAAGTCTTTCCAACATATAATAAGTAGAATTTCAGCGTGTCGGCGAAACTTGCAAACCTTTTAAAACTTTTTGATTGAGTCGACCTTGTATTTTTTAAAATTCTTGCTTTGCCATTGTAGAGTGATTGAAATGTCCTGCAATATTTCTGCATTTAGAAGGTAATATGGAGATTGCATCAACTTTCTTAATAGCTTCTTTCACCACCAGATGCAGCTGATGTGCTGTACACTCAATATTGTTTATGTCAGATAAAGTGCAGGCGCTCTTCATGTTGGACCATCCATTCTATTTCAGGATTCCCCAATCTTCAAGCATACTTTCAAATATTGCCGAAACGTAATCTCCCGTGTGACGTTCTTTAAGAATCTCCGCTTTCAAAACGATATTTTTTCTTATAAAGTTTTTTTTAATGCCATGACATGTTAAGGATAATAATGAAACACCTGAGGAAGAATCTGACCAGATATCTGATGAGAAGGAAACATTCTCAAAATCCTTCAACACATTCTTTATTTTCGATGACACTTTATCGTAAAGTTCGTTGCAAACAAGTTCAGTAAAATATTTCCTGCCTTTTAGAATATAATTTGGAACAACATGATCCATCAAAAAATGTTTGCCAAAATTCTCTTTTTACCGTTTGTAAAGATATTCTCTGCTGAATGTTTTCGTCGGCAATCTTCTTAGCTGAGTCTTCTTTTAAGAATAAATCATATTCTTGCGGGTGTTTGCTCTGAAGGTAATTTTTTAATGAAGTTGTGCCATTGCCTTTACGGGAATATACTCCTTCACAGATTCTGCATTTTGCAGATTCGTCTTTTACTATCATAAAATACATCCATACTACAATGCTAAACTTTTTAGTGAACATTGTTTTTATTTCAATTTCGCTTATAACTGCTCCAAAATAACACAAACGTACATAATCTACACTAGCCTATCTCACACTAAGGTCGCAGCAAGTCGCGTATGTGGAACGATTGCCGACAGTCAATGCGACCGTCGATCGTAGTTGCAACTTTAACCGTCGGTCCAAGGTCACACGTCACAAGGTCCGTATCCGTATTGGAATTCGCGGATCTGGAAGCTAATGATCCGTATCCGCGGATATACATTTGTAACGATCCGGCACATCACTATACACGACAAAACAATATAACAAACACAAACACATTGTAATCGGAAAAAATGAATAAAATCTGCTAACTTTACAACGCGAAAAAATTCAGTGGAGAAACACCAGGATTCTGATATACCAATGGAAAAATTCGACTACCACCACTCGAAGCACTTCCACAAGAATTTCTAACATTACATGACCTGGGAAACTCCATTATCGATACACATAGTATTAATCCTCAGAATACCACTGTTCTCTACTGAACTGCCATTACAATTTAAAACACTGCAATTTCCAATCAAATAAGCCTAGAGTTTTACAATTAACAAAGCGCGAGGACAAACTTTAAAACATTGCGGCATCAACCCCAAAGACTTCTGCTTCTATCACGATCAACTATATGTAGCTTCCTCTCGAGTAGGAAATTCGAAAAATTTGAACATATACACCCGGACAACAAAATGAATAAAATTGTTTATAATCAAGTAATGCAAAAGTTACAATTTGTTTTCAGTAAAAAAAAAGTACCTTTGACATTCTTTTATTCAAACTGCCACACAATCTCATAACAACTCCCTCAGCGAAGTCTGGTACCTCAGCTAATATGTGTATAATGCGGATAATGTTCTTATAATAGATTACATTTATCCTCGACTCCTGCAAAGGGAAAAAGTTTGTTCATTCATAATTTAGGACAAAATTTGTGATTTAAATAGTTTTTTCCAGTTTAAAGAGACCTTAGTTTTATTTTTTTCAACAAATCCCAAACTACTGATACTATATGTAGCTTGCTATCACGTAGGAATTTCGAAAAATGCTTTGTGGATGTGTGAACTTCCTTCTTCTTCGTTTTTATAAGTAACTCGTTTTCACTTACCTGATACTCTGCTACCAGACATAAGTCACACTTAACTTCACTCATATATTCACCTCTACTTTCAAATGAGAAAAAAGTGCTGGAAAATATATCACTCGTCACTTTTTTAAAAGCTTACTGTCGAGATTCTGTATAAAATAAGCCCAGAAATTTCGTACAAATATTATTTATGTCTGAGAATGTCAGAAAGATACTGAAAATTATTTGAAGAAAGCCACAAGTGCAAGAGCAAGTTCGACAGTGTAACCGAGCAAATGATAGACTCATTCAACCTACAACAGGTTGGCTGAAACGTTAGGATGTAATAAATCGAAGTGTAAAAGATTGTCGTAGATGCGAATATACACCGATATGACATGATTGTGATCTCTGGCAAATCACCTTCTACGTGAAGTCTAATCTTAAGTCTCTATATCTCTTTTAGTGGGCTAGCAGGAATAAAAAGAAAATGAGTAATTTTCACAAATATGTATAGGATCCTCATGTTGAAAGTTTTAGAGGAATAGCAGTAAACAGGACGGCAGAGTTTTAGTTTTTTGGAATATGCTCTGCAGTCTGTTGCTCGAGTTGTTTGTGTTAAACTTTCGTTTTTCAATGAAATATACTTCAAGTACGCACATATACTTCGGTGCATATTACTGTAAACATATTTATGTAAGGAATCGTTGGCTAATGGCTAATATTAATTTTCGACAATAATTTTTGATGAAAATTTTAAAGGAAAAAAATGAGTATGTACAGATTTGAACTCGATACCAATCGATTGCTAATACCAGTCACCACCATCAGACTATGGATCACTTCTCTAACGTGTGAGGGTTTCTTGGAATATAAGCCTCTCCTGAAAATCATATGTCCTGCTGTTTCTCAAATATACGTTGGTTTACGTGTACTATATATATATATACTATATACTTTTAAAACATTTAACTGGAGATTGAAACTATGAGCAGGAATGTAAACTGTTTTACTGTTTAATCTTGTGAGTCAAACCTTCGTATCTGCACCGCGAAAAATCCATATTCCAGAAGTGAGATTGCAGTACACCTGTCACTCAGAATCATTAAGTGTATAATATACCCATGAAACATCGGGAAACGTTTGTAAATCATATTACATAGCCATCAAAGAACATCACCTTCCTGCAGTGATTGCAAAGAGCGATCGTTAGTCCTCAGTTATTCATTTTTTTCCTACTTCATTGCTACTGGTTTATTCAAAAATAGCGCTGAGACATAACTATGCTACACCCAGTTCAGTGAGGTTAAAGATTGCGAGCTGTTAAAGCAGTCAGAACGTCGTCGCAGAAAGGAAGACGAACTTCGTTCGAGGTAACACTGAGAGATTTAATCCTCTGTGCAAACAAAAAAATATTCAATTTCGATCAAAGTTTCCGTTTCACACACCACTTTTGAAATTGTCATACGGTTTATTGCAAATCATTGTGTAATCTTCTTATGTGACACGTAATCTTTACTGAGTTACAGGATATTTCTTTTTTTCCCCAAAACTTCAAATAAAACAACTGTCATTGTTTTAACATGTTCATCTACCATTATGGTTTTTTACCTTGCAACATAAACATTTAATAATTTGGCAACCGACTAAAACTTTCTCTGGATGAATTCCTTTTCTCCTCGTTTTTCAAATGTTTATTGGTTGATATTACTACACTGCATAAACTTTCGTTACTCTGAGACAGTGAAAAACAAACTTTTTTAAATTGTTAGTTTGTGTTAATGATTACTAATCAATCCAGTCTGAAGCGTACTTCTTTCAATGTTTCTTCAGATGTTTTGATTTTAGTCAAAGATACAATTTGTTCTTACTTATAGGAAGCAATAAATATTCCAGCAGATCCGAACTTCTATAAATAAATGCATAGTCTTAAGCAGTGTTAGTTTCTCTCGTTTGCTTACTTGTACAAGCCTCATCACTCCTGCGAGTTGACTGTTGACTATTTAAATTCTTCTGCGGATCTAGATTTCTATCGTCTCTAGCACGATTCAATCTAGTTTTTTGTTTATATTTGTGAGTATCCTTTTATAATATTCACAAAATCCCGACAGCACATTGATCAGCACAAATAATTGTACATCGATGTAACTATTTCCAGGAATTAGTGTAACCTATCCTGCTTTGTTAGACACGCCAGTTTGTCGAGGATCCACAGAAATATACATCGTTAAGTTCTAAACGAAATTCATCAAAGAAAACAGCAAAACATTTTATGTGAGAAATGAATATGTATCTCCCGTTCCGTCAGATTTCAAAAATCTTTTATCAGTAACTTTTGCACATTAGGCTATATGTATGTTGGTTCTTAATATATATACGAATCTCGGTTGACGTATGCGATTGAACACCCAAATCTGTTTGCTCTTCACTGACTATTTTCCACAATGGAATGGTTGAACAAGCACCTTTTAATTCTTCACGGAATGGCCTAACGGTCGTAGGAAGAGCAAGCACGTTGGTAGGTATTAACGGTTTCATTGTCTGTTTGTAAAACAGTTGTAAAATTTGATTTAAATTAACAGTCATTACCTCGTGAAATTTGACAAACATAAGGAAAGGTATCAAGACTTCTCTTTGTTGTCTTTTAAATGCCTGCCTGATCCCACGATTGGATGGGGGTGGGGGGCGGGGTGTATTTACGATTAATTCAATGATTAGAGCTTCTACTTGATAAATTAGTGGTGGATTTTGACCACGATTATCACTAGTGTTCATGGACTGGTATAACAACGCGATTTTAATGTCACAGTTATAATAGTATAACACCGACCACACAATGAAACTTATGCAAATAAACACTTATAATTTGTCATAGATCTGTATTCCAAGAAAAAAAGTTCAAATTGAACAAGCAAAGACCGCAATTAGCACTGTAGTTTATTACAACAATCACTGCACCTCGGAATCTCAGTATAGGTTCTTCAAGCACATAATTCGACAGTGCTATAGCTTCCGGTTAGCATGCGATGCGAAGACCACAGCCAGAGTTTTTGTTCCGTTCCTGAAGCACGAAGATCGAATCCATATACCAGATTTTTCATATAACACTCACTGAAACACTACTTCGCGCTGTCAAAGTAATTCAGACTCCTGACATAGTTCTGCGTGATTATTACCACTACGTGAGAATAGCTTAATCGAACTGACATTCCACGCATATCACCGATATTGACAAAACAATTCGTTACTACATGAAATGAAAGGACGCTAGTCTACTGTATTGCGACCTGTTAATATTACCATCGCCCACAATAAATATTTTCATCAATAGTCTCACTAACTTGAGCTTCCTGTCATTAGTGAATCATTATTCTTGAGGACACCATACACTGAATCATAATCTCAATCAAGACCTCAGAATTCCTGCTGCTGATTATGTCACTGAGGTAAGAACTGTTTTTCAATTGTACTCGTCGCTGATCTAACGGATCCTTGAAAAGTGGTCCAGAGTCGATGTTGATTGTTGTCAGTTTGAAGAATTGCATTTTTGGCCTTTTTGATGCTATCTTTAGTTGTTGGTGACGCTTCAATTTGTAAGCACCAAACAAACCTCATGGACTGTTACTGAATTATTTTATTTCTGGTGGTTATATCCATCGTAATGGATTGTGGGGAGTTTACCTTCTACAATTGGTGAGTTAAAACATAGTATATCACCTTATTTCACATGGAAATATATTTTGTGGTTAATTTTTATCCAACTTACTCTTATACCAACATCTTTCGGATCCTTTGCAGAGATAATTTTACTGTCAATAGAGATTTTATAATAATTCATTTCTGTTGTATACCTTTTACCTGTCGCGTCTTAGATGTAAATGTTTTTGAAACTAGTATCTAGCAAGCAGGAGATAATTATCTCTTAAGGTGCACTCCATTCAAGCGAAGCAAGCGTAGTGTTGCCAGGTCCGGTTTGCTAAAAATCGGGAAGGAAGGTCAAAAAAATCGGGATTCAGGGTTACAAATCGGGATGGCAAAAAAAAAATGTTTAATTCGCATTTATTTTTATAATTTATATTGGGTCGGGTTATTTTCTATGGGAACTGTCTATCATGTGATAGGAACTTATGAATCTAATTTCTAAACATTATCATAATAGTAAGGTTTGTTATCTAGGACAAGTAGCGAAATATTACGGGAAAAAGTGTATTTTGAAGTTGAATTTTAAGAATTTATTTATGCTGTAATAAGTATGAGGTATTTATTTTTTATTAAAATTTTATTTTGTTATTTTTTAATGCGTTAGGTATAGTATTGTTATAAAATTCGCTAAAAACAAAATGAAGTCAGTTTTAACTCGTTCCTCTGCTGTGACATGCTCGAGTGATAATCGGTTTCGTCTCTCAGAACAAATTATTGTAATTAATTAGCCTGGGAAAATATCCTTTCAGCTGCCGCGTTTGGAATCCGTATTGAAGCCATAAAATAAAATATTTTTTGGCAGAAGGACAATATCTTGATTTTTAAATATATTGTGTCATTTCTGTGGCAGCGTTAAGGGAGCGTGCACAAACCACGTAGCTCCATTTTGGCCTCCTGTGAACCCCGCTCCCCCCCCCCTCCCCCCCATACACACACGTAGCACGTAGTTTTTTTCCCTTTTGATTCCAGAAGACATTTTGTACGGTTTTCTCTTGTCAGACTATTGCAAATTATATACGGAGATAATTAACTGAGGGAAATAAATATTCACATGCTGTTGTGAGTTCTGTTCCTCATTTTAACTGTGGAAAATGTTATGAAAGGAAAGCTACGTGGTCTGGCTCGGAACCCCCCCCCCCCACTCCCCCAACGTAGCCCAGCGTAGCCTTCCAGCCAACTCTTCCCCCCGCTTGGACCGAGCCACGTAGTTTGTGTACGGTCCCTAAGTCTTTGTTCTGCGGTGCTGTCTTCACTGTTTCTTTAACGTTACATGTTTTCTCGTAAAGTTCACCCATTTCTAAAAACAAGTCAATTTTTAGTTTGACGCGAAAGTGAGAAAGTCACCTTGCAAATAAAGTGGTTTGAAAAAGTCGAATTTACTTTCACTGAATTCGTACTTAGTCTCTATGTAATTTAAACCACTTCTGTACTAACCACTACAATCTTTTTAATTTTTTAATTTTCGAAATTATTTCATTCGGCAAGTATTTGAAAAATTGCCGCATTGAAGACTTATAAATACATCTTCAATCCTCTGCTTAAATTTTTTAGTGAGTCTGGCCGTTTATCTTAACTTCAGAAACACAGAAATGTTTCGTTTTCGAGACTCGATACAGAATCTTGTAGGGACCTTCAGTGGATTTTGGAACAAAGTCAGGTAAGGTTCTGTTCCTTTATAAGTAAAGAATATCCAGGGCGCAATGGAACACTCGTGTTCTCCTATATTACAGATATAAAGTAATCTTTTAGGACGTCGAATGATTTCGAGACACGTTCAACAGCGGGTAGAAATGACATGTCTTAGGGCTGTAGGAAATTCAGATCCAAGCATCTCACACAGTAAAAGTCTTTTAAAGCTTGAGCACATATTGCATAGTATGAGAAATGACTATGCAGCCTTAGGATAAAATTTTCCTAGTCAGATTTATCCAAACTTATAGCATATTTTACATCGTTATGGAAAATGTGTGCGGGACATCACTGATATAATTTTGTCATTATCATCGCTCATTGACTGTAAAACTGAATTGCGGCAGCCAAAGTTCAAATTTGTGTTGTCCGCACGATTTTTAGTATCAGCATTATTCTCCTTTAGTTGTGTCACTCAATTTTTATCCTTGACTGATACAGTTTCAGTCGCGTCTTCATAAAAATCAAATACGCAAGTTTTTAAATATGTAGCTGGACTGTAAAATTTTACCATCAGTAGAAAAAAAAATTGTTCCGCCGTGATTGGAGGCGTCTGTAGCACACTGTAAAATGTTTCCTTTTTAAGAGCTTCGATCGCTTCTTGAGTAGATGCCGGACTTGAAACATTATGTTCAATCCCATTAGCCTTTGTTCTACCAACTGAAAATTTTTCAGCAATTTTAGAATCGTTATGCAAAGTATGATCGAGCTTTGAGTCACAACCAAGAGAACTGAATGACAAGTTGTTATTGACCGAGTAGTAGTCTTTATGAGTTCGGCACCTTTCTTATTGGGTGCCCATTATTTTAAAAATATTTTCAGGAATGTTGTTTCTTTTTTAAAAAATGTTTGTTACATTTATGGTGTTTGTTATATATCATTTTTGCCACCATGAGATATGTTAAACTTTTTTTGGCACAATGTACAATATGCTTTATATTTATTATTCTTTGATAAAGGAATAGCTTTTTATTCAAACATCAAGAAAAGAAAACATTATTTGTTGTTGTTTCGTCCTCGCAGGGCATCGTTTTATTCTCCTGAATTGGTGTTCGAATAGCTCATTTTGATGAAATTTTGAAAACAATAAAATTATCTTTCCGACATCAACATACGTAAGTACATATCAAATTGGCATACCGTACAAATAGATTCACCCTTTATTCCATTCTGTCTTCTATCCAGTAGATTAAGAGCAGTAAAACCAATATCCCTTCGTCGAAAATTTTTAAAATGTATTTAATCTCGTATAAGAACGTGCGGATATACATATTACTAAACCAGATTGAATAAACTTTCTACCCAAATATTAAACTTTATCTTAAATTCCATGGAGAGAGATGAAATCTTAGAATCCCATGAACAGACTAGTTATACGTAGATTAATTTATTGTATAAATAGCTCTAACACTTACCCACAGGACGTTTATATCTCCTGCCTTAACTGATTAAACTTTACGATATACGAAACTCACGTGAACACAAACAGTGAACGGACAAACGATGAACGATTATAAGTGCGACCGCGTCTCCAGCAAGCAGGAGAGCTTCAACGATTCACATTTGCGGCAAGAGAGAACGGGCCAGCACAAGCGCTGTTGGGAGAGACCATGTACTGGACAAGATATTTGGATTCATGCACGACAATAACGGAAAGAAGGAGCGTACTCACCCCTAACCGAGGAAAGAATTACAGCTTGGGGATCTATCACCGACTCTAGTGCTCCAGGAATCTGTTCAGTGAGCTATTACCACGCTCAAGGGTAGTTGGGTCTGTTACACCATAAGTTGGAATGGTGTTGCTGGTTGGGAGCGATGCGTCTCGACGTGTAACACGCGATTTCATGTTTTGCGTTGAGTGATGGCTTATTATCACTTACTCCAAAAATCGGGACATTTGGCGTCCCGATCACGAGTAAATCGGGACACGTCCCCAGACCCCCGAAAATCGGGACATCCCGCGCAAATCGGGACACCTGGCAACGCTACTCTTATACCAACATCTTTCGGAACCTTTGCAGAGATAATTTTACTGTCAATAGAGATTTTTTAATAATTCATTTCTGTTGTATACCTTTTACCTGTCGCGTCTTGGATATAAATGTTTTTGAAACTAGTGTCTAGCAAGCAGGAGATAATTATCTCTTAAGGTGCACTCCATTCAAGCGAAGCAAGCGGCAAGGTGGTTAGCCAAAAATAATGTAACCTAACTCCTAAGTTCTCGGGTTGAGTGTTTCAGATATATTACTTCCTTTTTAAAATAAAACTGGGGAAGTTCACATAACATCTTCAGGTTATAAAAACGACGGTGGTTCAATCATAAAATGAGATCTATATTGTCATGTAATTATTCTTTTGTCGGAGACCATACACCATGCAGCCATGTCTGACCAATTTGAAACTTGTTTTATTTCATTCAGTTTATAATATATTTTTCAAAAACTAGGATTACAGAAAGGAACATGATTTATTGCTGCGTATTTCTTCATTTCATAAGATGTTGGACAATTCAACTAGATGCTGCATATTTCATCATAATGAAATATATTTTTTTATTAAAAAAAAGATTTAAAATTTTAAACTAACGCCTATTGCAGACCTTCAAAAACAAAACAAAATATATATCCCAATAAATTATTTGTCAAGTACCATATTTTCGACACTTTTCTTTCGATTTGTTAAGGTATCTGGTTAGTTATTTTGGGAAAGCCACGTGTAAATAGTGGCTTCCCGCAGGGAACGTAATCGTAGGTAATTGGTGAGCGATTTCTCTCCTCACTCCCGCCGACCGCAGGCACCCGAAATTCGGCAGCAGCAATTCGGCCAGTAATAGCGCAAAAAGCGGAAATCCACTCACCTTATGACTGTAGCGTCGATTCGCTTGGTCAGGCTGTAATGTGACACCGACTGTTATCTTCAGCAAGGTGTAACTTGAGTGCACTGAAACTGACCTGTGAAATACTATTCACACGTAATTTTATTTCTTACTAGCTGATACCCGCGACTTCGTACGCGTGGATTGAGAATTTCTTTGCCAGAATTGAATACAGAAAGTTCTTCATGAGTATCCGCTTCTTGGGTTCTAATAACTTTAGCTGCTAGTGCTCTGCTATAGCTACAACTTAGGCCAGTTTACGCCCACACGGCACGTCAAAGAAGAAAGCAAAATAAACTGGGGCCAGAAATATTTAAGCAGACACAAAGTAATAGGACAGATAAATTCGACATCTATACTAAATAATACGCGTTTTCTCTAAACGAAATTTATTAACAAATTATACACTAACATAATGCGCGAGAAGCATAGCTTGAGCAAGCGACGTAACATTAGAGACTAACACACACACATTCGTCTCTCTGTCGCCATTCGATAAGTTTTTAAATTTTCGTGACTACAATTGTTAATCATACCGGAAAAAAAAAAAAAAAAAAAAAAAAAAAAAAAAAAAAAAAAAAAAAAAAATGTCCTGTGCCGTCCCTAAGGATTTCCTTGTCAAATTCCGTCAATTTTAGTATAGACATTTAGTTGTCAAAACGTAACAAAAGACAGAAACTTACTTCCGAATTTATAGTATTATTACTGCACATCACACACACACTGACTGAGGATCACCCCTGAGGGATCAATATAACGTAAGAAAGTGTACACCTACAGCAGTGTAAGACTACCTATGATTTGTCTCGCATTGCAACCCTAACATTGTGATATCTACAGTTTAACATTCAATCCGAATAACCGACGGCCAAGGCGTGACTCTTACGATCAAAAACAATTTTTAAAAATCTTAGTCTTCATGGAGAGTTGAACCGGTGACCAAGACCCAAGCATTACTAAGCAAGCGCTTTAACCACTCAGCTACATGACCACTTCACGGAAAACCGTACGGAGACCTCCATATCCAATGCGTCTGTCTATCGCCATTCAGTAATATTTCGAAATTTTAAGACAATATGTATTATTCATACAGATTATTTTTCAACCAAATATAGACAGTATTTTTCTACTTGTTTCAAAGGATAAGTGTGCAAAGTTTCATCGAGATCGGATGAAAACTGTGGATTTGTATGAAGAACAAACATATATACATTCATCTTTATATATATAGATTATAATTCTCTCAAACTTGGCATAACTCGCCAACAATGAAATAAGAAGCTTAATTCGCTTCAGTGTTCAAGCACGCTAACTTCACGGTCGCGGACCGTGAGCGTAATAATAGTAACCTATAAAGAGAAAAAGATCCAAATACCGCTTAGGCCAGTGGAAATCTGAATTACGCCAACTGACCTGAAATCCACCGCGAACCCAGATGCCCGCGGCCGACGGAAAGATAGATAAAAAATCGCTCAACCATGCTCCCCCTCTTAAAAGTTCTTAGGACATTAAAAAAAAAAAAAAAAAAAAAAAAAAAATTGCCACCACATTATGGGATATTCTAAGTTGTGACATGAAAATTAAAACTAACCTTGCTGATTTAAAGCAATAATGAGGATAGGGGTTGAGGGTTTGAATGACGGAGAATTAAATTAATAGGCTATTAATGAAATTGATATATTAAAAGGAATGAAAGAAAAAAAAATATTGTGATGGTATGGGATAAAGTTTAACCACAGGACGCTTGAAAGTGCCGAACCGTGTCTTTACCATCGCCGCCCGGGTGACATTGTCTGAACCAGGATAAGTTTTAATAATCACCCCTAAGTGCCAGTTCAAATGGGGAGAATCATCCTGCCCCACAATTACAACTGTACCAACTTGGACAGGGTTACAGGTGTCGGCCATTTATGTCTAATTTGCAGGGTGTGCAAATATTCAAGTCTCCATTTTTTCCAGAATGACTGGACCATCTGATCTAACAGCTTCTTACGTTGGTTTAGATTCGAACAGGACATGTCGGCGGCCGGTAAGTACTATAGTGGAGTTGACGTCAAAAAATGTGCAGGAAAAATAACTTCTGGGCATGGATCCGACGACACCACATTAAAAGTTCGCGAATTCATAACACATTCGATCTGAACTAGAACCGTTTTTAGTTCTTCACAAGTGAGGAGTTTATTTCCAGTCACTCTAAATAAATGTGTCTTCAAGCTATTTGTATTAGACTCCCACAAAGCTCCGAAATGCGGAGCACGCGGAGGAATCATTTTCCACTTGATACGGCGACTACTCAATTCAGGTTTTAGAGCTTTGTTCAACTCTTCTAACTGAGCTTTGGCACCTACAAAATTGGTACCATTGTCTGAATATAGACAAGGTCCTCGTCTTGCAATAAAGCGCTTGAATGCGGCTTAGTATGTATCAAACGTTAAGTCTGAGACTAGCTCTATGTGTATAGCCTTAGTGACTAGGCACAAAAAAGACAAATGTACGCCTTTTGAGAGTGTTGACCACGACGTCGTGTAATGGTTATTGTAATCCAACCTGCGTCATCTACTCCAGTATGAACGAAAGCCTTAGCTTCCCGTACGCAACAGGGAGGCAAATCTGCCATTTTCGGAGTAGGATGAATTGGGTTAACTCTAAAACAAAAATTAGATTTACGTACCATGGACCGAACAAAATCCTCGCAACTAAATTACAGTAGCGCTGCCACAAAATAGATATTAACAGACCAGCCGCCACATGGCAATTCAAAACATGATTATGTCTGATAATAAGATGCACAACATGGTCATGCTTGGGAAGTAGCGCTGGATGTTTAGCTTCGAAGGGTAAGTCCGACTTAGACAGTCGTCCAGCAATTCTTAAAATACTTTCTTCATCAAGAAATACTAACAAATTTCGCAGCTTCTTCGAAGGCAAGTTATTCTTTTTCAGAAGAGCAATATCTACTGCAAAGTGCACATGTTGTACCGCACGAATTATAGCCCTTTCAGCAAAGGACACATTCTTTAGTCCACCAGAAGGGGAAATGTTCTTATAAATCTAAAAATGTAAATCAAAACTCTCAATATTTTGTCCCAAGAAGAGACGCACTGAGATAAACCATACAGCACGAAAGATTCAGGTAGAGTGGTAGTAATGGTGAAAACATTCGTCTTGTGTTCCGGTAATGCCTTGTAATCACCCGAAGACAACGATTTAATGGGCCACTCAGAAGTGGTACAATGCATCCAAGACGGTCCATTCCGCCACAAGCTTGAGAAACTAATTGTGACGGTAACATACCTCGAGAGAGGCAGTCACTTGGATTTTCGATTCCTGCAACATGGAAGAAGTTCTGCGGAGCAAGGTTCTGTTGACATTGAGCTACCCTATTACGCACAAAAACAGACCAACGATGCGGGGAAAAATGTATCCAAGATATTGCTACAGTGGAGTCTGAAAAGGCATAGGTGCCTGCTATATGGACTCGATCTCGATAAGTTTCGTAAAATAATCTAACTAAGTTCGACATCAGAAGCGCGGCGCATAACTCGAGACGCGCAAGTGTAGCTATTTTGGTAGGTCAAACCAGGAACTTGGCACATAACAGTCGAACTGATATGCCAGACGCATCAGTAGTGTGTAAATATATCACAGAACCATAACTGTTCATACTTCCGTCACAAAAGGCAAAAATATTGACCTTGTAGTCCTTTGATGCACCTACATGACGAGGGATTTCCACAGTGGAAAGAAGAGGTAATTGTTATGTGAGCGCCGCAAATCGGCGTAACACACTCTCGAGCGGGGTATTACCCCAATCAATTTTACTTAGCCACAGTTCCTTAATTAACAACTTGGCAAACAAAATAACAGGAGCGACCAGACCCAAAACATCAAACAAACGAGCCACTACAGATAATATGTTCCGCTTCGTGCACTTTTCGCAGACTTGGGCCTTGGTGAGGAAGAAAACGTCATCTGTAGGTTTCCAAGCTAACCCTAGAACCTTAGCTGACGACACTGCGTTTCCTTCTGAAAAGTTTACTGGGTTGCGATGAGAATCAGGAAGACTATCGAGTGACCCAGAAGAATTGCTAGTCCATTTCACTAAATAAAAAGCTCCAGACTTCAACAACGAGATTAATTCTCGGGATAGACGAAAAACAGTTTCCTCATCAGGAACAAGATGAACCAAATCGTCCATATACATCTTAGTCTCGACGACTGCAGCAGCCTCAGGAAACAGAACTCAATTCAGCCGCCAGCTGTCACATACTGCGCATAGCTAGAAAAGGACTCGATTTTAACCCAAAAGGAATACGGTTAAAATGAAATGTCCGAACTATTTCGCTATCATCAAAACTAAATAATATTCGCAAAAAAATGCGTTGGTCATGAACAACACCAATCTGCAAATAAATTTGCTTGATATCAGCTGTAATAACAGTCGGGAATAACCGAATGTTTAATAACACCCCGAATAAATTGGCCTGTAAATTAGGACCGTTATATAAAATGTCATTTAATGACAAACCAGTATGAGTTTCATACTCATCGTCAATAACCACACCTCAATCCTTGATCTTGTTTCAGCAGTATCCACAAGGATTTCTTAATCATTGCATGTCATATCCGTGTTGAATGCAAATGTGTTCGGTGTTAATATCATCCAGTATAAAGTATACGATCAAGTTAGCGTTATCTCTAATTAATCATTTCGGTATACGACTATAAATCTGACACAAGTAGACAGAATCTATCCTGATTCTCACAGTGAAGAAGTAATCACATATATTAGTCTGCCTTTCTCACGAAACATCGACAAACACAAACACTCAGTTTGGTAGAATTTCACTAGATGGAGACACAGTTTTTTAAATGTCAAATACTGAATTTCTGAAATGATTATAGGTATTTCTTCTAGCAAATGAAAATTCGGCTGGCACACCGAATTCAAAAATCTAATTCCATTTCGTTGTTCCATACAATTTAATGACCCATACAATATTGCCCTCTCTGACTCAGGGTACATTACATTGCGCATGTAACCGGTGCTGACAGACGTAATGGCAACCATATACTAGCGGAGAAGGCTTCAAACGGAATGAAGGCCAAAGATGACAGATAAGTAAAACTTAGCCACATTCATAGTTAACAGTGTTATGCGTCCTATGCTTAAACTGGGCAAGCATTAAAAGATGTTGCAGCCAACCAAGCTAGTACACAATTTAACCTAGTAGAGTTTTCGAATTTTCAGTATGGCGTTACCGAAACTTAGATATATTTATCATTTGATAGAAATATCACTTAATATCTGCTTTGGCTGAACAATTAGAACACGTGTTTAGATATAGCCTGACCTTCAACCACAGGGACTGAATGAGAGACATATCACGGTGAACTGGTCATCTCCAACCCCAGGCCAACACATTGTTGGAGGAATTGGAAATAGAGAGAAAACCACGCCTTGTCCTTCAGCGTTCAATGATGTTATCAGCTTTTGGAGCGTAAAAACTTTAGGGGCTTTGTGGACAGGACATGGCGAAATTTCCTTCCCAGCATGTGTTTTTTTTTTTTTTTTTTTTTTTTTCACTGCCTCAACGGCGTTTTGTAGCCCCGCTACTGTATGTAGCTTAATCTACTATTTCGAATAGATTGTGTTGGATTCGCTATGATTCGCGTTAGGGAAAAACCCGGCTTTGACCGTTATAAACAGCCTTTATGGGAAACCCTGGAATGTTCTTATTAAAGATCGCTTGTGGTAGTTGATCCTTTATATCGGTGTTATAATTGTGCTAAGTGGCACTTTGAATTTGTGCCATTCCATTGGGAGTACTGTACCTAGTGACTCCAATCTGTCAACTTCTGGGCGGATTGTATCGAGCCTGGTGAAAAATTTCTCTGCTTGACGAAAGATTTCTGCTTGGATGGTAGGCATATTGGTGATCTCGTGAAGAAGGTCTATTGGCGTGTAGATACTCGCATGGCTAATCATTCTTAAGCATCTGATTTATATATTCTTATTTTTGTTTAGAGTTTCAAGTCGTTGCTCATGGAGATTGGTGTCAGATTCATAACCACGGCTAGGGCTTTTTTTCTTCTGTCTAGGACATGTTGACGGAAAAGTACCGGAGGAATTCGTTCCCTTTTTGGGGCTTGACCAGTTGCTGTATTGGAGTCATTTTCAGTGGCTCTTGTTTGCTCCAAGTGCTCCGATGGAGGTTGAGAACTGGCTGTTTTCTGCTCTGGCTGTTCATTATCCTCCAGGGAGGCGTATCTATTGCTGGTTTCAATTTGGGAACTGGTCTTGATGAACTTAGCATGCTTAAGCGGATTTCCTTTACCCTTCCTCTTCCCTTTAACAGTCTGCAAACCATTTGTGGGCTGCGGCAGGCTGGGGAAATCTTCTTTTTTCTTTAGGAACTCTTTTCTTCTGTCACTTTGATGGATTGTGACTGGATGAGTCGGTTTCTCAGTTTCTGAATCTGAGGAGTCTGAGTGCTCTGAGCAATCCATTTCGGAGCCCGAAGGTGATCTCGGGTAATCTTCAGTGTCCTCTTCTTGGACCGACGGCGATCTCCGTCTCGGCTATTTCGATCCTGACGCCATGCTATGCACGAAAGGCCAGTGGCGTTTCGGACACTCGTGTTGTCTACCTGGAGTGTTGTTCTGGTCCATCGTTAACACCGCTGGGTTTCCAGATCCAGTAACAACCCTATTCAGCACGCCCGGGGGTTCCTCTCCACTCGGGAGAGGGCCGTGGGGCGGTAAATCCCTCAAGCCTCGGAAGGGGGGAGGGGGAGGGTGGGACCCTATAGTCTGACGACAACTTCGCTTCCCTCTCGCCTCGACGTCCGTTCACTCGAGTGTGAGTCGTGTGAGTAGGGTCAGCATCTGACTGTGTTCATGTTCTTATATACCCTACCTTGGCAACAACAATATGCATAAGCAACAGTAATGCCCACTGATGGCTGATCTACTTGACACAGAGAACTTCAGCACTAGTCATTTAAAAACCAACTGTTCATATGTATGTTTACTAATTTACATTGACATCCGACCTCATCATCTGGATTTTCAATTTTTTCTGGTAAGGTATATGGAACATTCTGCTTACATAAAATTGTTACACAGTAAATGTCAAAATGCCAATGGCACTTTGCCAAAAATTGAAGGTCTTGATGTAGAGGAATAATTTTGAGCCAGTGGTAAAATTGCGTTGATGTGATAGAACCGGGTGGGGAAGTGAATTGGAAGGCAAGAGGAACGTCAAAAATGCGTGAATTCACATCCTTTGTTTCTAAATCACTGCTACCTGGTACATGTTGATACTTTAAAGCGTCTTGCTTCATTTGAGCTTTCTTTTACAACCCTTGTTACCTCCGTTACAGCAGATTAAATGTCAGTCTTTTAAGTAGTTGTACAAAGACCGCAGACAACACATTTCCTCTGTGCTAAAAATTTTACAGAACGAAGGATTGTGACCATCCTAAATCCTTAACAATGCGGAATCGCATCCTGCAGGAATATGCATTCGAAGCTCTGCGTGTAACCAAACATGACATGAAATGCAGTATCAAATACTCGTACTATGATGAACGAATTTGCTACACTAGGTTTAATTTAATATTTTGAAAGTTATTTGTCGTTTGGCAGCCCAACACACATTATGTGTGAACATATTGAATCGGGTTTTATGGTAAACGTCTCATTGACTTAATAGCAGATATCAGTGTGTCATAAAGTTTAATAAAACCACCAGCAGTGGACCGGACTATCTGTTTATATTAACTATCGTTGGCTATTGACAGCCTGCATCGTGTCCAGGTCAAGGTGAATTTAGAAACAGCCAGGGTCACGTTACAGATATCAGAGCGTCATAAAAACTTGATGGCCTAATAAGATGTGAGTAGGTCTTTAAGATTTTAATTATTAATAAAAATCTGATACATCCATTTGGTCGAGGTCTCCCTCCCGTAGTGAACTGTTACGGTGTTGGCCCTAAACTCCTTTCATCTGAATCGATTGCTACCTTCATTATTGTTGAGATTGGCAGTCTTCCTAGTTTCCCAATCAAGAGCAGGCCCGAATATACCCTTTCCGGCTATCACCCCCTATTTGTTCGTTCAAGGAAAACAGAAGATACTACGATGAACAACAAATATAATCTAAAACCATCACCTCATCCATGGACTTCAACAATCCCTTTCAGGAGAATTAGTTTGCCGTAATAAAGTAATTTACATATATATTTTTAACCGACTTCAAAAAAAGGAGAAGGTTCTCAATTCGTCTAATTTTTTTTTTTTTTTTTTTTTTTTTTTTTTTTTTTTTTTTTTTTTTTTGTATGTATGTTCAGCGATATCTTCGCCAGTTTTGAACCGATGTAAATGAATTTTTTTTAGTGGATAGTGTATACCTCCAAAATGATCCCATATGAATTTCGTTGAGAAACCACCCCTTCTACCCCCTTCCATCCCTTAATTATTATACAAATCCACATTTTTTATTCGATCTAGATGAAACTTTGGACATATATAGCCAAAAATAAAGAGAAAAATACCGTGAACTTTTGGTTTAAAAAAACTGAATCCCTCTCCCCCTATCCACCCCCTTAATTTTTGATAATTTTCTTTATTCAAAGCTACAGTTGACACCTTTTAACTGACCTCCATTTAAGTTGGCAATTACATGTAGTATTTCAAGGAGAAGGTTTCTAACCAAAAAAATAAAATTAAAAAATCAACTCTCTCCCCTTTACATCCCTTAATTTTATAGAAACCTATATTTCTTATCTGATTTTTATTGAAATTTGCCCATGTACACTTTAAAACAAAGAGAAAAATCCTGTCAACATTTGGTCTGCCAAAGCTCAACCCACTCCCTCCTCCCACCCCTTTAATCATTGTCAATGTTCTTCATAAAAAGTTACATTCGACACCGTTTGACCATGAAAGTTGGTGCTTATATGTATGTTTTCACGAAGAAGGTGTCTGACAAAAAGATCTAAAATCCACCCCCTCTCCCCATTAAACCGCTTAATTTTTATACACTACCACAGTATTTATCCGGTTTAGACAGAAATTGGCAAATTTTTACTATAAAATAAAGAGAGGTTGCAAAAACTGAACCCCTCTCCCGTTTCCACCCCCTTGATTTTTGTCAATTTCTTTTTAGAAAGCTACTGTTGGCACACTTTGACCGATCTTCATGAAAGTTGGCACATATATATGTAATTTTTTATGGATAAGATTTCTGAGCAAAAATAAAAAAAACTACCCTCTCCATATACAAAGCTATCATTTCTTTCTGATTTTGAAGGAAGTAAGCATATGTATACCGCAAAACAAATAGAAAAATACTGTCTACATTTGTTTTCAAGAGTCAAAACTCCGCTCCTTCCTTTCCATAATTTAATCTACAGTTTCAATCCGATTCTGATGGAAATTTGCACACATATGCTTTAAAACATACAGAACAATTGTGTTTAAATTAGGTTACAGAAGCCCAACCCCTCTTCCCTAATTCCCCCACCCCTCCTAATGTCCAATGTTCTTTATAAATACCCATAGTTTTTAGCAGATTTCGATGAAACACTGCACATGTATAGTTGTAAACAAAGAGAAACATTCTGTTTACAAAACCCAACCGCTCACTCCCATATCCCATTTCATTTCTGAAAATGTTCTTTAAACAAAGCTACAGATTTTATCTGGTTTTGATGGAACTTTGCACATGTATACATTAAAACAAAGAGAAAAATACTGTCCACACTAGCTTTACAAAAACCAAACTACTCTTCACCTCCACACCCCTTAATTGTTTTTTTTGTACATACCTACAATTTTTACATGATATCAATAGAAATTTACAAACATATACTTTAAGACAATCAGAAAAGACAGTCTACAAAAGCCCAATCCCTCTTTCCCTTTACCCTCACCCCTTTTAATTTCCAATATTCTTTACAAAAATGCACAGTTTAAATCCCGTCAAAATCAGTTAAGCTATTTTTAAGTCATGGCATAATATTTATAAAATAAATTTGTCATAATGTCTCAACATGTACTTCAGATTTCAACTTTGATCCCAAGCTTTCACATTGTGAAAACCAATTAAAAATCTATATTTCCTATGTGCTGCCGGAGCAAACAGATATATTCCAGATACAGATTTCTGTATTTGGTATGTATTAATGCCCAGATGTTACATGTTTCGGTTATCGACCAACAGCTTTAACAGATGTTATGATACGATCGAAACATAGCCTGGACCAAAATGTAAACTGACATTCCTTAGAACAACACCCAATTCACCCCTTTCTGGAAGTTGTTATGGTATATAAAGACAGAATTCTTCTTTGAAAGCAAGCTTTAATCCCTGAGCTACCAGGAAGTTCCCAAAATGGGAACTGCTGCTACATATTTAAAATACAAAACAAAGTATAATACCACTAAAAATTTAAAAATAAAATAATTTTTTAAAAAATATAAAAACCGCCTTCAAAAAAAAAAAAAAAAAAAAAAAAAAAAAACTAAAATTTTTAAAATTGCTTAGGAGAAAGTAAATCTAAATTGACAATATTTTACATTACTGTAATTGAAATTTTTACATTGATTAGTTATTTTTGGAGTCGGTGCCAGTGAAAGCAAGAAAAACAAAGAGATTAAAAACAATAATACATAAAAAAAATAATCATGTTACTGCTTACCTGCTAGAAACATGTTTCAACAAAACTGAAACATACAGATGATACACCAATATTATACTAACTGTAAATCGATTACTAAATGATGCAGCCCACCAACTGACCCTGTAGCGCCAGAGATATGCCTGGATGACCAATAAGGCCGAGCCACAGTTTAAAATACTGTTAATTTGTTTCCCTAAGCTGTCTCCTGCAATAACACTATCTGCCTCACGACATGCTGTAAAATATTGGGAATTTTTGTTCGCACTCCCCGTTTCGCCTCGAACACCAAAAGAAGTTCAGTAATTCAATCTTCGTGATGTGACAGCTGGCACCGACTCCAAAAATAAATAATTAATGTAAAAATTTCAATGACAGTAACGTAAAATATTGTCCATTTAGATTTACTTTCTCGTAATAAAATTTTTTTTTTATAGGCGGTTTTTATGTTTTTTAAACAATTACTTTATTTTAAACTCTATTTTTAGTACGGGGAAAAAAGTCAACCTAATTCCATATTCATACAAAATATGTTTAAAAGATATGAACAGAAATAATTCAGAATGAATTGATGAGATTGCTGCAGAACTAGACATCTTAAACTGATTTCAAAAATCTACTAACCTGGAGAGATTCCTACTGATTTACCATTACAATTATCTAATTGAAGGAGAAGGCGCAAGACGATAGATGTGAAACTTATTGCACAATAAATCCAAAATCACATGCATCAAATTACTGACTAGAATAATATACTGATGAATAGGAAGAATAGTTGACGAGACGATCAGTGAAAATTAGTTTCGTTTTAGGAAAACTGATGAACAGGGAAAGAAATCCAGACTTGAAGACTGGTTAGAAAAGAAGATAATTTTATAACATTTGTGGACTTGAAAATCGTTTTGGTTGTAGGGATTAGTTGCAAGAAATGTGACAATTTTAAAAAGAAATATAATTTATAATCTACCTTTTGATAAAAATGTGTGAGACTAGATTGTAAACTATCTGTGACAATGCTCAACCTGTATGAATAGGAAGCAAAGGGAACAAAATAACAAATTGAGATTTGCGTAAATGTTCATGAAGACACAATCGGTATAGTGTGCTGTTCTGATAACATTGTTCTGTTAGGAGTACGGTACTAGGATACGGAGAAATTATTAAACAGGGCAAACGAAATACTGAGACATGGGTGTGGACAGAATAAAATCTTATGCATGACAAATATATTGTTGCATAAAAATAACAGTAAATTAAATGGATAAAGCTAAGGTAATTTTGTACACAAACAGGACCGGCGTTAGTGGCGGGAAGTGGGGTAAAAGTAGCTCCGGGCTAGTTTAAAATTCTGGAACTATAGTTTTGAACATTTTTGCATTAAACTTATACATAGAAATGCAAAGTTTAATGTAAAAAGTTTGTCGATGGGGGGCAAGAGGGGCTAAGAACGCTTATCCACGGCCCAAGAAAACTTGCGCCGTCCTTGCGTGTGAAGTTTACATTAACAATGGAAGAGGGAGATGTATTGATGTGTGATTTATACAGAGAGCATAGCGATGACCATGATGATTAATTGGTACTCGGTTTCGTACGATAATGAGGGGGGGGGGGAGAGTTCTTGAAGTTAGGAAAACAATGATTGGAGAAACTACATTTCTTTGGATATTTAATTGTCAACGACTGCTGTAAAATACAGGGGTTCATTGTGAAAAATTGTTAAGGTTGATATCGAAAGTACTGTCAGAACAGCAAATTTACTAGGAACAAACGGCTGTATTTCTGAAAGTTCCGCGAAAATATTTATGTTCACTGTTTCAGAGTGATTCATAAGTCAGTATTCTTAATCGTGACACTAAAATTTATAATTGCGAGGTGAAAAAAAGCGATATATGTTCAAGTAACTTCATATCATGTAGACATATTTATTTACTATTGTTTAGGTGGTGTCATCCGAAACACACTCAAACAGATTTAGTGAGATTACAAATCCTATGTTACATATTCCACAAATACCGTGTAACCAAAAAACCCAAATAGAGGAGAGTATAGCTCCTGACCTGAGCTTTTAAAATGAATCATACTTCCATGGTTGTTAATGACATCCTTAACATGGTAGAAATACTTTCCCATAACAAGAGTGTGACTTAATTCTACTTGTACAAGAACTTATCAAGTTTTTCACGAGTTGTGGAATATGAGCGGTGAACTCTTAAATACAAAAATTACCAACACATTCGAATTACCTGGGCAAATCTTCCTCAAAGAAAATTTCATTTAATACACAACATGAGAAATAACAGAACATTCAACTTTAATAAAATATCGTTTCCCTCTGTTTTTTTAATAAATATCTGTTGCGACACTAGACTTTTATTTTAGGAATTGTCCGCCTAATAAGCCCTTACATATTTTTAATTACATTCACGAACTTATTCACGCGTCTTCTACGTTACAGTTACTTTATATTGCACGCGTCTTCTACGTTACAGTTACTTTATATTGCTGTATTTTTATGTTGTATAGACGATTTGGCCGGTTTACAGTGCCGATTGATACTCGCAACACTACGAACATTTACCGTGATTAAACAAATCTGATGATGTAAGCCCTATTGTGTATAACTCAGTTATTTAGTCTGGCAAGAAAGTCTCTAATATGCAGATTTAATGAATTTTTTTCAGTTAGGTTGATTGAAGAATTGTAACCATTTCCTTAAAAATTAACAATGTTGTTTGATTGTTTCCAGTTTACAAAATACAAACGTTTCCGGATTATGAACTCTCTATCAACATATTTGTACTTAATGAAGGCATATGTTGTACTAGGCTACGGTAAGTGTAGGGACGTATACTACACGAATTTTTTTCAATAGTGACACCAGATTACAGGGTTTTGGAAATACCTGCAAATGTAATCTATCTCCCCACAACAATATGCGCGTTCTACAATATTCCCATTCGAGCTGTTGAATATAAAGAATGGGTGCTCGTTATAACAAGAATCGGAAAACTCCTGCAGTTGTCAGTTGTGAACCAACAGTGAAGCTTTTGACCCATGCTAAATTTCTTTACGTGTAGTCGTTAGGCTATCCCGTAAAGAATGGATGAGCTGCTTGAAATAACTTCTAGATGTGGAATTTGTCTAGATGGTGATTCGTAATCTGTTTCTGACTCATTAACTGCATACGAAATCCACATTTAATAACAATGATGAGATTTTTATACCTATTCAGAACCAAGATACATATACTGTGCCGGCGGAAAATTACCTGCATATTGAAGGCAGTTTCATCAAAGAAGATGGACCAGGAGCAACAAAATCACTTCTCAGAACCAAAGCTATTGCGCAAGTCCCTGTTGCAGAAAATTCGGCTAGAACTTAATGGACACGAAATTGACCGGAGTAGAAATGTTGGCATCACAAACACAATAAAGGCGTTAATTTCTGGCGATCCTCAACAAATTGGGGTGCCAAACAATGCAGTACAGTGTTCATGCGATCTTGGGGATGGCCACATTGCCGTATGCATACCATTGAGTTGCTTTTGGAATTCTGTGAAGACTATAAAAGGATACATGCAAATGTAAAACAAGAACTGGTGCTAATTCATATTTTTTATGACATAAATTAATTTATATAAGCCAATTAAAAGCACCAAAAGAGTAAATTCAGCCTTAATAAAGTCGCGAGTGTGATGCCACACGTGCAAGTAGGCGACAGAGAGAAACTGGATTTGATTAAAATTATGGATAGTGAGAATAAAATATGCATTAATTTCAAAATTTGGGACGTGATTGTATATCCAGTACTTCATGGGAGTAAGACACAAGTGTGGACTTCGATGACAACGAATTAACTGGGGAAAACCTATCACTGTAACAAATAGTAAACGTAACACGAAAAAAAAATTCATCTGAGTCGACAAATATGCATGATTCATTACGAACATGATAGTCCCTCACCTATACTAAAACGCGAAGAATTTGTTGAAAATGCACCTCTAGTTGTAAATGATTGTTAGCAATAAAATAAATCAGTTAATCATGGACCTGTAGAAATGTGTATGGAATTTGATAGCAGTGAGAATTGGCCTGTCTACACGTCTGCATACTGTCTGATCCTGCATCATCATGTTGTAAAATACTTACCTCTAACTGGTGTGGCGCGAAAGATGATATAAAACAGGATAGCACCCCGAAGTTCAAACTCATTACCATATCAACCATCTTCCTGGGCGCACACGGATTCAAGACAAAGGAAGGGGTCTTCATTTTAAAAGAAGTTGCAGTGTGAGTAATACAATCTGACAATATTATAGTACATATTGCATAAGTATATTGTTACCAAAACATGGAGGTGATGTACTATCATTAACTTGGCTGGTTCATAATTACAATGGAATACCTTGAAACACTGATGGAGTGACTCTGGGTAAACTATATTGTATTTTACATGTAAACACCACTCATGAAGATTCAATTATTTATGTGTAAGTTCTGGAGAAGGCACAATGGTTCCAGAGTATTATCAGGAAGAGGGTCTGCTACAATATAGAAGATCCACTACTATAAATCAAGAAAAATATTGTGATAAATCGTTTTAAAGGTAATTTATTTTGTAATTTTATGTACATTGTTGAAAATTTATTTTCAATTGCCCATCGTGGGTGAAATTAAAAAAAAAAGGTTATTTAACAACCACATACATCATCAATACATTTATAATTCTTTGTTACAATGTTTCTGACATCATTAAACATATTCAAATTCTTATATGCAATGATTTCATTTCTTGGTATCACAAAGTCAATTGTAGTACTGTATGACACGTGACTAGGGTGAGCATTATTGATATGCATATCGATTAATTTCCATATTAACGGCAACTCGCCCAGCAATACCTTGAAGTATACGGTGGCATAGTAGCTCGAAATATTCCTGACGGACAAGGATGTTGCCACTGCAGGCTACGCTTCGAAGAGGTTCTGCCCTGTAGTCTCTGCGAGGAAGATGCCGCCAACGGGATGAGAGCTGTAGTGGAAACATTACGATTTAGCCTCTGACACCGTCTGGTAGGAAACAGTACGCTCACTGATTGGAATGCTGGTCTGGCCGCCGCTTCCGTTGAATATATTGGACACCACATTCGACTCATGTCCCATTCTTCCAATAAGAGTGTGATGTTGTTGTAGCCAATTCCTTCAAGTACCCCAACAGGATCGAAATTACTTTAAGGTGACAAGCCCAATGTCAACCTCTTGAAACCGCCGGTGTTCAGCTGGTACACTGACGTAAAGAACTGTACTTAGTAACCGATGACGAGAAAGCTACAGGTGGAAGAAGTGTCACTACTTCTAGGCGAGCGGTATGACTGAGAAAGGGTGAACAGTTATTAGACAATTTTATATGGCACTAAGCGGGACGGCACGTGTTCGTGAGTCATAAGGGCGCCACTTGCTTCAGAGTCATGCTGACGGCAGCTGAATTACTCGTAGTGATACCTGTGGTTGGATGGTGGATGAATCGTGCGGTGGGGATGATGTGTTCGAATAATTGATCTTTGGTTGACCTGTTATCCTTATTAATGATTATTGGGTTTTAAGTGACACTATTGTAAATCAAACACCCAAATACATACCAACTTCTGTTTTTTACTGCTATCTCTTATATTAGGGGTGGCTGTTATGAATCCTGGAGCAGGCAAATAACCAACAAATTGTGCATGTTAAGTTAAAGAACTAATTATAACAATGGAACAGATTCCAAAGCCTGTACTGTTTTAATTTCTTAACGTTTTATGAAAAAGTTGATAAACCGAAATCTGGATGGCTTGACGGAGATTCAAATGTAGCTCGATGATACAATATTATTAATTTATACCTCGCTCAACCGATTCTTGAAACAAATATATCGTTTTACTGGATGTAGTCTTCTCGGGAGACTAGCCGAGTAAGTAAGATGTTTCCACACGATATTTCGGCGATCTCAGACTCCGTCGCCATCTTCTGGTGAAGTGCCGGATCCGTCAGAAGGCTGGTTCTTATAGCCTCCGAATGCGCGCGTGGTGGCGTGCGCGCAGCTGGTTGGCTGACTCGGTCGGCGCCTAGGCGGTGGAGTGGGGGTTGGCGCCGGTAGGAGGCAAGCGTGGGCGCAGTTGGTCCGCGGCCGCCGTGCTGTGCACTTCGGCGCGCTGACGACGTATTGCGTTAATGACAGGTGTCCACGCTTCGCTCAGCTGGTATCCACAGTCCCGGTTGACGAGATTGCGCGTGGTGCGAATTTCAACTGCTTCTGTGAGAATACTGTCCCAGAAGTTCCTTGTACGCGCCAATATCCTGGTATTCTCAAAGTCGAAGCCATGGCGTTGTTCCAGGACTATGTTCCGCCACCGCCGATTTTTCCCTCTGCCCCAGACGCACGTGTCGGGCGTGTTCCAGACATCGCTGGTTAATGCATCGTACCGTCTGGCCAATGTATCTCTTACCGCATTCACATGGAATGCTGTAAACACCCGGTGTTCGGAGGGCCAGGTCGTCCTTGGGGGAGCGCAAGATGTTCTTCAGCTTCGGTGGTGGCAGGAAGATGGTCTTAATACCGTTTCTGGCCAGAACTCTGCCAATTCTCGACGTTGTAGGACCGGAGTACTGGCAAGAAGGCAATGCGATCCTGGGGCTCGTTCTCGGTGTTATTGAGCCTGCGTCTCGGTTCTCGGAATGCCAGTCTGATCTGATGCTCCGAGTACCCGTTGCGCCTGAATGTCTGCCGTAGGTGGTTGACTTCGCCCGGTAGGCTGTCGACATCGCAAATCGCTCGCGCCCTATGTACCAGCGTGGTGAGCACCTGTATTGCGCTGTGCCGGGTGGTGGTGACTACGCGCGTTCAGGTACAGGTCTGTGTGCGTAGGCTTCCTGTACACAGAGTGTCTGAGTGTCCCATCTGGTTTCCTTTCAATCAGAATGTCTAGGAAAGGAAGCCGGCCATTCTCTTCCACCTCCATCGTGAACTTGATGTTTTTGTTGATACTATTCAGATGCTGGAGAAAACCTTCCAGGCTGTCCCTGCCGTGGGGCCAAACGACAAAAGTGTCGTCTACATAGCGGTAAAACGCGCTTGGCTTCATGTGAGCGCTAGCTAGCGCTTTATCTTCGAAGTGCTCCATGTAGAAGTTTGCAATCGCCGGCGACAAGGGGCTGCCCATGGCTACTCCATCAACCTGTTCGTAGTACTCCCCGTTGTATAAGAAGTACGTTGATTGGAGGGTGTGCCGGAACAATTCAATCAAGCCAGGCTCAAAATGTTGTTCTAATAGAGCCAGCGTCTCATTCAGAGGGACCCTGGTGAACAGAGACACCACATCGAAGCTCACCAGTAAGTCATGCTGACCAAGGCGGAGATCCTTGATGATGTCAATAAACCTTGCAGAATTTGTCACGTGGTGAGGATACCTTCCCACAAGTGGGGTCAGCAGCCCAGTTAAGTACCGGGCCAGATGGTAGGTGGCTGATCCGATGGCACTCACTATTGGCCGCAACGGGTTGCCTTCTTTATGCACCTTAGGAAGTCCGTAGAGCCTGGGTGGAACCGCCGCACGGGGCTGTAGCAGTTTTAATGTGTCCTCAGGCAGACCAGAATTCTTTAGTAGGACTGTCGTCTTCCTTGCCACAGCATTGGTTGGGTCTCGTGGGAGTTTGCGGTAGGATTCGTCCATGAGGAGATCTTCCACCTTTCGTCGATAGTCCACCATAGTCAGGACTACAGAGGCGTTTCCCTTGTCAGCCGGCAAGACAATAATGTCTTTGTTGTTCCGTAGTGCTCGAAGTGCTCTTCTTTCTGCGGCTGAGATGTTGGACCGCGGCGGCTTTGCTTTGCATAAAATACGGCAGGTTTCACGCCTCGTTTCTTCTGCCGCCTCTGTAGGTAAACCACGGACGGCCTGCTCAACTCCAGTGAGAATTTCCTTATACGGTATGGACCTCGGTACTGGAGCGAAGTTAAGCCCTTTAGATAGTACCGAAATGGTGTCAGCGTCAATTTCCTCGCCGCTTAGAGTAATGACATGTTTTACTGTCTGGTTCCGACGAGCCGTTTGAGCTGCGGGCAAGTCGGGAGAACTTGCCGCATTGTCGTGCTGTTGCGCGGCGTTGAACTCTGAGGCTTTCTGCAGCCGTGCAGCTATCTACCCACTCCCAGGCGTCACGGTGTAGGCGGTTAGACAGGAACAAATGGGCAGCTAGCAGTGCTTGAGAGACGGAGTCTAATTCGCGTCTGGTGTACCGAATCCTCTCCCTCACAAGCGCCAGACTGGCCCGCCGCAAAATCTTCTTCGCGGACGAAGAATCAATCGCATGCCGAATCTCGGCAAACCTAGGTACGATGTCCTGGTCCCGGCATCGCTGGAGAAAAGCGAGCGCACTAAGAAGTCTGGACTTCTTCTTGCGCAGTTTCTCCAGTCGCTTAACTCGACGATACATTTCCTCCCCGTAGAGGTGTGTTATATAGGAACGAAGTCTTTCTCGGCGTTGAGAATGGATGTAGTCTTCTCGGGAGACTAGCCGAGTAAGTAAGATGTTTCCACACGATATTTCGGCGAACTCAGACTCCGTCGCCATCTTCTGGTGAAGTGCCGGATCCAGCAGCACAGCACCAATTACTGCCTTTTCTTAGAGGGCAGGTGGAGGTGGAGGATATTGTCCGAAGACATTGCCTCCAAAAGTATATGGGTGGTGCAAATCTTCACTGTTGGAGTGGCTTCACGGTGGTGTCTATTATTTGATTAAATTTAATGGTCTCTTATGACGATCAATTGTTGTATCATAGCGACCGATGTTGTGGACTTCAGGGTTTTTGTTTCTATGTGTACTTTTGTAGAAAACTTCGGCTATTTGTTTGAACCTGTCGTGAAGATATGGAACTCCAGTGGCTTCATGGAGTGCATAGGTTGGAAAACTGGTTGGAAGATGTAGAGCTCTCTTCAGTGCCCTGTTTTGTATTGTTTGTAGTTTGAGTATATGACTGTCAGCTGCGTATGCCCACACTGGACAGGCGTACTCAATAATTGGTCTTACAAGGGTGGTGTATATCTTAATGCCAGTACTTGGGGCTAGATTATTGTTTTTGTTAAGCAACGAGTATAGGCTGTGAAGCCTCATGCTTGCTTTCCTGCGGATATCATTAATATGGGCTTGCCAGGTGAGTCTCCTGTCTAGCAACACTCCTAGATAGCGTGCAGTAGCTGACCAGGGTATATCGTTACCATGAAGGTGAAGAACGGGGTCCGGTTGGCAGTTGCCGACGGGGCCCAAGTCTTTTGCTGATGATTATTGCCTGTATCTTGGCTGGGTTAATATCAATTCTCCATCTCCGGGCCCAGCTCTCCGTTACCTGGAGGACTTCCTGAAGACGGCGAATGGCTAAAATTTTGCTGCGGCTGGCTGCGAAGGTAAGCGGTATCGTCAGCGTATGTTGCGACCAAAACACCATTGGATGTGGGGAACATCAGCAGTATATAATGAGTATAAAGTCGGGCCCAGAACTGAGCCTTGGGGAACACCGGCTTTCACTATTCTTACACTTGAGAAGGCTCTGTCGACTCGAACACTGAAAGTGCGATCTGTCAGATATGATCTTATTAATTTCACGTATGGTCCCGGGATACCCTGCTCATATAGCTTAAGTAGGAGGCCCGAGTGCCATACGGAATCAAATGCGCGTGAAATGTCAAGCATCACCATGGCACAGTATTGTTTGTGATTGAATGCTTTTGTGACAGCTTCTGTTACTCTCATCAGCTGCTGATGTAGTTGAGTGGTCGCGCCGAAATCCTAGCTGGTGATTTGGTAAGGCATTTGTGTCCTCAATATGAGTGGACAGTCGTTTTAGCAGTAGCCTTTCGAATACCTTGCTGATGGATGGTAGAAGGCTAATAGGTCTGTAGTTTTGCGGTTGATGTGCGTCCTTCCCACTCTTGTGTATTCCCACAACCACTGCATGTTTCCATCTGTTAGGGAACTGTTGTCGGCGGAGAATGGTGTTTAAAATTTCTGCGAGGTAGACTGAGGCCTCAGGAGGCAGGTGCTTCAAAGTTCTGTTACAGATCTCGTCACGACCAGGAGCTTTGCGAGGGTGGAGATTCTGCAGGCTGCTGATAACCTCTTCAGGGGTAATATCGTCCATTTGAAATTCATCTTCTAGCTTGCAGGTATACCCTCAGCCGACGGTTGACTTCGGCGAGGTGTATGGGGTCTGCGTTTGTTTGCGACGGCCGAAAATTTGTTTCAAAGACATCGGCGAGGGCATTCGCCTTGTCTTCAGGAGTGACAGCTAACCCATGGTTGCCATTGAGAGGAGGAAGGCGCTGTCTTCGTCTGGTAAGCTTTCTTGTTTGTAGCCAGAGTGACCCGTCCTCTGGACTGAGCATGGATACTCTTGCATCCCACTCTCTATTTCGGTGCTTGCAGCAGGGAAGCTTTTATTTCCCTCTGTAGTCTGTTGAGCAGCCTTCTCGTTGCTTGGTTTCTCGTCAGCTTCCATTCTTTTGCAACCCTGTTTTTGTATCGTATTTCAGCCATCAGTTGAGGGGGAAGCTGTGGAGTGGGAGCTGACCGAGGTGTCCTAATGGGTGTTGAAGCGTCAGTGGCCTCTTTGACTGCTGTCTCAAAGATTTCGAGTGCATTGTCGATGTTCGTGATTTCAGGTTGGTTCGAAAGTTTGTTTTGGAGGATTTCTTGGAATAGCCTCCAATTTGTATTTTTGTAGTCCAAAGTAGAGTGCTTCAGGGTCTGCCATGGTCCGATCTCAATTTCCGCTGTAACCGGGCAGTGATCGGAGGATAGCCGGTTTAAGGCTGCAGTGGCGACATAGCCCTGTATGTCCTTACTAATGAAGATGTCTAAAACATCTGGCCGTTGGCCGTTGCTTGGATAATGAGTGGGTACATCTGGTGCCCACACCCCCATATTAAGTCTGTTGGTCAGTCTTCTCAGGGTTACTCCCGCAGCGTTAGTAGTATCTGCTGTTCCAGTCGGTGTGTTTGGCATTTATATCTCCTCCAATCAGGAGCTTACCACCGATGGAGGCTAAGGCCGTGAAATCATCCTCGTTGAGCTGACGCCGTGGAGGACGGTAGCAGGAGATGATCGTTAATTTTCCGTTTGAGGTCGTCACTTCGACACCGACGGCTTCCATCTGTTGGAGTGTGGGTATGACAATCTCGTGATGAGGGATGTTTCGTTTGATGTATAGGGCTACTCCTCCGCAGGCGGTAGGCCTATCCCAGCGATAGCAGTTGTAGTTCGGCACAGATGCTCGCAGACCGGGCTTGAGATAGGTCTCGGAGACAAGGCATACATCCACATCATGGTCTCGTAAAAACTGTCGAAATTCAGGTAATTGACTATAATTGCTGTTGGCATTCCAGGCGCAGAAAGATAAAGAGTGTAACAGAGGTCTAGCCATGATGGTTGCAGTGGGAGCACTTTGGGGAAGCCAGGGCTTTCGTCACGGCGCTGGTCATCTTCTCCAGCTGTTCTGTAAGGTTGGAGACCATTTTTAGTGCAGACTCTAGCATCCTGGTTAGCCTGTCGATACTCTCCTGTGCTTCGCTGGTTGCGCCCTGATTCTGTCTCTGTTGGAGGGCGCCTTGTAGGTTTGCATGAGAATCCTTTCTCTGCTGTAGCGAGGCATTCTCTGGTGAGCCCATTTCAGGAGTACCACCTGGTAGGGCAGATTGATCCTCATGGGGCCTCTCCTCCACTCCCCTTGGAGGATGATTGTTCCCTGGTTCGCGCAGTGTCCCGGGCTTATTTTTGGGTCTTTTGCGCGGTTTGGACTTCTTCTTCCCATAGTTAGTGAGGGTCTGTTCTTTTTCTGTAACTGTGGTGCTATTTTTCTCCTTGGTAGTAGTGCCATTTTGTGGTGGCACTGCTGTATTTTTCTCCTTAGCAGTAGTGCCATTTTGTGGTGGCACTGCTGTTGGTGGTTGTTTCTTATCTGGTGGCCTTTCTTGCTCGTTTGTTGTTCCTCTTTGCCTATTACGAGCCCTTTTGAATGCAGGGCAGCCCTTATAGCTGGCGAACGTGCCCGCCCCCGCAGTTTGAACATTTGGCTTCGTCCCTGCCTTTCTGAGATGTGCATTGGGTAGACTCATGCTGTCCGGTACATTTTACACAGATTGGCGGCATTTTGCAGTTTTTGGCTACATGTCCAAACAGTTGGCAATTGTAGCACTGAGGAGGACCAGTTGTAGCCCGTAGCTTTTCCACCTGGACCTTGAAGATGACAAATCGTTTCTACGCCAAAGATGGCCCTGTTTTCCTGGCAGTCGATTAAGGTTACCAAGAACAGTGGCATGATGACGTTGGAGCCTGGTCTACGTAGTTGTGCTACAGACTGGATGATGAACCCCATCTCAGTAAGCTCATTTTTTAATTCACTTGTTGGTAGAGTTCTTGGGATACCCCTGAAAACTACTTTCAGAAGAGGAGCTGCCCCTGTAGGAAAAGTGTAGTATGGAGTATTAGTCTCGTGCAACATGCCCGTGACAGCAGTAAAATCTTCCACAGTGGAGAAGGAGAACTTTATCTTATCTCCGCCAGCGGTCTTGGCGGCAAAAGAACTCTTAGCAACAGCGTCAACTCCTGTCGTGTAAGGTCTTGTAGTTTTGTTCGAACTGCACGACAATAGGAGGTATATGTGCATTTCTCTTCACCTGGTTGGTTGGTTCTTGCTGAAGCGGTTGAAATTTGTTGCTTAGCTCCACCACTGGTAGCGTTTGAGTTTGTGGTGGTGATTTGGCAGTACGTCTCGGATGTTGAAAGTCCTCCTCATCTGATTGGTTGAGCAGCTGTAGGTTTTGTGACTCCACGTTGGAGTGGTGCTCCTCACCGTCTGAGACGGACTGTTCTATGTTTATGGCTTTATTTTGACTTGCACATTGTGGGGTAGTACTTGCATGAGCGGGAACAGTTGGGAAGACTGTACATTTCTTTCCCTTGTGAGTTACATGCGCAAGGCGCGTGGTCTTCACTTGACGTGTCGTTCTCTTTGCAAGGGCTTTCCCGATTCTCCTCAGATGGGGTCTGCCCATGGTGTTGACTGGGATGCGTTTGTGAGTTGAGACCTCTTCATGTTCGGAGTCTGTGTTGTCTTCTTCATTGTTGAATGCCGTAGTTGTGGAGTCTTCTACACCGGAGCCTGTAACCTGTGGAGAAGGCGATCTCGGAGATTCAAGCATTTCCGGCGCGGAAGCACCAAAAAGGCTACCAGTACCAGTCTCCCGAGAAGACTACATCCATTCTCAACGCCGAGAAAGACTTCGTTCCTACATAACACACCTCTACGGGGAGGAAATGTATCGTCGAGTTAAGCGACTGGAGAAACTGCGCAAGAAGAAGTCCAGACTTCTTAGTGCGCTCGCTTTTCTCCAGCGATGCCGGGACCAGGACATCGTACCTAGGTTTGCCGAGATTCGGCATGCGATTGATTCTTCGTCCGCGAAGAAGATTTTGCGGCGGGCCAGTCTGGCGCTTGTGAGGGAGAGGATTCGGTACACCAGACGCGAATTAGACTCCGTCTCTCAAGCACTGCTAGCTGCCCATTTGTTCCTGTCTAACCGCCTACACCGTGACGCCTGGGAGTGGGTAGATAGCTGCACGGCTGCAGAAAGCCTCAGAGTTCAACGCCGCGCAACAGCACGACAATGCGGCAAGTTCTCCCGACTTGCCCGCAGCTCAAACGGCTCGTCGGAACCAGACAGTAAAACTGTCATTAATCTAAGCGGCGAGGAAATTGACGCTGACACCATTTCGGTACTATCTAAAGGGCTTAACTTCGCTCCAGTACCGAGGTCCATACCGTATAAGGAAATTCTCACTGGAGTTGAGCAGGCCGTCCGTGGTTTACCTACAGAGGCGGCAGAAGAAACGAGGCGTGAAACCTGCCGTATTTTATGCAAAGCAAAGCCGCCGCGGTCCAACATCTCAGCCGCAGAAAGAAGAGCACTTCGAGCACTACGGAACAACAAAGACATTATTGTCTTGCCGGCTGACAAGGGAAACGCCTCTGTAGTCCTGACTATGGTGGACTATCGACGAAAGGTGGAAGATCTCCTCATGGACGAATCCTACCGCAAACTCCCACGAGACCCAACCAATGCTGTGGCAAGGAAGACGACAGTCCTACTAAAGAATTCTGGTCTGCCTGAGGACACATTAAAAACTGCTACAGCCCCGTGCGGCGGTTCCACCCAGGCTCTACGGACTTCCTAAGGTGCATAAGGAGGCAACCCGTTGCGGCCAATAGTGAGTGCCATCGGATCAGCCACCTACCATCTGGCCCGGTACTTAACTGGGCTGCTGACCCCACTTGTGGGAAGGTGTCCTCACCACGTGACAAATTCTGCAAGGTTTATTGACATCATCAAGGATCTCCGCCTTGGTCAGCATGACTTACTGGTGAGCTTCGATGTGGTGTCTCTGTTCACCAGGGTCCCTCTGAATGAGACGCTGGCTCTATTAGAACAACATTTTGAGCCTGGCTTGATTGAATTGTTCCGGCACACCCTCCAATCAACGTACTTCTTATACAACGGGGAGTACTACGGACAGGTTGATGGAGTAGCCATGGGCAGCCCCTTGTCGCCGGCGATTGCAAACTTCTACATGGAGCACTTCGAAGATAAAGCGCTAGCTAGCGCTCACATGAAGCCAAGCGCGTTTTACCGCTATGTGGACGACACTTTTGTCGTTTGGCCCCACGGCAGGGACAGCCTGGAAGGTTTTCTCCAGCATCTGAATAGTATCAACAAAAACATCAAGTTCACGATGGAGGTGGAAGAGAATGGCCGGCTTCCTTTCCTAGACATTCTGATTGAAAGGAAACCAGATGGGACACTCAGACACTCTGTGTACAGGAAGCCTACGCACACAGACCTGTACCTGAACGCGCGTAGTCACCACCACCCGGCACAGCGCAATACGGTGCTCACCACGCTGGTACATAGGGCGCGAGCGATTTGCGATGTCGACAGCCTACCGGGCGAAGTCAACCACCTACGGCAGACATTCAGGCGCAACGGGTACTCGGAGCATCAGATCAGACTGGCATTCCGAGAACCGAGACGCAGGCTCAATAACACCGAGAACGAGCCACAGGATCGCATTGACTTTCTTGCCGTACTCCGGTCCTACAACGTCGAGAATGGCAGAGTTCTGGCCAGAAACGGGGTTAAGACCATCTTCCTGCCACCACCGAAGCAGAAGAACATCTTGCGCTCCCCCAAGGACGACCTGGCCCTCCGAACACCGGGTGTTTACAGCATTCCATGTGAATGCGGTAAGAGATACATTGGCCAGACGGTACGATGCATTAACCAGCGATGTCTGGAACACGCCCGACACGTGCGTCTGGGGCAGAGGGAAAAATCGGCGGTGGCGGAACATAGTCTGGAACAACGCCATGGCTTCGACTTTGAGAATACCAGGATATTGGCGCGTACAAGGAACTTCTGGGACAGTATTCTCACAGAAGCAGTTGAAATTCGCACCACGCGCAATCTCGTCAACAGGGACTGTGGATACCAGCTGAGCGAAGCGTGGACACCTGTCATTAACGCAATACGTCGTCAGCGCGCCGAAGTGCACAGCACGGCGGCCGCGGACCAACTGCGCCCACGCTTGCCTCCTACCGGCGACAACCCCCACTCCACCGCCTAGGCGCCGACCGAGTCAGCCAACCAGCTGCGCGCACGCCACCACGCGCGCATTCGGAGGCTATAAGAACCAGCCTTCTGACGGATCCGGCACTTCACCAGAAGATGGCGACGGAGTCTGAGATCGCCGAAATATCGTGTGGAAACATCTTACTTACTCGGCTAGTCTCCCGAGAAGACTACATCCATTCTCAACGCCGAGAAAGACTTCGTTCCTATATAACACACCTCTACGGGGAGGAAATGTCTCGTCGAGTTAAGCGACTGGAGAAACTGCGCAAGAAGAAGTCCAGACTTCTTAGTGCGCTCGCTTTTCTCCAGCGATGCCGGGACCAGGACATCGTACCTAGGTTTGCCGAGATTCGGCATGCGATTGATTCTTCGTCCGCGAAGAAGATTTTGCGGCGGGCCAGTCTGGCGCTTGTGAGGGAGAGGATTCGGTACACCAGACGCGAATTAGACTCCGTCTCTCAAGCACTGCTAACTGCCCATTTGTTCCTGTCTAACCGCCTACACCGTGACGCCTGGGAGTGGGTAGATAGCTGCATGGCTGCAGAAAGCCTCAGAGTTCAACGCCGCGCAACAGCACGACAATGCGGCAAGTTCTCCCGACTTGCCCGCAGCTCAAACGGCTCGTCGGAACCAGACAGTAAAACTGTCATTAATCTAAGCGGCGAGGAAATTGACGCTGACACCATTTCGGTACTATCTAAAGGGCTTAACTTCCCTCCAGTACCGAGGTCCATACCGAATAAGGAAATTCTCACTGGAGTTGAGCAGGCCGTCCGTGGTTTACCTACAGAGGCGGCAGAAGAAACGAGGCGTGAAACCTGCCGTATTTTATGCAAAGCAAAGCCGCCGCGGTCCAACATCTCAGCCGCAGAAAGAAGAGCACTTCGAGCACTACGGAACAACAAAGACATTATTGTCTTGCCGGCTGACAAGGGAAACGCCTCTGTAGTCCTGACTATGGTGGACTATCGACGAAAGGTGGAAGATCTCCTCATGGACGAATCCTACCGCAAACTCCCACGAGACCCAACCAATGCTGTGGCAAGGAAGACGACAGTCCTACTAAAGAATTCTGGTCTGCCTGAGGACACATTAAAAACTGCTACAGCCCCGTGCGGCGGTTCCACCCAGGCTCTACGGACTTCCTAAGGTGCATAAGAAGGCAACCCGTTGCGGCCAATAGTGAGTGCCATCGGATCAGCCACCTACCATCTGGCCCGGTACTTAACTGGGCTGCTGACCCCACTTGTGGGAAGGTGTCCTCACCACGTGACAAATTCTGCAAGGTTTATTGACATCATCAAGGATCTCCGCCTTGGTCAGCATGACTTACTGGTGAGCTTCGATGTGGTGTCTCTGTTCACCAGGGTCCCTCTGAATGAGACGCTGGCTCTATTAGAACAACATTTTGAGCCTGGCTTGATTGAATTGTTCCGGCACACCCTCCAATCAACGTACTTCTTATACAACGGGGAGTACTACGAACAGGTTGATGGAGTAGCCATGGGCAGCCCCTTGTCGCCGGCGATTGCAAACTTCTACATGGAGCACTTCGAAGATAAAGCGCTAGCTAGCGCTCACATGAAGCCAAGCGCGTTTTACCGCTATGTGGACGACACTTTTGTCATTTGGCCCCACGGCAGGGACAGCCTGGAAGGTTTTCTCCAGCATCTGAATAGTATCAACAAAAACATCAAGTTCACGATGGAGGTGGAAGAGAATGGCCGGCTTCCTTTCCTAGACATTCTGATTGAAAGGAAACCAGATGGGACACTCAGACACTCTGTGTACAGGAAGCCTTCGCACACAGACCTGTACCTGAACGCGCGTAGTCACCACCACCCGGCACAGCGCAATACGGTGCTCACCACGCTGGTACATAGGGCGCGAGCGATTTGCGATGTCGACAGACCACCGGGCGAAGTCAACCACCTACGGCAGACATTCAGGCGCAACGGGTACTCGGAGCATCAGATCAGACTGGCATTCCGAGAACCGAGACGCAGGCTCAATAACACCGAGAACGAGCCACAGGATCGCATTGCCTTCTTGCCGTACTCCGGTCCTACAACGTCGAGAATGGCAGAGTTCTGGCCAGAAACGGGATTAAGACCATCTTCCTGCCACCACCGAAGCTGAAGAACATCTTGCGCTCCCCCAAGGACGACCTGGCCCTCCGAACACCGGGTGTTTACAGCATTCCATGTGAATGCGGTAAGAGATACATTGGCCAGACGGTACGATGCATTAACCAGCGATGTCTGGAACACGCCCGACACGTGCGTCTGGGGCAGAGGGAAAAATCGGCGGTGGCGGAACATAGTCTGGAACAACGCCATGGCTTCGACTTTGAGAATACCAGGATATTGGCGCGTACAAGGAACTTCTGGGACAGTATTCTCACAGAAGCAGTTGAAATTCGCACCACGCGCAATCTCGTCAACCGGGACTGTGGATACCAGCTGAGCGAAGCGTGGACACCTGTCATTAACGCAATACGTCGTCAGCGCGCCGAAGTGCACAGCACGGCGGCCGCGGACCAACTGCGCCCACGCTTGCCTCCTACCGGCGCCAACCCCCACTCCACCGCCTAGGCGCCGACCGAGTCAGCCAACCAGCTGCGCGCACGCCACCACGCGCGCATTCGGAGGCTATAAGAACCAGCCTTCTGACGGATCCGGCACTTCACCAGGCCGCAGAAAGATAAAATAAAAATAAACAGAGTCAGGACAACAAAGCAAGCTGTAATTGTTGAGACAAATACCGCGCAGGATGCAAAGAAAATTCTCGATAACCAGACACTTAATACTGACATGAGATGCGAATTACCCAGGAAGCGGAAGCCGTTAGTTATTCTATATGATATACCAGTCTCCATCGATACAGAGAAATTGAGAGATATTGTTTATGGGCAAAATTTTGAAGACAAAGTAGTCAGAACTGATTTCGTAGAAGGTTTCAAACCAAGATTTAAAACAGGTCCGAGAAATAAGGCTACCGTCCATCATGTAGTGGAAGTTAGTGGAAAAGTTAGAACTATGTTGTTGGAACAGAAAAAAATATTCATTGAATTTTCACCTGTGACGGCTAAGGATTACATTACAGTACCGAACTGTGTAAGGTGCTGTGATTGGGGTCATGTCAGCAAGCACTGTCAGCAAGCTGACTCAACATGCGGCCACTGCGGTGTGACTGGACACAAGAAAGACCAATGCGAAAAGAAAAACATTGCTCCTGTATGCATCCCATGTGCGAAGAGAGGTAAAACGTGCAAAAAGAAAGGGAAGGAGTGTCTAACCTATCAGATGCTCCTTCAGCGTATGATCAGCCGAATAGATTATGGATAAGACAGTTAAAACAGCAAAAGGGATTGAAAAAACCCTTATGTATAATAAACATGGGATAGTAATAACAAACAAGAGAAAAAATAAAAATCCGTCACGGAAGCGCAGGGATGCAGAACGAGCGGCAAACTTTAGAAGTAAAAAACAAGGCCGAGACATAGCACCAAAAATGATAGACTCAGCAGTACAGACGGAAGAAGTCGCAGAGACACAAAACACAACGAAAGATGCTACAGTTCAGACTGAAGAATACGTAGAGACGAAACACATAGCGAAAGACACTGCAGTTCAGACCGAAGAATACGCAAAAATAAAAACCAGACTGAAGGATACAATCACACAAACTGTTACCACCCCTCCTTACCCAGGAAGAAGGGCAGGACTTGGTTGGTGTAAAGGGCCTAACTTGGTCGATGCAAGCCCGACGGCAGCGCAATCTACACACCCTAAAATATCACTGCAAACAAAGTTTGAAAAAAGAGCTGCGTTAGATCCCACAAAAATATACATAGACCTTGAGAACACGGTAAAAATTAGCAGATTAGAACAAGAGCATGTGTTGGCAATGGCACTTAGGCACCTCACTAGGATGCTGCACCCAGCAGGAAAAACAGTCACCTTTCCTCAACTTGAAGCAGTGGACAGAATACAACTCAAGACCAGCAACTTACCCACGGATCCAGCCCAGTTGTTGACGCTAGTTAAAAAATTATTCAACAACAGAAATGAGATTTTTGACCCGGACCAAATATATAAACAATTTGTGATGACTCATGGAAGGATAGTTTTCGACGCGAAACTTCCATGGCCTCAGAGTAATGTTTACACTAAACACCCATAGATGAAAGGTACAATCAAAGTTGCACAAATTAATGCAAGACGGACAAATATGGTCCTGCATGAGCTAAGGAATCTTGCTGCGCAACATGACTGGGATGTTATCTGTGTGCAAGAGCCTTACTCTAAGGGCGGACAAATACCACACATGCCAGTATCCTCACAAACCATAGTAAGTGGACCTAAACCTATGGCAGGAATCATTGTACTAAACAAAGAACTAACTGTAACCAAAATATCGCAATACTGTGATGAGCACACAGCATGTGCAGAGATCGATACCGGGTGGTGTAGCGTTACTTTGGTATCGATGTACTGCCAATATAAGGACCCTATAGATGCTTATCTAAATAAAATAAGAAAAATTTGCACTGAGTTACAAGATCAAAGGATAATTATAACAGCAGATATAAATGCACACTCCCCGCTCTGGTACAGTGATACAACGGATGAACGAGGCTTAATGGTAGAGGAACTGTTAAATGAGTTATGCCTGGAAGTCAGGAACTGCCCTAATAATGCTCCAACGTTTAGTAATAGAGCCGGTGCAAAATCGAATATCGATGTAACGCTGACCAACCAGCTGGCAGGAAACTTAGCCAGAAACTGGAGGGTGGTTGAAAACGAAACTACAAGTGACCACAACTTGATTCTGTTTGATCTGGCCAAAGGTAGGTTGCAAATCAATGAAATTAACGACACAAGGAAAAAATATAACTTACGTAGGGCAGATTGGGCAAGACTAAGAGATGAATTCCGTCTACCAGTGGATCTATTGGAAGGTAATGATGTAGATGTCATAGCAAGAGGGATCACGCGTGAAATTCAGCGCGTAATTAAAATAGCCATTCCCCTCAAAAGACCAGCGAATACTACAGACATACCGTGGAGCGACCGACTGCAAAAACTACGATCGGAGATGAGGAAGGCGAGAAAAGAGTACCAACGGTGCATGATTGCTGCCGATAGGTGCTTGCTTCTCGATAGATACAGGGAGAGGAAGACTGCCTTTAAAGAGCTGCTAATAAAAACAAAGCAGCAGAGTTGGGAGGCTTATGTAAACGCTAATTTAAAGTCAGATCCCTGGGGCGTCCCCTACAAGATCGCAGCTAGCAAATTGAGACCACCGACTACACTATCAACCGTAAGAAGGGCAGACGGGACCATGACGGCCAATTGGAGCGCAACAGCTGAGGAACTGTTAAAAGTACTATTACCCGACGATGAGGCAGTAGGTGAAAGTTTAGAGCAAGAAAATCTCCGTAAAGGTCACAATGAAATTTATACCTCAGCTACTTTAGCGGATGATGTGACACCAGACGAAGTAATTAAAGCGATTAACGCCATGTCGCGGAAAAAAACACCTGGACCGGACGGAATCGCTGCTGAAGTGCTCCAGGCATTAGTTGTCCAGTTGGCTTCACCACTCTGCATACTGTTTAATAAATGCCTTCAGCAAGGCAGGGTTCCAAATATCTGGAAGCAGAGTGAAGTGGTGATCCTAAAGAAGGGGAACGACAAGGATCCATTAAATCCTAAATCCTATCGGCCGATCTGTCTACTAAATGTGCTTGGAAAAGTGCAGGAAAAAATTTTAGTATGGAAACTACAGGAACACAGGAAAAAGTATGGTATGAGTGTACATCAGTTTGGTTTCAGAGCGGGTAGGTCGACCGACGATGCCATAAATAAGGCCGTGCATCTAGTGAAAAGTAGTAATAGCAAGTATGTAATAGCTATCGCCGTCGACATTGCTGGAGCATTCGATAACTTATGGTGGCCGGCTCTTTTTAGCCGCCTGCGAGAAATAGGAATTCCTAGTAACCTCTATGGAACGTTCCGCGACTACTGTAAAAACCGATTTGCCAAACTGAGATGTCCACGAGTGAAAATAGAGAAAAAATTAACTAAAGGCTGTCCGCAAGGATCGGTGTGTGGACCAGTGTTCTGGGACGTAACATTCGAAATGGCCATAGAAAGCATGATTGGGCAAGAAGGACTCCTGGGGCTTGTTGCCTTCGCGGATGACCTTCTACTGCTGATACAAGGCGGAACAAGGGACGAAGTAGAGGCTAGAAGCAGAATGGCATTAAGACATTTACAAAACTGGTGCTCCAAGTGAAATTAACCCTTGCACCTCACAAGACTCAATTCATGGTTCTCAGTGGCCGCCCCAAGCGAAATCCAATAATAAAAGTTAACGACGTCTCCATAAAAAGAGTTAGAACTTGTAAATACCTGGGAGTCACGCTAGACGAGCGACTAAATTTTACTGACCATATAACGGAGGTGTGCAGTCGTGCCAAAATAGTGATGAACAAACTGATCAGTATTGGGCAAAGAAGATTTCATCTTCCAACGTCCATAATAAGGAGGTATCACGACAGTATATTATCCTCGATTGTGGGATATGCTGCTAGCAGTTGGGCGCATAAGTTACGACAAGTTAAACCTCGCCAGGCACTAAGAAGCGTACAAAGAAGCATACTGATAAGATTAAGTGGTGCATATAGCACAACAGCGACCGACTCTCTGCTGGTTGCGTTGGGCGTTTGGCCACTTGACCTAGAAGTTAGAAAGAGAGGGGCACACTATTGGCTACGAACCGGTGACGCCGAAAAAGTAGAACAAATTTTAGGAAGACCGGTTACAGAAGCACGGGAGATAAAAACAGTCTTGATGGAAGAATGGCAACAACAGTGGTCGCATAGTACGACTGGCAGGAGAACCTACAATATTTGGCCAACAATTCAAGAGAGATTAAACCTTCGTCACCTGGATCCGTCAACCGGACTTGTTCATTACATCACTGGACACGGGCCATATCCCAGCCTACTACATAAAAGAGGACTAAAAGACACAAGCTTGTGTGAGTGCGGGGAAGAGGGTACACCCGAACACATCGTCTGGGATTGCACACAAATGGCAGAAGCCAGAAACGAAGGATTTCATGAACTAAGAAACATGAAAACGGAAGACATACTAAAAAATGAGCAACTTTGGCGTAAACTAGACGAAGTGACGCAAAATATATCCAAACTGCAAAAGGAGAGATTCATGCAAAGTTTAGCGACAGCAAGAGGAAGGCCAAGTCAAGCCGACTATGACGTCACAGAGTAACAACCGAGAGCAGCCACAAGCGAATGCGTGTCTAAGCGCTCGATCAGCGAGTCATATATCGTGCTGAAAACGCAACCAGCTGATCTGCGGAGAGGAGTGCTTAAACCATATTAAAGACTTTAAATGGACCGTTTCGCAGCAACACCACTGGAGATTCTACCTACAAACAAGAACTTGCTGAAGCAACACGTATAAAAGTTTATAGTGAATGTATAAGTTCTTTACTAGTGCTCACATGAACTATAGTACGATGCATAAAATGTGGTCTGACATTGCAATAACACAAATAATAGATAATAGTTGCAGTCTCGAGCCGCTTCTGAAGTAAAACATTGTTATCTCTTAAAATATGTAAAAATGTTAATAGTTAGTTAAGAGTAAAAGTTGTAAATTATGTAGCCAATAATCTTAAAATAGGAATTTGTTCAAATATTGAAAATAACAAATACCGGCAGTAGATGTTAAACTAATCTAGTTCACCTGTGAAACGAACAACCTACTAGCCGGATATTAAAGACTCCTTACTTCTGCAATTACATATATATCATTGAAAATTAGTTCTCACAACGAGTGTTGGAGGTGGCCAGTCTCCCGATGGGCGGCCTTCTCGGTCACTCTGGCTGCCAGAGAGACTGAGAACGTGCGCTATTCCGGGAGATTTGGAATTCGGATTACCGCACCGATACCAATGCTGGAAAATGCTTTCTTAGATGGTAGAGTAGTAGATAGTAGTAATAGTTTAGTAATAGTAGTAGTGGTAGACGTACGAAGTGACATAGTGAAATATTAAAAATTCTAACCATAAAGTGGACAGGAAACTGCAGACACCACACAAAACTAGAAAACTATAATCAATCAATTATGACAAAATGCAGCAAGTTTAGAAAGTTGTAATATATGTTAACAGCGAAACAATTGTATGTATCGTGCCAACAAGAAAAGACTGTACAGATATTGCCAAAGCCATACATAACAAAAACTGAAATAATTCATTGTGAAATTATCTGTTGAAATATCAAATGTAAAACTGTTGTGTTAAATTAAGGCCTATTTTAGTTTCTAGATACTAGGCTGTAAAAAATGTGTGCTAAATAAAAAAAAAAAAAAAAAAAAAAAAAAAAAAAAAAAAAAAACTTCACCAGAAGATGGCGACGGAGTCTGAGATCGCCGAAATATCGTGTGGAAACATCTTACTTACTCGGCTAGTCTCCCGAGAAGACTACAATTATTCTCAACGCCGAGAAAGACTTCGTTCCTATATATCGTTTTACTGTTTTTTATTGGGGACTGAAATATTTATGTGTACATGCTTGTTTGCTGGACTCATATCTGTGAAGCAAATTCCGAGAACTGTGCCTCAGACCTTATTCTTTTACCGCATTCACCTAGCGTAAGCCAGAAATAATGGGCCGCATATCAGAGTGGTGACGTCGTGGGAATTCTGTTTAAACCCTACTGTGGCGCAGGCTCTTTGATAGTGTGACCGTAACGGTAGAACTTAAGTGTAATCCCCCGGTTATTTGCTAATTTCATTTCAGAGTGTTGAAGTTAGGGGACAGTTGATCAAACACCTTGGGAATTGGGGAAACCTTGAGAGACAGATTCACAAAATACGTCCTTTTTCATCACCCGTCTGCGGTCTCCCACTATGCTAAGAGCTTCAAACCATTGCGTCACTTGGCCGAATGGAATATCTTTAGTGGATGTATTGGAATTTTTCAACGTCGTCTCTCATTTCCCTTCGGATACTGTGTAGTACATACAGAGTTTATTTCTGAAGAATACAAGTCTACTCCCCTAACGACGGCAAATGTGCGTAGAGATATCTGTATTATTTTTAGTGAGCAAATTTTTTTATTAATAATGATTACCTGTGCTTCACTAATCTTACAACCGTTTTATATCAATGATTACACCATGAATTAAACAAAGTACGTGAATCATGAGCTATTACGATCATGACTGCTGCGTGTTTTAAATCCATCTTTTTTTTAATTAACGCTACATCTACATCTACATCTACATATATACTCTGCAATTCACAAAATTGTGGGTGGCAGAGGGTGCTCAGCACCAAAGCTAATCTCTTCGTTATGCATTCCAATCCCTAATGGTACGAGGGAAAAAAGAATTCATATAAGAATCATTGCGGCACCTTATTTCTCTAATCTTATCTATCCTGTCATTCCGGCTCAAATAGGTTGGTGGACGAAGTATTTCACTACACTCGTGAGTGAAAGTGGGAGTACGCATGTTTACCAATAAGTTTAAACGAAACGTACGTCGTCTATCTACCAGAGACTCCCAGCCTAGTCTACTAATCAGTTCTGTGACGCTTTCATAAGGACTGTAGCAAGCGGTCAGGAATCGAGCGGCTCTTCTCTGTACTTTCTCTATACTTTCGATCAACCCCTTACGAAACGGATCCCAAATGGCACAACAATAGTCCAAATGTGGACGCACAAGAGATTTGTACGCTATCTCCTTTGTTTGTTCATTACAATTTTTCAATATTCGACCTATGAATCGCAGCCTAGAATTTGCTCTACCTACTAACGAATTAATGTGCAAGTCCCATCTCATGTTCCTTTGTACTGTTACTCCAAAATATTTCATTAGAATCGACCATATCAATAACTGAATTGTTTAACTCGTATTTCTGACAATTGGATTCTTTTTGTTTGTTATGCTCATTGTCTTGCACATTTTATAATTTAGCGTAAGTTGCCACTCAGCGCACCATGCCAAAATAATATCCAGATCACGCTGAATTTCTAAGCAATCGGCCAAATTCCTTACTTCCCTATAAATAACCGCATCATCAGCAAACAATCTAAAAAGGCTTTTCACTTTGTCTCCGAGATCGTTTATAAAAATTAAAAAAAGAAGTGGTCCTATTACACTTCCTTGAGGTACCCCCGATGTAACATCTAGACTAGAAGAACTTTCTCCTTCAACGAAGACATACTGCGACCGACCAGTTAGAAAATCCTTTATCCATTCACAAAGCTGATCCGATATACCGTACGCTCGTAGCTTCGCTAAAAGGCGGTTGTGTGGCACAGAGTCAAAGGCTTTCTGAAATCTAAAAAATGGCATCTACTTGTGAACCTGCATCAATAACTTTCATTACGTCGTGTGTAAATAGGGCCAGCTGTGTTTCTTCCGAAATCCGTGTTGATTTGTTGTAAACAAATTATTATCATCTAGAAATTTCATAATGTTCGAGCATATAATATGCTACATAACTCTACTACAAACAGATGTTATAGATATTGGACGATAGTTTCCAGGATCACTTCGATCACCTTTCTTGAAAATCGGAGTTACTTGCGCGATTTTCCAGTCTGAAGGTACTTTTCGCTCTTCTAATGATTTACTGAATATATCAGAGAGGAAATGGGCCGATTTCCGCCGCATATTCTGAAAATATTCTTACTGGAATTCCATCTGGGCCCGGTGCTTTCCCCCACTTCAGGAGGTCTAATTGCTTTATGATACCTGCAGTATCTATCCGTAATGATTCCATCACCAACTCGACATGGCGTGGGAAAACGGGAACACTATCCTTATTTTCATCAGTAAATGAATTTTTGAATACAGTATTTAGTACGTTAGCTTTATCGCGGCTTTCAAGTGCTGGTATATTGCTATTGGTACAACTGACTTTTCGTACTACGACCAGGTAAAATCAAGTCAAAATTACTAATTTCTTTACTTTCATGCCTTATTCTTATTTTCAGGCTTCTTTTGCAAACTTTATTTAATCGTGAAGCCATTTCATTGCTGTTTGTGGGTCAATATTTGATGTAGTGGTGTCGTGACCTCAAATCATCCACGACAGTTTGATTTTCTGAGGTGAAAATTTTTCAAAGCGAAGGCATTTACCGTGCAACAATTTTAGCATGCTGTGAATACTTTCTGTTGATACAAGCATCCAACATTATGCGTGTAAGTCACACATATAATGACATACGCTACGATTAACAAATTAACTGCGACATTTAAATAATTAAAACTTATTATTTAGTTTTTTATATTAGCATAAAGCCACGTAAACGCCACCAGGTGATTAATTTAATTTAATTTAATTGCAATGGAGCACAGGCTCCGCTGGCAACTTCCCTACACACCCTTCTTCCCCTATCCTGCACCTACCTACATTTGCCCTCTACAAATTTTATCATTAAATTCTTTCAAATTTTTCGGTAAATTATTCAGCATTTCTCTTGGTAACTCATTCCAATCCCTGACACCGTTATAAGTTTTTATTCTTTAAAAAATTACTGCAGTTTCGACAAATACATGTTTGTCTTCTTCAGAAGCATAAAACCTTACAAAAAATTCATGTTAAAATTGCACTAGGATAAAATATACACATACAGATTTTATCTTTCATAGGCGGAAACATTTTCACAATTCGGTCACTTTTGTAGGAAGTTACACATCATCATGATTCTTCCTTCCGTCTAGTAGACAACATCTGTACGAGGCGGGCGACTTCCGCCAATGGACCAGTTACATGTGAATCAACGAACTTCGTAAATTTGTTAGAAGGCGCTACGGGGTATATTATTATGGCTCCTTAAAAAGCAAGTTTTGTTTACTGTGCAAAGACTGCATTATGGAATGATGGGCTGAGGTGCAAGTTTGCACTATTCCTAAAATGTTATCGTGATTCAGATTATTTAAAAGAAGTGCTTAAATGTAATATGATAAAAATTGTAACATTATATTTAAAAATTGGTTAAAATCTACTTCATATATAAACAATTACTTAACTAACAGATATTCTGAGGAGAATCGAACATTATAGACATACATATTAAAATATGTTATTCAGTTTATTGCTTTCTTCGGATGTTTAATTACTCCTCGTCCTGTCAACGTAGCCATATTAAGGATCTTCGGTGGATTAATTTACATATATTGATTAATAAAAAAGTCCACCAAAAGGTTATGTTTGAAGATTTGTTTATTGTTTTCAAAACGAAATCAGCGATATTCGCAAGCATAGATACAATACAGAGATGCACTAACTGGATGAATCTCTCTGTAAATCTGAATACTGAATGAAGTCAACTAACTAACTGCTCTGTCCAGCCGATCTGTTTATATAGTGTCTATCGAAATTACGAGAATTCTTCAAAGGCATCCGCCCGATATTTCTCGAACATTAACAATCACTCAAAGAATCAAACATTTTAAAAACAATCGGAATTAATACAAAATTACTTAAGCACATTACAAAATGATCAGAAATGGTAATTAGAGATACTTAAATACAAAATTAATTTGCAGAAATCATCTCAAACTGTAGAAAATTGTCCTGTAGACCTCATTACTTGCCTTATTACATGGAATTACAAACATTTAAGACATTCTCTTGCACCATTCGGTTCTTAAACATATTAAATGAACTTTAAATAATTATCTTTCATACAACAAAGTCTATATACACTGATTTACAAGAAATTACAAAAGAAACATAACAGATCATATTCAAGCAAACTTTAGCTCACTACAAATACTTCATACAGTACAATACTATTCAAAATTCAGGTATGAGGCCTGTTACAACCCCTCCCCAGGATTCACTTAATTTTACACAGTTAAAATTGATTGAATCCGTCACGAATCTAAGCAGGTTGTTTGTACACATAATCCCGACACAAACAGATTACAATCAATCAACCATAATGACTTTTACAATTCTTCATTACATACAACATCTGCACATAGTCCATGACACTGATTTTGGTTACAATAATTGTCTTTTTTTTCAGATTCTATCATTTTTTCAGTTACTGTTTTACCCAACAAATATTCAATGTTATTACCTTAAGTTACAATTAATTTTTCACTTAGACTTACACACTTCATGTCTGATTCTTAATGACAACAGTCTGTTTACATTTTACAGCTGATAACTTGTCACCACAATGTAGAAATTCACAACTTTCATGAAAACACCAAAAGTCTCTACACAAAACTGTCACAAATTGCTTTATACTGTGAAATGCTTACATCTTAAACATTCAGTATTATTACATCTGCATCTGAACTTAAGTACTCACACAAACTATTTACATGCATCAATTGACAAACTTATTTACAAAATTAGATATTCACAGGTTGTGGACCCCTCCCCAAACCATGCAGTCCAAAAAAACTAATTATATAAGTGGGTTCCAAGATTTCTCTGGAAACCCAAAACATATGAAGTTATTTTTTTTCTAACTTTCCAGTTCTCTTCTACCTTTAAATACACATCTAATACTACATTTCAATTTACACAAAGCTTCACTATACACAGACAGAAACACAAACTTTCAATCATCTCAGACAACAAACTTTGAAATAACCACACAACTGCTGAGACATAAAATGATTCTGTTTTAGCAAATAGATTGTTACTTAAAAGCATTGTTGCTGACTCAACTGGTAATATCAATTTATTATCCTCACTACTGCAGTTTAGTCCATCATTACTCCCAACCCCACTCTTCATCATCTGATTACTACTTAAACTTACCAAATTATCTGAATCAGTACCTAAAACTATTCTAACATCTGATTCAATTACTTCTTTTACAACATGAGTATTTTTCTCAGCTACTTGAAGTTCATTATCAGCTCCTACCAAATTTAGGCCTTCAATCTTATTTTCAAATTCAGAAAATTGGTTGTCAAATTTACTATTAATTTCCGAAAATTTGCTGTCAAATTAATCATTGAATTCAGAGAGTTTTTCTACCGAGTTCAGAAAATTGGTTGTCAAATAAATTCTTGAGTTCTGGTAATTTGCTGTCTAATTTGGCTACAAAAAATTCTAGAAATGCTTGTAGATTCTGACTATCAGCCATTTTCAGTAATTAGCAAAATCAACATGAAAACAAAGTTAAGAAGAATTAAAATTTTTCTAACCTGCCACAAAATAACATGCAAAAGCAAAATTTTAAGTATTCAGTACTTACTTTTGTATCACTTAAATACTTTTCGTCACACTAAATTTCTGCTAGCAGCAGTTTTCACCACTGAACACCACTTTTTTTCACTTATAAACACTTAATCACACTCAAAACACTGTACTGCTGGAAGACTTGATCTCGGGGTCGCTGAAAATCCGCTTGCCGTCGGAATATTATTGCCGTTTGCATGACGTCGAAGGAAAATCTCCAATGAGTGCTGTCAACTCGTGTTCAGATTGACGTCGACTGCCGTCAAACCCGTGTCGCCGTTCGAAATATCGCTTTGCAGTTCGCCGATACCTCGTCGCAATTTGCTGCAGATTCTGTTAGAAGATTAACATCTCACAGATGTTAATACCTTCTCGTCACTGTCAACTGAAGCCATATTACGTCCTTCAGGATGTTTAATTACTCCTCGTCCTGTCAACGTAGCCATATTAAGGTTCTTCGGTGGTTTAATTTACATATATTGATTAATAAAAAAGTCCACCAAAAAGGTTATATTTGAAGATTTGTTTATTGTTTTCAAAACGAAGTCAGCGATATTCGCAAGCATAGATACAATACAGAGATGCACTAACTGGATGAATCTCTCGTGTATCACTGAATACTGAATGAAGTCAACTAACTAACTAACTAACTAACTGCTCTGTCCAGCCGATCTGTTTATATAGTGTCTATCGAAATTACGAGAATTGTTCAACGCATCCGCCCAATATTTCTCGAACATTAACAATCACTCAAAGAATCAAACATTTTAGAAACAATCGGAATTTATACAAAATTACTTAAGCACATTACAAAATGATCAGAAATGGTAATTAGAGATACTTAAATACGAAATTATTTGCAGAAATCATCTCAAACTGTAGAAATTGTTCTGTAGACCTCATTACTTGCATTATTACATGGAATTACAAACATTTAGGAAATTCTCTTGCACCATTCGGTTCTTAAACATATTAAATGAATTTTAAATAATTATCTTTCATATAACAAAGTCTATATACACTGATTAACAAGAAATTACAAAACAAACATAACAGATCATATTGAAGCAAACTTTAACTCACTACAAATACTTCATACATTACAATACTATTCAAAATTCAGGTATGAGGGCTGTTACATGTTGAAATTACTGGCTTGAAAGCTTCTAAGAATTCAGGGGGGTAGCTACTATGGGGCTAGGCGGTGCAGTGCACCGGGGCCCTCAGGGGGCCCCCAAGCATACATCAAGGGGCCCCTAAGCGCACCTCTAGGGGCCCCTAAGCGCACCTCTAGGGGCCCTCAAGCGCAGTTTAGAGGGCCCCACGAGAGCCTTCGCCGCAAACTGGCGACATTTTTTTTTTTTTTAGCTCTACCGATAGTCTAAGGGGCCTCTGAGAACACAGGAGCCCCTCACTAAGGGCCCTGCTCAGGGGGCCCCAACAACTGCTCAGGGGCCCCTAAAGAACAAATCAGTGTCCCCCATCCTCACTTCAGGGGGACCCTACCAGCACACATAGCAAAAAAAGTTCGCCCGTCTGGCCTCAGGGCCCAAAATAAATTTTTTGCACCGGGGCCCTTGTTGACCTAGCTACGCCACTGTAAGAATTGTTTGTTGGCTAGTTCCCGCTGGTCACTAAGCATATTACCATCATTTCTCGTTAAGTGCTTAAAACTTTCTACTTCTTCTAATAGGTCTAGTTTACGTCCTTTCTTTGCTCTGTGTATAATTATCGTACTTTCTAAACCTCTCGCCGAGTGGTTTGTCTTTAACAGATGTTCGCCAAATGTGGAATTAGGAATGTTGCTTCTTTTTTTTTTTTGTATAAGTTCTTTATATCTGATTTTTATTTGACTGCCTGTTTGCCCTATGTAGTACTGAGGACATTTTTTACATGTAATTTTATAAACTCCTGAATTGGAAAAGGGGTCATTCGTCGTTTTAATGGAATGTGTAATATTTTTCTTTATACTGTTATGAGTAGAGCATGTTACCCTGCAACTGTATTTTTTAACTAAAAGGCATTTAATTCTATACGATATGTTTCCTAGAAAGGGAATCACAATAAATTAGTTATCTTTTATCATATTTTGGATGTCTCCATTTATTGTTAATGTTTATTTATTTATTTAGCTTATGGCCATTGCACAAAAATAATACAATTTAACATTAAATTGCAATTAAAATTCAAAATTAACATGGTGTAGCCAATCTAAAGCTTATTTGAAATGTTAATAAAATCTATTGGCTGATCATCCCCTGAATGCTCGAAGTGGGCAGTCAAATGTCACGTGGCGGATGGTTTGTTTTTCTTACCACAGTCGCATCTCGGTGAATCTCTCATTCCCCAATGTATACAAAGATGAAGCAGATCTTCCATGACCAGTCCTAACTCTGTTAAGAGCTGCCCAGTTCTTGCGAGGAAGGTCGAGTCCCTTTAGTGCCTGTTGACTGTCAAACAGGGAGTGCCATTCTGGTGGGGCTGAGGCTATCCACTCCAATTTCCAAGCTTCTCTCCAATTAAAATTATCAGATATAATCTGTTTTACAGTCTTTACACTTGGATTTGTCGATTTAAGTCTCACAAACATATTATCCATGTCGTCATGGATGGGCAGATCCAAGTTATGACAGATCTTATTATACTGGGCGAATTAGCAGATTATGTCGTCTTATTGTAGGCGGTTCGATGTTGCACAAAACAGGTAGCCAGTACAGTGGAGTGGTCTTAATACATCCGCTAATTATCCGCATTGTCTGGTTTAAAACTGTGTCGATCATTTTGACGTGGGCGCTAGTTATCCAGACAGATGAGCAGTACTCAGCTGCAAAATATACAAGGCTCAGTGCTGATGTGCGGAGTGTAGAGGCGGATGTTCCAGAGGAGGTGCCAGTTAACTTCTGCAGAATATTATTCCTGGTTCTTAGTTTTGCTGCAAGGTTGTTTAGATGTTTATTGTACGACAAGGTGCGATCCATTACGACTCCCAAATACTTGGGGAAGGGGTTGTGTCGGATGGGAGTGCAATCAAGAAGAACGTCAAGTGAGAGATTCGCCAACCGATTGTTAAGATGGAAGACACTAGTTTCCGTCTTGATGGAACTGAGTTCGAGACGCCATTTCCGAAAATAGTTGCTAAGGGTTTTGAAGTCTGCTGTTAAACTATTTTCAATTTGCTGAACGTTATCAGATTGTTGTACTACTGCCAGATCGCCAGCATAAGAGAACTGTCTGGATTCTGTTTGAGGAATGTCAGAAATATAAACATTAAAAAGAAGTGGGGCAAGAACTGAGCCATGAGGCTAGACCATTATTCACTCTTCTTACTTTGCTTATCTTATTGTCTGAAACAACCTGGGATGTTCGGTTAGCTAGCATGGTACTGATCAGACAAGTGATTTTTTTACACTTCAAAATGTTCAGCAGTTTAATACCAGGCCCTCTCGCCACACTGTATCATAGGCTGCGGTAAGGTCAACAAATACAGCACCAGTCTTCAATCGTCTCTCGAATCGTGGTTCTATATGAGTTGATGACCATGGTTTACGGGTTTTCTTGTCTATGATGTAAACAATGGCTAGTAAATATGAACCCAAAACCTCCTGTTCAGAGAAGTCAATTTAAGATACAGAGGCAAGGTCACCCGATTCGTCCAATAGTCAATGGGATGGATAGGGCATATCACTCAATTGCCAGGCGACTACGTCACAAAATTAAAGATAATTATGTATTCGAACAAAATTTCTTAGTTAAACATAACTTCTATTTTTTAATAAAATGAAATGTTTCGAATACATACCTAGTACTAGATTAATCTCATTCGACATAATAATTCTCTCTACGAATGTACCTACAAATGTAGTAAAAAAATCATTGAAGGAAAATTTATTTAAATTTTAAAAAAGGCGGAATCACAAATTATACAATTGATTAATTTACTACACATTATATTACGAAACAATTACTTTACCATTAATGAAAAATTTTATATAAAAAAGCATGACCTAGCAATGGGTAATCCCTTAGCTTGAATCTTAGCCGATATTTTTATCAATGATTTAGAAACTAAATTTTTTAACTCTGATTCACTATTACTGAAAGAGATAGGATTTTACGTTAGATACGTAGATAATTTAATTATAGCATTTGAAGGGAATGACCATGATTTAGAAATTTTATTTAACAATTTCATTCTTCTTCATGAGAACATCGTATTCACCAAAGAAATGCAAAACGAAAATTAGGAGCTCAATTTCTTTGATCTAAAACTTGTAATAAAAGACAACAGTATAAACTTTGACATTTACCGCATACCGAAATATACAGATCATCCCTGCCGATTCTGCACACCCAACATCGCACAAATTAGCATATTTCCATTCTGCAATCAATCGAGCTTTTACAAATCCCCTTACTCCAAATAAATTAGTAAAGGAAATTACCATTATCAAATCCTTTGCTACCAATAACGGATATAATAAACAGATAATAAATACCATCATAGACAAGAAAACCTGTAAACCGTGCTCAACATTAACAAAAAATGGAGACCTCCAAAATATGATAAAAGAGAACCCATGTATTGTGATTCCCTTTCTAGGAAACATATCGTATAGAATAAACGACTTTTGGTTAAAAATACAGTTGCAGGGTAACATTCTCTACTCATAACAGTATAAAGAAAAACATTAGACATGCCATTAAAACGACAAATGACCACTTTTACAATTCAGGAGTTTATAAAATTACAAGAAAAATTGCCCTCAGTACTATATAGGGCAAACAGGCAGTCAAATAAAAATCAGATATAATGAACATAAACATAAAAAGAAAAACAGCCACATTCCTAATTCCACATTTGGCGAACGTCTGTTAAAGGAAAACCACTCGACTAGAGGTTTAGAAAGTACGATAATTCTACACAGAGAAAAGAAAGGACATAAACTAGACCTATTAGAAGAATTAGAAATCTTTAAGCACTTAACGAATAATAATGGTAATATGCTTAATGACCAGCCGGAACTAACTAACAAACAGTTCTTAGAAGCTTTCAAGCCAATAACTTCAACTGAATAACATATTTTCTTACATATGTCTATAGTGTTAGATTCTCCTCAGAAATTCTACTAGTTAAGTAATTGTTTATATATAAAGTTGATTTTAAACAATTTTTAAATATTATATTACAATTTTTGTCATATTACTTTTAAGCACTTCTTTTAAATAATCTGAATCACGATAACATTTTATGAAATAGTGCAAAATTGTACCTCAGTCAATCATTCCATAATGCAATCTTTACACAGTAAACTATACTTGATGTTTAGGGAGCCATAATAATATACCCCGTTGCGCCATCTAACAAATTTACGAAGTTCGTTGATTCACATATAACTGGTCAGTTGGCGGAAGTCGCCCGCCTCGTATAGTTTTTGTCTACTAGACGGAAGGAAGAATCGTGACGATGTGCAACTTCGCACGCAAGTGATTGAATTGTGTTAATGCTTCCGCCTATGAAATTTTAACGAATATATAATGTCATATTTTAAAGACAAAAGCGTTATGTGAATATTTTATCCTAGTGCAATTTTAATATGAATTTTTGTTTAGGTGTCATACTTCTGATGAAGACAAACACGAATTTGTAGAAACTGCAGTAAAGTTTTAAAGAATAAACACTTTTAAGCAACTGGTGGTGTTTACGTGGCTTGATGCTAATATAAATTCTTTTAAAGTTGCTGACACGCAGCTTGCTCAAGATTTTAAAATTTGTACCAGCCAAGGTATCCAAAGCTGCATGAAAATACAAGGACACTAAGCTAAAAATTGTTCAAACAGGTATAGCTATTAACTTTAATAAACAGTGTTTGAAGCTGGAGAGAGTGCCGAATTACGTGAAGGGCAACATTAATTATAAACAGTGCAATAAATTCCCAATAACCAAGAAGAAATTAGTGCACCAAATTTTATCCGACAGAATTATAGATCTTTACAAGAAAAATTACAAACTAAACGCTGAGGCATATTGTTTAAATTTATCTTTAACTAAAGTGTATAAAGAACATTTTAATTGTCTGATTGATCATTGGATGAACAGTGTTAATGAATGGTTAATGAATCGTAAATGTGAAATTTTAGAGATACATGAAAACAATCTGGATAAATTGAAAATCAAGGATAACGAAATTAAACCAAATAGTAGTACGAAACGTTTCTTTGACAAAATAGTAAATAAAACTGACATTTTCTTCACTCAAGAGGAGAATGATTTGTTCTGAAAAGGGTTAAAATACAATCTAAAACCAAAACTTACAGACAATAATGTTATTAACAATCTTGTAATGGGCATAAAAATTGGTCCAGAATCTTGAATGTTAGATAGAACTAAACAAGTGAGAATAGCTCATGATTGTAATAATATTATTGAAAAGAAACTGCGTTACAATCAAACATTCATACTAAGGAGCAAACAGTTATAAATAGTATTAATCAAAAATCAAGAGAAAATGTAGTAACTAAAGCGGATAAAGGCAACAGTATTGTAATCAAATATCTCATAGAATATGTAAATAAAACTGAAGTTTTTTTGAGGAGAATAGCGTTATAGAAGTAACTAATGACCCTACCGTAGATTTACAAAAGGAAATCCGTCAATGTTTAGCAAATTAGGATGACTTATTTGGCAAAGTACAAAAGAAATGGCTAGTAAATATGAATCCAAAACCTCCGGTTCTGAGAACTCAATTTACGGTACACTAGCAAGATCGTGCGATTCGTCCAATAGTCAATGGGGTAGATAGCGCATATCACTCAATAGCCAGGCGACTACATCAGAAAATTTAAGATAATTTTGTATTCGAACATAATTTCTCAGTTAAAAATAACGTCGATTTCGTTAATATAATGAAATGTTTAGAATACACACCCAGTACTTGATTAATCTCATTCGACATAATAAATCTTTATACGAATGTACCTACAAATGTGGCAATAAAAATCATCGAGGAAAATATATTAAAATATAAAAAGAACGCGGAATCACAAATTATACAATTGATTAATTTATTACACATTATATTAAAGTACAATAATTTTACCTTTAATGAAAAATTTTATATACAAATTTTGGCCTAGCAATAGGTAATCCCTTAGCGGGAATCTTAGACGGTATTTTTATCAATGATTTAGAGACTAAATATTTTAACTCTTATTCACTGGTACTGAAAGAGATACGATTTTACGTTAGATACGTAGATGATTTAATCATAGCATTTGAAGGGAATGGCAATGATTTAGAAATTTTTTTAACAATTTCAACCGTCTTCATGAGAACTTGGTATTCACCAAAGAAATGCAATACGAAAATTGGGAACTCAATTTCTTAGATCTTAAACTTGCAATAAAAGACAACAGTATAAACTTTGATATTTATCGCAAACCGAAATATACAGATCATCCCTGCCGATTCTGCACACCCAACATCGCACAAATTAGCATATTTCCATTCTGCAATCAATCGAGCTTTTATAAATCCCCTTACTCCCACTAAATTAGTAAAGGAAATTAAAATTATCAAACCCATTGGTACCAATAACGGATATAATAAACAGATAATAAATACCATCATAGACAAGAAAACCCGTAACTCGGGTTCAACATTAACAAAAAACGGAGACCTCCAAAATATGATAAAAGATAACAAATGAATTGTGATTCCCGTTCTAGGAAACATATCGTATAGAATTAAGCACCTTTTAGTTAAAAAATACAGTTGCAGGGTAACATTCTCTACTCATAACAGTATAAAGAAAAACATTAGACATGCCATTAAAACGACGAATGACCACTTTTACAATTCAGGAATTTATAAAATTACAAGAAAAATTGCCCTCAGTACTATATAGGGCAAACAGGCAGTCAAATAAAAATCAGATATAATGAACATAAACATAAAAAGAAAAACAGCCACATTCCTAATTCCACATTTGGCGAACGTCTGTTAAAGGAAAACCACTCGACTAGAGGTTTAGAAAGTACGATAATTCTACACAGAGAAAAAAAAGGACATAAACTAGACCTATTAGAAGAATTAGAAATCTTTAAGCACTTAACGAATAATAATGGTAATATGCTTAATGACCAGCCGGAACTAACTAACAAACAATTCTTAGGAGCTTTCAAGCCAATAACTTCAACTGAATAACATATTTTCTTACATATGTCTATAGTGTTAGATTCTCCTCAGAAATTCTACTAGTTAAGTAATTGTTTATATATAAAGTTGATTTTAAACAATTTTTAAATATTATATTACAATTTTTGTCATATTACTTTTAAGCACTTCTTTTAAATAATCTGAATCACGATAACATTTTAGAAATAGTGCAAAATTGTACCTCAGTCAATCATTCCATAATGCAATCTTTACACAGTAAACTATACTTGATGTTTAGGGAGCCATAATAATATACCCCGTTGCGCCATCTAACAAATTTACGAAGTTCGTTGATTCACATATAACTGGTCAGTTGGCGGAAGTCGCCCGCCTCGTATAGTTTTTGTCTACTAGACGGAAGGAAGAATCGTGACGATGTGCAACTTCGCACGCAAGTGATTGAATTGTGTTAATGCTTCCGCCTATGAAATTTTAACGAATATATAATGTCATATTTTAAAGACAAAAGCGTTATGTGAATATTTTATCCTAGTGCAATTTTAATATGAATTTTTGTTTAGGTGTCATACTTCTGATGAAGACAAACACGAATTTGTAGAAACTGCAGTAAAGTTTTAAAGAATAAACACTTTTAAGCAACTGGTGGTGTTTACGTGGCTTGATGCTAATATAAATTCTTTTAAAGTTGCTGACACGCAGCTTGCTCAAGATTTTAAAATTTGTACCAGCCAAGGTATCCAAAGCTGCATGAAAATACAAGGACACTAAGCTAAAAATTGTTCAAACAGGTATAGCTATTAACTTTAATAAACAGTGTTTGAAGCTGGAGAGAGTGCCGAATTACGTGAAGGGCAACATTAATTATAAACAGTGCAATAAATTCCCAATAACCAAGAAGAAATTAGTGCACCAAATTTTATCCGACAGAATTATAGATCTTTACAAGAAAAATTACAAACTAAACGCTGAGGCATATTGTTTAAATTTATCTTTAACTAAAGTGTATAAAGAACATTTTAATTGTCTGATTGATCATTGGATGAACAGTGTTAATGAATGGTTAATGAATCGTAAATGTGAAATTTTAGAGATACATGAAAACAATCTGGATAAATTGAAAATCAAGGATAACGAAATTAAACCAAATAGTAGTACGAAACGTTTCTTTGACAAAATAGTAAATAAAACTGACATTTTCTTCACTCAAGAGGAGAATGATTTGTTCTGAAAAGGGTTAAAATACAATCTAAAACCAAAACTTACAGACAATAATGTTATTAACAATCTTGTAATGGGCATAAAAATTGGTCCAGAATCTTGAATGTTAGATAGAACTAAACAAGTGAGAATAGCTCATGATTGTAATAATATTATTGAAAAGAAACTGCGTTACAATCAAACATTCATACTAAGGAGCAAACAGTTATAAATAGTATTAATCAAAAATCAAGGGAAAATGTAGTAACTAAAGCGGATAAAGGCAACAGTATTGTAATCAAATATCTCATAGAATATGTAAATAAAACTGAAGTTTTTTTGAGGAGAATAGCGTTATAGAAGTAACTAATGACCCTACCGTAGATTTACAAAAGGAAATCCGTCAATGTTTAGCAAATTAGGATGACTTATTTGGCAAAGTACAAAAGAAATGGCTAGTAAATATGAATCCAAAACCTCCGGTTCTGAGAACTCAATTTACGGTACACTAGCAAGATCGTGCGATTCGTCCAATAGTCAATGGGGTAGATAGCGCATATCACTCAATAGCCAGGCGACTACATCAGAAAATTTAAGATAATTTTGTATTCGAACATAATTTCTCAGTTAAAAATAACGTCGATTTCGTTAATATAATGAAATGTTTAGAATACACACCCAGTACTTGATTAATCTCATTCGACATAATAAATCTTTATACGAATGTACCTACAAATGTGGCAATAAAAATCATCGAGGAAAATATATTAAAATATAAAAAGAACGCGGAATCACAAATTATACAATTGATTAATTTATTACACATTATATTAAAGTACAATAATTTTACCTTTAATGAAAAATTTTATATACAAATTTTGGCCTAGCAATAGGTAATCCCTTAGCGGGAATCTTAGACGGTATTTTTATCAATGATTTAGAGACTAAATATTTTAACTCTTATTCACTGGTACTGAAAGAGATACGATTTTACGTTAGATACGTAGATGATTTAATCATAGCATTTGAAGGGAATGGCAATGATTTAGAAATTTTTTTAACAATTTCAACCGTCTTCATGAGAACTTGGTATTCACCAAAGAAATGCAATACGAAAATTGGGAACTCAATTTCTTAGATCTTAAACTTGCAATAAAAGACAACAGTATAAACTTTGATATTTATCGCAAACCGAAATATACAGATCATCCCTGCCGATTCTGCACACCCAACATCGCACAAATTAGCATATTTCCATTCTGCAATCAATCGAGCTTTTATAAATCCCCTTACTCCCACTAAATTAGTAAAGGAAATTAAAATTATCAAACCCATTGGTACCAATAACGGATATAATAAACAGATAATAAATACCATCATAGACAAGAAAACCCGTAACTCGGGTTCAACATTAACAAAAAACGGAGACCTCCAAAATATGATAAAAGATAACAAATGAATTGTGATTCCCGTTCTAGGAAACATATCGTATAGAATTAAGCACCTTTTAGTTAAAAAATACAGTTGCAGGGTAACATTCTCTACTCATAACAGTATAAAGAAAAACATTAGACATGCCATTAAAACGACGAATGACCACTTTTACAATTCAGGAATTTATAAAATTACAAGAAAAATTGCCCTCAGTACTATATAGGCAAACAGGCAGTCAAATAAAAATCAGATATAATGAACATAAACATAAAAAGAAAAACAGCCACATTCCTAATTCCACATTTGGCGAACGTCTGTTAAAGGAAACCACTCGACTAGAGGTTTAGAAAGTACGATAATTCTACACAGAGAAAAAAAAGGACATAAACTAGACCTATTAGAAGAATTAGAAATCTTTAAGCACTTAACGAATAATAATGGTAATATGCTTAATGACCAGCCGGAACTAACTAACAAACAATTCTTAGGAGCTTTCAAGCCAATAACTTCAACTGAATAACATATTTTCTTACATATGTCTATAGTGTTAGATTCTCCTCAGAAATTCTACTAGTTAAGTAATTGTTTATATATAAAGTAGATTTTAAACAATTTTTAAATATTATATTACAATTTTTATCATATTACTTTTAAGCACTTCTTTTAAATAATCTGAATCACGATAACATTTAGGAATAGTGCAAACTTGTACCTCAGTCCATCATTCCATAATGCATTCTTTACACAGTAAACTATACTTGCTTTTTGGGGAGCCATAATAATATACCCCGATGCGCCATCTAACAAATTTACGAAGTTCGTTGATTCACATATAACTGGTCAGTTGGCGGAAATCGTGCGCCTCGTACAGTTTTTGTCTACTAGACGGAAGGAAGAATCGTGACGATGTGCAACTTCGCACGAAAGTGAATTGTGATAATGCTTCCGCCTATGAAATTTTAACGAATATATAATGTCATATTTTAAAGACAAAAGCAGTATGTGTATATTTTATCCTAGTGCAATTTTAATATGTATTTTTGTTTAGGTGTCATACTTCTGAAGACGACAAACACGAATTTGTAGAAACTGCCGTAAAGTTTTAAAGAATAAACACTTTTAAGCAACTGGTGGTGTTTACGTGGCTTGATGCTAATATAAATTCTTTTAAAGTTGCTGACACGCAGCTTGCTCAAGATTTTAAAATTTGTACCAGCCAAGGTATCCAAAGCTGCATGGAAATACAAGGATACTAAGCTAAAAAATTGTTCAAACAGGTATGCCTATTAACTTTAATAAACAGTGTTTGAAGCTGGAGATAGTGCCGAATTACGTGAAGGGCAACATTAATTATAAACAGTGAAATAAATTTCCAATAACCAAGAAGAAATTAGTGCAACAAATTTTATCCCACACAATTGTAGATCTTTACAAGAAAAATGACAAACTAAACGCTGAGGCATATTGTTTAAATTTATCTTTAACTAAAGTGTATAAAGAACATTTTAATTGTCTGATTGATCATTGGATAAACAGTGTTAATGAATGGTTAATGAATCGTAAATGTGAAATTTTAGAGATACATGAAAACAATCTGGATAAATTGAAATTCAAGGATAACGAAATTAAACCAAATAGTAGTACGAAACGTTTCTTTGACAAAATAGTAAATAAAACTGACAATTTCTTCACTCAAGAGGAGAATGATTTGTTCTGAAAAGGGTTAAAATACAATCTAAAACCAAAACTTACAGACAATAATGTTATTAACAATCTTGTAATGGGCATAAAGCTTGGTCTAGAATCTTGAATGTTAAATAGAACTAAACAAGTGAGAATAGCTCATGATTGTAATAATATTATTGAAAAAGAAACTGCGTTACAATCAAACATTCATACTAAGGAGCAAACAGTTATAAATAGTATTAATCAAAAATCAAGAGAAAATGTAGAAACTAAAGCGGATAAAGGAAACAGTTTTGTAATCAAATATCTCATAGAATATGTAAATAAAACTGAAGTTTTTTTGTGGAGAATAGCGTTATAGAAGTAACTAATGACCCTACCGTAGATTTACAAAAGGAAATACGTCAATGTTTAGCAAATTAGGATGACTTATTTGGTAAAGTACAAAAGAAATGGCTAGTAATATGAATCCAAAACCTCCGGTTCTGAGAACTCAATTTACGGTACACTAGCAAGATCACGCGATTCGTCCAATAGTCAATGGGGTAGATAGCGCATATCACTCAATAGCCAGGCGACTACATCAGAAAATTTAAGATAATTTGTATTCGAACATAATTTCTCAGTTAAAAATAACGTCGATTTCGTTAAATAATGAAATGTTTAGAATACACACCCAGTACTTGATTAATCTCATTCGACATAATAAATCATTATACGAATGTACCTAAAAATGTGGCAATAAAAATCATCGAGGAAAATATATTAAAATATAAAAAGAACGCGGAATCACAAATTATACAATTGATTAATTTATTTCACATTATATTAAAGTACAATAATATTACCTTTAATGAAAAATTTTATACACAAAACTTTGGCCTAGCAATAGGTAATCCCTTAGCGGGAATCTTAGACGGTATTTTTATCAATGATTTAGAGACTAAATATTTTAACTCTTATTCACTGGTACTGAAAGAGATACGATTTTACGTTAGATACGTAGATGATTTAATCATAGCATTTGAAGGGAATGGCAATGATTTAGAAATTTTTTTTAACAATTTCAACCGTCTTCATGAGAACTTGGTATTCACCAAAGAAATGCAATACGAAAATTGGGAACTCAATTTCTTAGATCTTAAACTTGCAATAAAAGACAACAGTATAAACTTTGATATTTATCGCAAACCGAAATATACAGATCATCCCTGCCGATTCTGCACACCCAACATCGCACAAATTAGCATATTTCCATTCTGCAATCAATCGAGCTTTTATAAATCCCCTTACTCCCACTAAATTAGTAAAGGAAATTAAAATTATCAAATCCATTGGTACCAATAACGGATATAATAAACAGATAATAAATACCATCATAGACAAGAAAACCCGTAACCCGGGCTCAACATTAACAAAAAACGGAGACCTCCAAAATATGATAAAAGATAACAAATGAATTGTGATTCCCTTTCTAGGAAACATATCGTATAGAATTAAGTGCCTTTTAGTTAAAAAATACAGTTGCAGGGTAACATTCTCTACTCATAACAGTATAAAGAAAAACATTAGACATGCCATTAAAACGACGAATGAACCACTTTTACAATTCAGGAGTTTATAAAATTACAAGAAAAATTGCCCTCAGTACCTATATAGGGCAAACAGGCAGTCAAATAAAAATCAGATATAATGAACATAAACATAAAAAGAAAAACAGCCACATTCCTAATTCCACAATTGGCGAACGTCTGTTAAAGGAAAACCACTCGACTAGAGGTTTAGAAAGTACGATAATTCTACACAGAGAAAAAAAAGGACATAAACTAGACCTATTAGAAGAATTAGAAATCTTTAAGCACTTAACGAATAATAATGGTAATATGCTTAATGACCAGCCGGAACTAACTAACAAACAATTCTTAGAAGCTTTCAAGCCAATAACTTCAACTGAATAACATATTTTCTTACATATGTCTATAGTGTTAGATTCTCCTCAGAAATTCTACTAGTTAAGTAATTGTTTATATATAAAGTAGATTTTAAACAATTTTTAAATATTATATTACAATTTTTATCATATTACTTTTAAGCACTTCTTTTATATAATCTGAATCACGATAACATTTTAGGAATAGTGTAAACTTGCACCTCAGTCCATCATTCCATAATGCATTCTTTACACTGTAAACTATACTAGCTTTTTAGGGAGCCATAATAATAATATACCCCGTTGCGCCGTCTAACAAATTTACGAAGTTCGTTGATTCTCATATAACTGGTCAGTTGGCGGAAGTCGCCCGCCTCGTACAGTTTTTGTCTACTAGACAGGAGGAAGAATCGTGACGATGTGCAACTTCGCACGAAAGTGACTGAATTGTGAAAATGCTTCCACCTATGAAATTTTAACGAATATATAATGTCATATTTTAAATACAAAAGCATTATGTGCATATTTTATCCTAGTGCTCTTTTAATATGAATTTTTGTTTAGGTGTCATACTTCTGAAGAAGACAAACACAAATTTGTAGAAACTGCAGTAAAGTTTTAAAGAATAAACACTTTTAAGCAACTGGTGGTGTTTACGTGGCTTGATGATAATATAAATTCTTTTAAAGTTGCTGACACGCAGCTTGCTCAAGATTTTAAAATTTGTACCAGCCAAGGTATCCAAAGCTGCATGGAAATACAAGGACATTAAGCCAAAAATTGTTCAAACAGATATGGCTATTAACTTTAATAAACAGTGTTTGAAGCTGGAGATAGTGCCGAATTACGTGAAGGGCAACATTAATTATAAACAGTGCAATAAATTCCCAATAACCAAGAAGAAATTAGTGTAAGAAATTTTATCCGACAGAATTGTAGATCTTTACAAGAAAAATGACAAACTAAACGTTGAGGCATATTGTTTAAATTTATCTTTAACTAAAGTGTATAAAGAACATTTTAATTGTCTGATTGATCATTGGATGCACAGTGTTAATGAATGGTTAATGAATCGTAAATGTGAAATTTTAGAGATACATGAAAACAATCTAGATAAATTGAAAATCAAGGATAGCGAAATTAAACCAAATAGTAGTACGAAACGTTTCTTTGACAAAATAGTAAATAAAACTGACATTTTCTTCACTCAAGAGGAGAATGATTTGTTCTGAAAAGGGTTAAAATACAATCTAAAACCAAAACTTACAGACAATAATGTTATTAACAATCTTGTAATGGGCATAAAAATTGGTCTAGAATCTTGAATGTTAGATAGAACTAAACAAGTGAGAATAGCTCATGATTGTAATAATATTATTGAAAAAGAAACTGCTTTACAATCAAACATTCATACTAAGGAGCAAACAGTTATAAATAGTATTAATAAAAAATCAAGAGAAAATGTAGTAACTAAAGCGGATAAAGGCAACAGTATTGTAATCAAATATCTCATAGAATATGTAAATAAAACTGAAGGTTTTTTGAGGAGAATAGCGTTATAGAAGTAACTAATGACCCTACCGTAGATTTACAAAAGGAAATACGTCAATGTTTAGCAAATTAGGATGACTTATTTGGTAAAGTACAAAAGAAATGGCTAGTAAATATGAATCCAAAACCTCCGGTTCTGAGAACTCAATTTACGGTACACTAGCAAGATCGTGCGATTCGTCCAATAGTCAATGGGGTAGATAGCGCATATCACTCAATAGCCAGGCGACTACATCAGAAACTTTAAGATAATTTTGTATTCGAACATAATTTCTCAGTTAAAAATAACGTCGATTTCGTTAATATAATGAAATGTTTAGAATACACACCCAGTACTTGATTAATCTCATTCGACATAATAAATGTTTATACGAATGTACCTACAAATGTGGCAATAAAAATCATCGAGGAAAATATATTAAAATATAAAAAGAACGCGGAATCACAAATTATACAATTGATTAAATTATTACACATTATATTAAAGTACAATAATTTTACCTTTAATTAAAAATTTTATATACAAAACTTTGGCCTAGCAATAGGTAATCCCTTAGCGGTAATCTTAGACGGTATTTTTATCAATGATTTAGAGACTAAATATTTTAACTCTTATTCACTGGTACTGAAAGAGATACGATTTTACGTTAGATACGTAGATGATTTAATCATAGCATTTGAAGGGAATGGCAATGATTTAGAAATTTTTTTTAACAATTTCAACCGTCTTCATGAGAACTTGGTATTCACCAAAGAAATGCAATACGAAAATTGGGAACTCAATTTCTTAGATCTTAAACTTGCAATAAAAGACAACAGTATAAACTTTGATATTTATCGCAAACCGAAATATACAGATCATCCCTGCCGATTCTGCACACCCAACATCGCACAAATTAGCATAATTCCATTCTGCAATCAATCGAGCTTTTATAAATCCCCTTACTCCCACTAAATTAGTAAAGGAAATTAAAATTATCAAATCCATTGGTACCAATAACGGATATAATAAACAGATAACAAATACCATCATAGACAAAAACAACCCGGAACTCGGGCTCAACATTAACAAAAAACGGAGACCTCCAAAATATGATAAAAGATAACAAATGAATTGTGATTCCCGTTCTAGGAAACATATCGTATAGAATTAAGCGCCTTTTAGTTAAAAAATACAGTTGCAGGGTAACATTCTCTACTCATAACAGTATAAAGAAAAACATTAGACATGCCATTAATACGACGAATGACCACTTTTACAATTCAGGAACTTTATAAAATTACAAGAAAAATTGCCCTCAGTACTATATAGGGCAAACAGGCAGTCAAATAAAAATCAGATATAATGAACATAAACATAAAAAGAAAAACAGCCACATTCCTAATTCCACATTTGGCGAACGTCTGTTAAAGGAAAACCACTCGACTAGAGGTTTAGAAAGTACGATAATTCTACACAGAGAAAAGAAAGGACATAAACTAGACCTATTAGAAGAATTAGAAATCTTTAAGCACTTAACGAATAATAATGGTAATATGCTTAATGACCAGCCGGAACTAACTAACAAACAATTCTTAGAAGCTTTCAAGCCAATAACTTCAACTGAATAACATATTTTCTTACATATGTCTATAGTGTTAGATTCTCCTCAGAAATTCTACTAGTTAAGTAATTGTTTATATATAAAGTAGATTTTAAACAATTTTTAAATATTATATTACAATTTTTATCATATTACTTTTAAGCACTTCTTTTAAATAATCTTAATCACGATAACATTTTAGGAATAGTGCAAACTTGTACCTCAGTCCATCATTCCATAATGCATTCTTTACACAGTAAACTATACTTGCTTTTTGGGGAGCCATAATAATATACCCCGATGCGCCATCTAACAAATTTACGAAGTTCGTTGATTCACATATAACTGGTCAGTTGGCGGAAATCGTGCGCCTCGTACAGTTTTTGTCTACTAGACGGAAGGAAGAATCGTGACGATGTGCAACTTCGCACGAAAGTGACTGAATTGTGATAATGCTTCCGCCTATGAAATTTTAACGAATATATAATGTCATATTTTAAAGACAAAAGCAGTATGTGTATATTTTATCCTAGTGCAATTTTAATATGTATTTTTGTTTAGGTGTCATACTTCTGAAGACGACAAACACGAATTTGTAGAAACTGCCGTAAAGTTTTAAAGAATAAACACTTTTAAGCAACTGGTGGCGTTTACGTGGCTTGATGCTAATATAAATTCTTTTAAAGTTGCTGACACGCAGCTTGCTCAAGATTTTAAAATTTGTACCAGCCAAGGTATCCAAAGCTGCATGGAAATACAAGGATACTAAGCTAAAAATTGTTCAAACAGGTATGGCTATTAACTTTAATAAACAGTGTTTGAAGCTGGAGATAGTGCCGAATTACGTGAAGGGCAACATTAATTATAAACAGTGAAATAAATTTCCAATAACCAAGAAGAAATTAGTGCAACAAATTTTATCCCACACAATTGTAGATCTTTACAAGAAAAATGACAAACTAAACGCTGAGGCATATTGTTTAAATTTATCTTTAACTAAAGTGTATAAAGAACATTTTAATTGTCTGATTGATCATTGGATGAACAGTGTTAATGAATGGTTAATGAATCGTAAATGTGAAATTTTAGAGATACATGAAAACAATCTGGATAAATTGAAATTCAAGGATAACGAAATTAAACCAAATAGTAGTACGAAACGTTTCTTTGACAAAATAGTAAATAAAACTGACATTTTCTTCATTCAAGAGGAGAATGATTTGTTCTGAAAAGGGTTAAAATACAATCTAAAACCAAAACATACAGACAATAATGTTATTAACAATCTTGTAATGGGTATAAAAATTGGTCTAGAATCTTGAATATTAAATAGAACTAAACAAGTGAGAATAGCTCATGATTGTAATAATATTATTGAAAAAGAAACTGCGTTACAATCAAACATTCATACTAAGGAACAAACAGTTATAAACAGTATTAATCAAAAATCAAGAGAAAATGTAGTAACTAAAGCGGATAAAGGCAACAGTATTGTAATCAAATATCTCATAGAATATGTAAATAAAACTGAAGGTTTTTTGAGGAGAATAGCGTTATAGAAGTAACTAATGACCCTACCGTAGATTTACAAAAGGAAATCCGTCAATGTTTAGCAAATTAGGATGACTTATTTGGTAAAGTACAAAAGAAATGGCTAGTAAATATGAATCCAAAACCTCCGGTTCTGAGAACTCAATTTACGGTACACTAGCAAGATCGCGGGATTTGTCCAATAGTCAATGGCGTAGATAGCGCATATCACTCAATAGCCAGGCGACTACATCAGAAACTTTAAGATAATTTTGTATTCGAACATAATTTCTCAGTTAAAAATAACGTCGATTTCGTTAATATAATGAAATGTTTAGAATACACACCCAGTACTTGATTAATCTCATTCGACATAATAAATGTTTATACGAATGTACCTACAAATGTGGCAATAAAAATCATCGAGGAAAATATATTAAAATATAAAAAGAACGCGGAATCACAAATTATACAATTGATTAATTTATTACACATTATATTAAAGTACAATAATTTTACCTTTAATTAAAAATTTTATATACAAAACTTTGGCCTAGCAATAGGTAATCCCTTAGCGGTAATCTTAGACGGTATTTTTATCAATGATTTAGAGACTAAATATTTTAACTCTTATTCACTGGTACTGAAAGAGATACGATTTTACGTTAGATACGTAGATGATTTAATCATAGCATTTGAAGGGAATGGCAATGATTTAGAAATTTTTTTTAACAATTTCAACCGTCTTCATGAGAACTTGGTATTCACCAAAGAAATGCAATACGAAAATTGGGAACTCAATTTCTTAGATCTTAAACTTGCAATAAAAGACAACAGTATAAACTTTGATATTTATCGCAAACCGAAATATACAGATCATCCCTGCCGATTCTGCACACCCAACATCGCACAAATTAGCATAATTCCATTCTGCAATCAATCGAGCTTTTATAAATCCCCTTACTCCCACTAAATTAGTAAAGGAAATTAAGATTATCAAATCCATTGGTACCAATAACGGATATAATAAACAGATAACAAATACCATCATAGACAAAAAAACCCGTAACTCGGGCTCAACATTAACAAAAAACGGAGACCTCCAAAATATGATAAAAGATAACAAATGAATTGTGATTCCCTTTCTAGGAAACATATCGTATAGAATTAAGCGCCTTTTAGTTAAAAAATACAGTTGCAGGGTAACATTCTCTACTCATAACAGTATAAAGAAGAACATTAGACATGCCATTAAAACGACGAATGACCACTTTTACAATTCAGGAATTTATAAAATTACAAGAAAAATTGCCCTCAGTACTATATAGGGCAAACAGGCAGTCAAATAAAAATCAGATATAATGAACATAAACATAAAAAGAAAAACAGCCACATTCCTAATTCCACATTTGGCGAACGTCTGTTAAAGGAAAACCACTCGACTAGAGGATTAGAAAGTAAGATAATTCTACACAGAGAAAAAAAAGGACATAAACTAGACCTATTAGAAGAATTAGAAATCTTTAAGCACTTAACGAATAATAATGGTAATATGCTTAATGACCAGCCGGAACTAACTAACAAACAATTCTTAGAAGCTTTCAAGCCAATAACTTCAACTGAATAACATATTTTCTTACATATGTCTATAGTGTTGGATTCTCCTCAGAAATACTACTAGTTAAGTAATTGTTTATATATAAAGTAGATTTTAAACAATTTTTAAATATTATATTACAATTTTTATCATATTACTTTTAAGCACTTCTTTTAAATAATCTGAATCACGATAACATTTTTAGGAATAGTGCAAACTTGCACCTCAGTCCATCATTCCATAATGCATTCTTTACACAGTAAACTATACTTGCTTTTTGGGGAGCCATAATAATATACCCCGATGCGCCATCTAACAAATTTACGAAGTTCGTTGATTCACATATAACTGGTCAGTTGGCGGAAATCGTGCGCCTCATACAGTTTTTGTCTACTAGACGGAAGGAAGAAGCGTGACGATGTGCAACTTCGCACGAAAGTGACTGAATTGTGATAATGCTTCCGCCTATGAAATTTGAACGAATATATAATGTCATATTTTAAAGACAAAAGCAGTATGTGTATATTTTATCCTAGTGCAATTTTAATATGTATTTTTGTTTAGGTGTCATACTTCTGAAGACGACAAACACGAATTTGTAGAAACTGCCGTAAAGTTTTAAAGAATAAACACTTTTAAGCAACTGGTGGCGTTTACGTGGCTTGATGCTAATATAAATTCTTTTAAAGTTGCTGACACGCAGCTTGCTCAAGATTTTAAATTTGTACCAGCCAAGGTATCCAAAGCTGCATGGAAATACAAGGATACTAAGCTAAAAATTGTTCAAACAGGTATGGCTATTAACTTTAATAAACAGTGTTTGAAGCTGGAGATAGTGCCGAATTACGTGAAGGGCAACATTAATTATAAACAGTGAAATAAATTTCCAATAACCAAGAAGAAATTAGTGCAACAAATTTTATCCCACACAATTGTAGATCTTTACAAGAAAAATGACAAACTAAACGCTGAGGCATATTGTTTAAATTTATCTTTAACTAAAGTGTATAAAGAACATTTTAATTGTCTGATTGATCATTGGATGAACAGTGTTAATGAATGGTTAATGAATCGTAAATGTGAAATTTTAGAGATACATGAAAACAATCTGGATAAATTGAAATTCAAGGATAACGAAATTAAACCAAATAGTAGTACGAAACGTTTCTTTGACAAAATAGTAAATAAAACTGACATTTTCTTCATTCAAGAGGAGAATGATTTGTTCTGAAAAGGGTTAAAATACAATCTAAAACCAAAACATACAGACAATAATGTTATTAACAATCTTGTAATGGGCATAAAAATTGGTCTAGAATCTTGAATGTTAAATAGAACTAAACAAGTGAGAATAGCTCATGATTGTAATAATATTATTGAAAAAGAAACTGCGTTACAATCAAACATTCATACTAAGGAGCAAACAGTTATAAACAGTATTAATCAAAAATCAAGAGAAAATGTAGTAACTCAAGCGGATAAAGGCAACAGTATTGTAATCAAATATCTCATAGAATATGTAAATAAAACTGAAGTTTTTTTGAGGAGAATAGCGTTATAGAAGTAACTAATGACCCTACCGTAGATTTACAAAAGGAAATCCGTCAATGTTTAGCAAATTAGGATGACTTATTTGGTAAATTACAAAAGAAATGGCTAGTAAATATGAATCCAAAACCTCCGGTTCTGAGAACTCAATTTACGGTACACTAGCAAGATCGCGGGATTTGTCCAATAGTCAATGGCGTAGATAGCGCATATCACTCAATAGCCAGGCGACTACATCAGAAACTTTAAGATAATTTTGTATTCGAACATAATTTCTCAGTTAAAAATAACGTCGATTTCGTTAATATAATGAAATGTTTAGAATACACACCCAGTACTTGATTAATCTCATTCGACATAATAAATCTTTATACGAATGTACCTACAAATGTGGCAATAAAAATCATCGAGGAAAATATATTAAAATATAAAAAGAACGCGGAATCACAAATTATACAATTGATTAATTTATTACACATTATATTAAAGTACAATAATTTTACCTTTAATGAAAAATTTTATATACAAAACTTTGGCCTAGCAATAGGTAATCCCTTAGCGGGAATCTTAGACGGTATTTTTATCAATGATTTAGAGACTAAATATTTTAACTCTTATTCACTGGTACTGAAAGAGATACGATTTTACGTTAATACGTAAATGATTTAATCATAGCATTTGAAGGGAATGGCAATGATTTAGAAATTTTTTTTAACAATTTCAACCGTCTTCATGAGAACTTGGTATTCACCAATGAAATGCAATACGAAAATTGGGAACTCAATTCATTAGATCTTAAACTTGCAATAAAAGACAACAGTATAAACTTTGATATTTATCGCGAACCGAAATATACAGATCATCCCTGCCGATTCTGCACACCCAACATCGCACAAATTAGCATATTTCCATTCTGCAATCAATCGAGCTTTTATAGATCCCCTTACTCCCACTAATTAGTAAAGGAAATTAAAATTGTCAAATCCATTGGTACCAATAACGGATATAATAAACAGATAATAAATACCATCATAGACAAGAAAACCCGTAACCCGGGCTCAACATTAACAAAAAACGGAGACCTCCAAAATATGATAAAAGATAACAAATGAATTGTGATTCCCTTTCTAGGAAACATATCGTATAGAATTAAGCGCCTTTTAGTTAAAAAATACAGATGCAGGGTAACATTCTCTACTCATAACAGTATAAAGAAAAACATTAGACATGCCATTAATACGACGAATGACCACTTTTACAATTCAGGAGTTTATAAAATTACAAGAAAAATTGCCCTCAGTACTATATAGGCAAACAGGCAGTCAAATAAATATCATATATAATGAACATAAACATAAAAAGAAAAACAGCCACATTCCTAATTCCACATTTGGCGAACGTCTGTTAAAGGAAAACCACTCGACCAGAGGTTTAGAAAGTACGATAATTCTACACAGAGAAAAGTAAGGACATGAACTAGACCTATTAGAAGAATTAGAAATCTTTAAGCACTTTACGAATAATAATGGTAATATGCTTAATGACCAGCCGGAACTAACTAACAAACAATTCTTAGAAGCTTTCAAGCCAATAACTTCAACTGAATAACATATTTTCTTACATATGTCTATAGTGTTAGATTCTCCTCAGAAATTCTACTAGTTAAGTAATTGTTTATATATAAAGTAGATTTTAAACAAAAAACAATTTTTAAATATTATATTACAATTTTTGTCATATTACTTTTACGCACTTCTTTTAAATAATCTGAATCACGATAACATTTTAGGAATAGTGCAAACTTGTACCTCAGTCCATCATTCCATAATGCATTCTTTACACAGTAAACTATACATGCTTTTTAAGGAGCCATAATAATATACCCCGTAGCGCCATCTAACAAATTTACGAAGTTCGTTGATTCACATATAACTGGTCAGTTGGCGGAAGTCGCCCGCCTCGTACAGTTTTTGTCTACTAGACGGAAGGAAGAATCGTGACGATGTGCAACTTCGCACGAATGTGACTGAATTGTGATAATTCTTCCGCCTATTAAATTTTAACGAATAAATAATGTCTTATTTTAAAGACAAAAGCATTATGAGTATATTTTATCCTAGTGCAATTTTAATATGAATATCTGTTTAGGTGTCATACTTCTGAAGAAGACAAACATGTATCAGTAAATCAGAACCTAGCGATCCGGGTCCCAAAACCCACAACAGTAATCCAGATGCGCTTGCACTAGTGTTTTAAACGCTATCTCCTTTGTTTGAGCATTACAATTCCTCAAAATTCGACCTATGAATCGTAATTTAGAATTATTCTTGCCTACGACGGATTTATGTGCATGTTCCATTTCATGTTGCCTTTTACTATCACCCCCAGATACTTCACGGAATCAACCGTGTCAACAGCTGAATTGTTTAGTTTGTAGTCGTGAACAAACTGATTTTTTCTTGTTACTTACCTGCATTGCCTTGCACTTTTTGCAATTTAGTGTATGCTGCCACTTACGGCACCAATCGAAAATAGCATCCAAATCACGCTGAATTTCTAAGCAATCGTCGGAGCACCTTATTTCCCTATAGATAACCGAATCGTCGGCAAACAATCACAACCAACATTTGACGTTGTCACCTAGATCGTTTATAAATATTAAGAAAGTTAGTGGACCTATTACACTTCCTTGAGGAACGCCCGAAGTAACATTTATCTTAGAAGAGGCTTCCCCGTCAACAACGACATACTGTGATCGACCAGTTAGAAAATCCCGTAACCACTCGCAAATCTGAGCCGAAATACCGTAAGCTCGAATCTTCGCTAAAAGTCGGTTGTGTGGCACAGAATCAAAAGCTTTCTGAAAATCAAAAAAAACTGCATCAACTTGCGAATCTGCATCTATAAGTTTCATTATGTCGTGGGAAAATAGGGCCAATTGCGTTTCACACTATCTCTTCTTCCGAAATCCGTGTTGACATGGTGTAAGTAACTCGTTCTCACCTATAAACTTCCTAATGTTCGAATATATGACATATTCCAGAATTCTACTGCAGACCGATGTTAGAGATAAGGGTCGATAATTCCAAGTATCACTCCGATCTCCGTTCTTAAAAACGGGAATTACCTGGGCTATCTTCCAGCTAGAAGGTACTTTTCTCTCTAGTGATTTACGGAATATATCTGACAGAAATGGTTCAATATTCTCCGCGTATTCAGAAAATACTCTTACCGGTATACCATCGGGACCCGGCGCTTTACTCCACTTCAGGAGTTTTAATTGCTTTACAATTCCTACGCTATCAATTTCTATTGGATCCATCTCTAATTCCACACGATGTGGTAAAGTGGGGATGTTTTCCATGTTTTCTCGCGTGAATGAATTTTTGAATTCGGTGTTAAATACTGTAGCCTTGTCGCGCCTGTCTTAAACTCCCCGTCCGTCTTTTATTAGAACAGGCTTATTGTTCCCACTAGAACTAACTTTCTTTATATACGAACAAAATTCCATATGGTTTTCAGTGAGGCTCTTAGAGAGAGAATTTTCACGAATGTTATTGAAGGCCTCACGCATCGCATTCGTAACACGTCCCCTTATCTCCTCTAGCTTATCTAAATCAGTCCGATGCATCGTTCTTTTTGATCGTGCATGTATCTTCCTTTCCTTCTTGAGTAACCTTTTAACCTCCCGTATGTACCATGGTGGATCGTTCTCTTCCCTGATTGTCCGTTTCGGTATATACAAGTTCATACCTTCCCCGACTATATGTAGGAAACGATGCCACCTCTCTCCAACGGTGCCTTCTGCTACTAAGAAGGTGTGGTAATTATGCCTCAAATACGCTCTAAAACACTCTTTTGAAGCCTTTTCGAATCTGTAAACGATCCTCTCTTTTCTCTTTCTGCACGTGGTTGTTAGTTTTACTGTAGCAATTACAGCTTTGTGATCACTTATTCCTGCGGTGGTAGAAATATTCGTGAATAGTTAAGGCCTATTTGTAAAAACCATATCTAAAATATTTTCGTTACCGTTGAGGCATCGCGTTGGTTCAATTACGAGCTGTTCAAGATTGTGATTTGAGAAGAGATATAGAATGATTTCGCAAGCTGCTTTATCCCTGCCCCCAGTAACGTGAACGTAATTAGTCCAGTCGATATCTGGCAAGTTAAAGTCACCTCCTAGCATTATTGTATGTTCCGGAAATTGCCGTGCTATATTATTTACATTATTTCTTAAGGCATCGGCAATATTTACGCTTGCATCTGGTAAACGATAGAAGGAGCCTATCACAAGTTTTGTCCTAGCTACGTTTAGCTTGATCCATATGATTTCGCAGACTGTATGGACATCAATTTCGCTACATGGGAGGTACTTACTAACAGCTATAAATACACCACCTCCCTGAGAATGCAACCTATCCTTACGGAAAATGTTCATGTTACTATCAAAAATTTCGGCTGAACTTATACCCCGTTTTAACCAACTTTCTGTGCCTATTACGATATCAGCATCTGTACTACGAATAACGTTTTCGAGTTCAGGCTGTTTATTACAAACACTTCTGCAGTTAACTACTAGAACTTTTAATGTTTCGGATTCTTTTAAGCTACCCCTAACACGCGGTGTTGAATTTATCTTGGCTGTCCGCAACTGAATTTCTTCCTCAGGGTCATCCTCCCTCAGCCTAAAAAACCCCCCAATGCATTCCACACGGCCCCTGCCACCCGTGTAGCCGAGTCCCGTGTGTAGTGCACCCCTGATCTATCCAAGGGTGCAATGATGCCACATTGTTTGAAGTAAGGGACTTAGACTCAGACACGGACTGTCAATTTGTATGCCAAAGATTGTACGTTAAGCAAGGGGAGGCCTCTACTTACCGTATCCAGATCTTTCGCAAGAGCCAAGGGTTTACTTCCTATTCGAAACATTACATCTAACTTCTTTTGTTATTTTGTTGTACTATTCACGGTTAATAGCATTATAAACTTAATTTAAAAATGATTCATGGGTGATTGTGATGAAATCAATCACAAATGAATTTCATTATATTAGTGAAAATACTGTATATGTAAATCAAATCCCACATACACAATTCTTAGTGAGGTGGGGACGAGTCTACGTTTTGTTACACATCTGAAGGGAATGTGGCAATTTTGAGGTAAATTGATAGACATGTTTCTCTGAGTTGAAATTAATCATTCTGTTTTGTAATTTCAATCAGTTAATCTAGCGCATGACTATCATGGAGGTTGATACATTCATTACCGAGTGTGGTGGGTCAGCAGTTAGCACTCTGGCCACGCATTTAGGAGGACGGCGGTGCGAATCCTCGTCCGGGCATCCAGATATGGGCTTTCAATTGTTTCTCAAATCACTCCGGGATATTTCCTTCAGAAAGATCATGGCCGAATTCCTTCCATTGTCCCCAGTCCTTTTACCCCCCTTCATCGACGAGGCGTAAAGCCATAATAAATTTGAATGAGTTTGTTGTATCAATTACTCAGACGTTGGTTGTGTTTTATCACACCTCAGTTTTTATTTTTGTTGTTCAGCAAAGTGTGTTCTGATCTTCTGAACAAATAAAGCGAGAGTGACAGCTCGAGAGAGAATTTTCAGGCCTGCTCTAGTGAGTGAAACGACGTAGATGTCAAGCTTAACGTCCCTGCCAGACGGAAAAATCACTATCAACAGTGGAATAATAAACAGCAATCAAAAAGTTTTACAATAGGGACTCGGACAAGCAACGCCGATAGCTTGACCGTGTGTTATCAGAAAGAGGCCTTGATCAAAGTTTGGCTGCGTTGGATTTATTGCTAATATTTAAGAATCTAGTAGATCTAATTACATTTTCTGGCAGAATTAATATTTTATGTCGCACTGACATCTGTAACGGGGCTCTGACAGCGATAAAATTCAGGCTGACCTATAAACGAGGCAGGTTCTCATTGGTCCACGATACTTAATAAATTGCTGGTTGTATTAATCTTTATTACAAACGGAAAACAAAGAGACGTATACCGTAAAATCTGACACAAACTGCTCTTATTTCTAAGTCAAATTTAACGTAATGTTATCGGGCTTTTAAAGAACATATCCACGAATAAAATTAATACCATGATTCTAAATGTTAAGTTTTATTCTTTAAATGTTAGAATTAATGTAAATCGTAGCGTATTGCTGCTAAAAAATAAAAATTCTATTATTTTAAAAATAAAATGTTTTTTTTCTTTGTTATAAATAAGCTATAACCATAAGTAACATAATTTCAAAATTATTTCAGTCAATCGGTGTAAATATGTTTGCGCGGCACAAAATATTTTTCGTATCCTGTGAAAGTATAGAAACTCTAAAGTACTGTACTAATTATGTATTTTCCACCATAAATTATGTGATATTTCAGGAAATCATAAATAGCCATTACTAACAATTTTATTATATTTCTTGATTTTGAGATTCATTCAGTTGAATTATTGAAATATCTATACTATTAAATATTTGTAAGCAAGCTGCGTGTGACTCTTTAATGGAACGGGTATCGCGCAATAAATACCGAGGGAATTTGGATGTGGTTTTCAAGTTTTTAGAGCTAATAGTGCCAGTAAAAATTTGGGAAAATAGCTAATGACTTATATGTATCATGGGAAGGAGCAAACAAATAAAAACCTTTATATTTGGAAAATTGTGGGCTGTCGATCATTATGCACTTCATACGTGCACTCCTTTCGCAAAATATGATAAAACGTTGGATTACATTTTATTTTTTACTTTTTTTATTTAGTTTTCTGGACCGCAGTGCTTGAAAATAAACGGAATACGTGAATAAACCGTAATAAGTGTTGACTTGCATCGGTACAGGTCATTTACCTTGCGAAATACCTTGGATTACTAATTTTTTAGTCATAGATTGCCTCTGGAAGACAGATTTAATGTTTTTAATTTAATTTAATTGCAATGGAGCACAGGCTCCGGTGGCAATTTCCGTACACCCCAATCTTTCCCCTATCCTGCAGCCACCTACGTTTGCCAACCTCCGTTAGTAGATTCACTAGTTACAGTAACTGGTTCATGTGCAATTGCTAAATTAGCTCCTTTATTGTAAATTAACATTGGTACATGGCTTATACTGGCACTTGCACTTAAAGTACTACCAGTTTGAAAACTAGCTTCCAATCCAATCGGAGTTAAAGTAATCCACAGTTTCTTGACAAAACAATTATTAGGTAATGAATTAAATTGAGCTCTACTTAAAAACTGACTTAATCTACTCGTCATAAATTGTGCTCCTGAAGTTACTAGACGTTTTGCAATTACCTTTTTGGAAGGACCGACAACATCAAACCACTTGTAAGCATAACCCCAAACAAAGAATGTATGAGTATTACTAATAACCACAGAGTTTTGTTTAATTTGTTCTACCGCTTTCCATAGAACAAACGGAGTCGAAGTTTTTGATTCTTGACTGCCACTAGAAGACTGTGCACTAGTGTTGGATTGAGTAAGTCGAGCCATCGGTCTCTGGTCGGTAGACATTTCTTCAGCTGGAATGATAACACTGCTTTCTTGGAAACCACTGTTGGAGAAATCTGAAGCACGTGAGGTACCAGGCTGAGGTTGATTCGATGAATCAGACTTCAAACGTTTAGAAGTATTTCCTTCTTCAGAAAATAATTCATCTAAATGCAACTCTTCTAAAGCACCAAAAAAAAAAAATCTTTGTCACTATCACTGAGTTTTAAAATTTCCTCTAAACTATCTCTCTTTCGTTTACGTAGTTCTTGAGCTTCTTTTTATTTCTTGTTAATTTCACTTATAGCAGACCAAGGAAGCTTTTCCTTACCACGATCCATACTGAAATATCTAAGAATTTCTGGACACTTACATATATACTAGCCAAGGACTCCTTACTGGTTACTTGCCCTGGCCTCCTGCCACCGGCCACGCCCCCCGACTGGCTGACCTTTCCGTGCGCTTTCTGGCGCATGCCTTCGACATACGGAAAGGTTTATCTTTAAATTCTTTCAATGTTTTCGGTAATTTATTCATCGATTCTCTTGGTAACTCATTCCATTCCCTGACACCTTTACCTAAAAAAGAGAATCTTCCCCTCACCTTTGTGCCTGAAATCTAGTGCCTTTGTATGTGGAACAATATGTCTTCGTGATCACTGAACACTGTACAATAAGCGACGGTTAAAAAGCCAATACCTCTTTCTTACGTATCATTATTGATACGAAATTCTGTTTACTTCTGGAAGAAAGAGGCCTGAGAAACAACTACCATCAATATTAACAGGTAAATTTTTTTTTATAATGACTTGTGCGGAACTGCCCACGTTTCGATACGCTTTATTCGATTAATATATACTTGCAGGCTATAATGTCTAATGTTCTTCAGTAATATTGCCCAAGGAACGTTTGCACAAATTTTGGCTCATATTCAAAGCACGACCAGTAAAATAAACTATTCTTTCTATTAAATAAATCTCATAAGCCTGATTTAGCAAAGTTTATTGCCAAACATGTTATTGAGTTAGTGACGATAGCAACATTGAACCAATTAAATTGCATCCTAAAACCGTATGCTACACCATGTAAAGAATAATAAAACTAAATCCATTATGCCTTATGCTCTAACAAAGCGAGTGAATTGTCATTCTGGTCCAGGTTGCATTTCAACCTAACCTCAAATTTGGCTAATGATTCCTTTTGTAAATCATAGCTTCTGTCACATTCGCATTAATACATTCACTGTATATAGATCGATTCTTGAAACATTTGAATTTCTTGGAATTACTTACATGTAGGTGAAATAACGACATACGTAATTTGATGTCACTGAAAAAGAAGGAAATTAAAAATAATTCATTAAGTGTAATATCACCTAAGATTAGTTTTAATCTGCGTAAATTTCTATTTTAAATCAGAAAAAAAGATGCTGTTATGTGTTATGCTCTGTAGTGACTGATTTGTCGGATGGCTGTGTGTATAGTCTGTACTCAGTCACAATAGCTAAGACTTGCGACGTATTCTTCTTCCGCCACGCTGTTAGTCTTCTGTGCTTGTCTGACACCTAAAAATATTAACTGTGAGCTATATGGGAACGGAGAACATACGGCTTGCATTCGTCGAATGAAATACTGAAATCATTAACCCGATGTTTATTGCAACACTGGATACATGATTACAACGAAAATACATCTGCGACTTCACGCGAACGTCATGTCAGCAAACTAGGTATATTGTAGTAAATATCCTACGACATGTAAAAGGCGAGAATCTTGGCGGGGATCACGACCGATCGGTATCGCCCGAGGCCGAGCTTGTCGCTCCTAAAGATCAGACACGAATGGGGAAAAGTTACAAGTCGTTCTCTGCAAGGTGACCTTCGCCACGCGTGCTATTCCGCCAGCGCGTAATATTTTCTGCTGAGCAATGTCAGTATTTCCGCTCAGCGATTGCAGCATGTACAACTCGCTCAGAGTCGACAAATAAAATAAAAGATTTTAATATAATAAAATGCGTCCCTCACAGTAGTATTTCCATTTCTATGTTGTCAGTAAATATATTGGCTAAGGTGCCTGAAATTGGGGATCCCATAGGCAGTTCTTCCTGTTGTAGGTAATATTTACTATTAAAAGTGAAAAATTCTGAAATGTCAGTATTTCTATTGTGCTTTTGTTTTTTTCTATATGGTTGCTGGGTAGTATTTTGTAAGTATTCAGGTTTGTGTTGATTAGTTCTATGCTTTCTTTGATTGGGATACTACTGTAAATATTTTCAATAACAAATGATACAAGTATTGCTGTATTTCGGATGTGTGAGTCTTTTATGTTCTGAATGAGTTCTGTTGTGTTTTTTATACTCCTGTTCTCCTTTAATGTGTAGTGTTGTTTTAAAATGCTGTTTATGTGTTTGGCTAAGTGATATGTTGGGGATTATCTAAAATTAATTACTGGTCTTATTGGAATTTGTGGTTTGTGTATTTTTGGTTGGTTTCTCAGTGTTGGAGCTGAAGGATTTGTCTGTGTGATGTGTTGCTTTTGGCTGTCTGTAAGAATTATATTTTTTTTTCAGTAGTTTTTTCAGTTCTGCTTGATATCTATTTGTTGGATCAGATTTTAGTTGTGTTATGTTGTTCTTTACTATAAATTCTTCTGTTTTTGTTATGTAATCTGTTTTATCCATCAAGACTATTGAATTACTTTTCTCTGCCTTTATAACTATTGTGTTTTCAGACCAGAGATTTTTTTAAACATTTGAGTGTATTTGTTTCTTTGTTGGTAATAATACCCTGTGATATGATTTGTTCAAATTCTTTTGCTATAAGTTCCCTGGTTAATCCTATGTTTATTATGCTTTCAGATTTTTCTTCTTGGGTTGGTATATATTCTGCTTCTATTGCAGTTTTTTCAACGAAATTTTCTACTGGAGTGTTACATTTGTTGTATCTGAGGTCTTTTTCTAAGATTTCTGTTTCTTGTTGATGTTTGTTTTTGATAAGTTTATGAGTTTTGGATAGAAGGTGTGGTAGCATCAGATGCTGTATTTAATCTGTTGCCACTGTTTTCACTATATTTCTGACTTTGTAAAAACTGATCCAGTTTTTTTTTATGAGTTTCATTTGTGTGTATCAATATCTGGTCTGTATTGTTTTCAGTTTTTTCTATTAGAAATGCAAGGATTGATGTATTATCTATCGATTTGGCAAGCTCTAAATGTGTTCTGTACAAAATCTTGATCAAATTGTCTTTTTTAGCATATAGAGATTTTATTTCATTATTTAACCACATTTTTTCAGCGACATGCTTCGTTTTAATTGCAGAGGCTGAGCAGCTGCTTACCTTTACATTATTGTATTTGGGTATTACATTATTAATTTTGCACTTCTTGTTGAATCTGATGTTCGCCATGGTTTTCAGCAGTTTTAGGTGTGTTTTCTTGTAGGTGCTGAATAGTAAAGTTGGAAATGTCTAGCAGGACTGCATCAATGCGATGTTGTTGCAAGCCATGTTTCTATAGTTGCTTAATTAATTACTAGTTGAAAGAACACGCCAAAGCAACTGTTTAATTTAGTCAATTCTGCGTCCTACGCATTTCACCTCTCATCGAGGCATCATCAGCGACGAATCTGTGTTCCAGTTTTTATATACAGTTTTATATACATTTTTATCGTATTATTATAAATTATGAGTATATTTTGATTAGATATTTTTATAGCTAATGGTTACTTAGTATTCACATTTGATAATATCGTATGCAGCTGTGCATCTTCGTTTCTTTGTACACTGCATGGTTTCCTTGTATTGTATTTACACTATTTGGCGTTTTCATCATTCTGTCGTGTGTTGGGGCCAGCTGGTTTATTTATGTCGTGTATGGTGCGTTTTCGCGTCCTTCGGTTGTCAGTTGTGGCCATCTTGTTTCTATATGTCATGGCTCGTGCCAATAGCGCGAGGTTTTAAGCGTGCTTGTATGTGTGATGATATTGTTAGAATTTTTATATTTATGTGTGATGTATATATGTGGGGGTTTTATTAGACAGTTTGTGTTTATTTTGTTTTGTCTGTCGAGTTTGTGAATATTAAATTGAGTAACGTTTATTTGTGAGGTTTACTTGGTCGTTTAGTACCTGTTTGCCTTCATTTTTTGATTTTTGAATATATAAGTTTTCCTGTACAGTGATTGTGTTGTGTCTGTGGTTGTTGATAGTGAGAATTTACATATCTGTGTTTATGTTTGTTGTTGAATTGTCATTTTCTATGGGGTGTTCGGCAAATGTGGAATGGTTACTGTATTTTAATGCTCTCATGTGTTCTTTGTATCTGATTTGGAACTGTGTTCGTGTTTGCCCTATGAATACTGTTTCACATTTTTGACAGGTGAGTTGGTAAATGCCTGAATAGTGGTATTTGTTTCTGTCTGAATAGGGTCTAATTACTCTTTGCAGTGAGTTGTGAGTTTGCTGTGCAATGTTAATACCTTGTTTTTTGAAAAAGTTTGCGATTCGGTGAGTGTATTTGTTAGGATATGTCATTGCATACCATATCCTTTTGTTTTAATTGTACTGTGTGGTTTGTGTGTTTGTTTTAACCCTGTGTGATGCAGATGTGTTTTTCTGGTGGGAACTATGTGGTTTCAGTTTGGTTGTGTTGTTTATTATTTGTTCTTTTCTCATTTGGTTAATTATTTTTCTGTTTATTCTGTCAACTAAGTGTGGTTCATATTCATTGTTTGTAGCTATTTCCTTTATTATGTTGAAATCTATTTGGTAGTTGTTCTTTGTCTGCGGGATTCTGTTTAATCTGTTTAGCATGAACGAATTGCACCTTGTTGTGATTGTGCGGGTGGTTTGATGTCGAATGTATTATCTGGTCTCTTGCTATATTTTTTCTGTATACTTGGAATGAGTGTTTGTTTTCAAGTTTTGTAATGGTGAGATCCAAAAAAATTATTTTTCCTATGTGTTCTTTTTCTATTGTGAATGTAATTGTTTTGTGAATATTGTTTATGTCCTTGTGTAATTCATTTATTCTTTCATGTGATTCATTTATGAGGAATAGAATATCATCAACATACCTCCACAAATACAGAATCTTTTATCCTTTCTGGGAGATTAGTTTTTGCAGTATTTCCATTTCAATGTTGTCTATGAAAATAATGGCGAAGGTGCCTGAAATTGGGTATCCTATAGGCAGTCCTTCCTGTTGTAGGTAACATTTATTATTAAAAGGGAAATAATTCTGAGATGGCAGTGTTTGCATTGTGCTTTTGATTTCTTCTATATGGTTGCTGGGTAGTATTTTGTAAGTATTCAGGTTTGTGTTGATTAGTTCTATGCTTTCTTTGATTGGGATACTACTGTACATATTTTCAATAACAAATGATACAAGTATTGCTGTATTTCGGATGTGTGAGTCTTTTATGTTCTGAATGAGTTCTGTTGTGTTTTTTATACTCCTGTTCTCCTTTAATGTGTAGTGTTGTTTTAAAATGCTGTTTATGTGTTTGGCTACGTGATATGTTCGGGTTTTTCTAAAATTAATTACTGGTCTTATTGGAATTTGTGGTCTATGTATTTTTGGTTGGCTTCTCAGTGTTGGAGCTGAAGGATTTGTCTGTGTGATGTGTTGCTTTTGGCTGTCTGTAAGAATGATATTTTTTTTTCCGTAGTTTCTTCTGTTCTGCTTGATATCTATTAGTTGGATCAGATTTTCGTTGTGTTATGTTGTTCTTTTCTATAAATTCTTCTGTTTTTGTTATGTATTCTGTTTTATCCATCAAGACTATTGAATTGGTTTTATCTGCCTTTGTAACTATTGTGTTTTCAGAACAGACTTTTTTCATTAAACATTTGAGTGTTTTTGTTTCTTTGTTGGTATTAATACCCATTGATGTGATTTGTTTCAATTCTTTTGATATAAGTTCCCTGGTTAATCCTATGTTTATGATGCTTTCAGATTTTTGTTCTTGGGTTAGAATATATACTGCTTCTATTGCTGTTTTTCCAACGAAATTTTCTACTGGAGTGTTACCTTTTTTGTATTTGAGGCCTTTATCTAAGATTTCTGTTTCTAGTTGATTGATGTTTGTTTTTGATAAGTTTATGTCGTTTGGATAGAAGGTGTGGGCATCAGATGTTGTAATTAATCTGTTACAACTGTTTTCACTATATTCCTGTCTTTGTAATAATTGATACAGTTTTTTGTTATGAGTTTGATTTATTTGAATCTACATCTGATGTCTATAGTTTTCAGTTTTATCTATTAGAAATGCAAGGATTGATGTATTATCTATCAATTTGGCAAGTTCTAAATGTGTTCTGAACATAATCTTGTTCAAATTGTCTTGTTTAGCATATAGAGATTTTATTTAATTACTTAACCATATTTTTTCATTGACATGCTTTGTTTTAATTCCGGATAAAAATTACCTGCAACAAGAAGAACTGCCTATGGGATCCCCAATATCAGCCACCTATGAGAATATATTCATAGACAACATTGAAATGAAAATACTGCAAAAAATAATCCCCCAGAAAGGATACAAGAATCTGTATTGGTGGAGGTATTTTGATGATATTCTATTCCTAATAAATGAATCAGATGAAAGAGTAAATGAATTACACGAGGAAGTTAACAATATTCACCAAAAAATTACATTCGCAATAGAAAAAGAAAACAAAGAAAAAAAAATTTTTTTTTTGATCTCACCATTACAAAACACGAAACCAAACAAACATTCCAAGTATACAGAAAACCTACATCAACAGACGAGATAATACATTCCACATCAAAACACCCACACAATCACAAACAAGCTGCAATACGTTTCATGCTAAATATATTGAACAGAATCACACAGACAATAGAACAACTAACAAATAGAACTCAACACAAAAAAGTAAGTAGCAACGAAAAATTTATATGAACAGCACACAGTTGACACAATAAACAGAAAGATAATTAACCAAATGAAAATTTAACAAATAATAAACAACACAACCAAACTGAAACCACATAGATCCCACGAGAAAAACACATCTACAACACACACAGTTAAAACAAACACACAAACCACACAGTACAATGAAAACAAAAGGAAATGGTATGCAATGACATATTCTAACAAATACACACCCCGAATCGAAAACTTTTTCAAAAAACAAGGTATTAACATTGCACTGCGAACTCACAACTCACTGCAAAGAGTAATTAGACCCTATTCAGACAGAAACAAATACCACTATTCAGGCATTTACCAACTCACCTGTCAAAAATGTGAAACAGTATTCATAGGGCAAACACGAACACAGTTCCAAATCAGATACAAAGAACACATGAGAGCATTAAAATACAGTAACCATTCCACATTTGCCGAACACCCCATAGAAAATGACAATTCAACAACAAACATAAACACAGATATGTAAATTCTCACTATCAACAACCACAGACACAACACAATCACTGTACAGGAAAACTTATATATTCAAAAATCAAAAAATGAAGGCAAACAGGTACTAAACGACCAAGTAAAGCTCACAAATAAACGTTACTCAATTTAATATTCACAAACTCGACAGACAAAACAAAATAAACACAAACTGTCTAATAAAACCCCCACATATATACATCACACATAAATATAAAAATTCTAACAATATCATCACACATACAAGCACGCTTAAAACCTCGCGCTATTGGCACGAGCCATGACATATAGAAACAAGATGGCCACAACAGACAACCGAAGGACGCGAAAACGCACCATACACGACATAAATAAACCAGCTGGCCCCAACACACGACAGAATGATGAAAACGCCAAATAGTGTAAATACAATACAAGGAAACCATGCAGTGTATAAAGAAACGAAGATGCACAGCTGCATACGATATTATCAAATGTAAATACTAAGTGACCATTAGCTATAAATATATTTCATCAAAATATACTCATAATTTATAATAATACGATAAAAATGTATATAAAACTGTATATAAAAACTGGAACACAGATTCGTCGCTGATGATGCCTCGATGAGAGATGAAATGCGTAGGACGCAAAAATGACTAAATTAAACAGTAGCTTTGGCGTGTTCTTTCAACTAGTAATTAATTAAGCAACTATAGAAATAGGCCTGCAACAACATCAAATTGATGCAGTCCTGCTAGACATTTCCAACATTCCTATTCAGCACCTACAAGAAAACACGCCTCAAACTGACCAAAACCATGGCTAACATCAGATTCAACAAGAAGTGCAAAATTAATAATGTAATATCCAAATACAATAATGTAAAGGTAATCATCTGTTCAGCCTCCGCAATTAAAACAAAGCTTGTCGCTGAAAAATTGTGGTTAAGTAATGAAATAAAATCTCTATATACTAAAAAAGACCATTTGAACAAGATTTTGTACAGAACACATTAAGAGTTTGCCAAATCGATAGATAATACATCAATCCTTGCATTTCTAATAGAAAAAACTGAAAACTATACAGACCGGACATTGATTCAAATAAATCAAACTCATAACCAAAAACTGGATCAGTTATTACTAAGACAGAAATATAGTGACAACATTTGCAACAGATTAAATAAACATCTGATGCCCACACCTTCTATCAAAACTCATAAACTTATTAAAAACAAACATCAGTCAACAAGAAACAGATATCTTAGAAAAAGGCCTCAAATACAGCACAGTTAACACTTCAGTAGAAAATTTCGTTGAAAAAACAGCAATAGAAGCAGAATATATACTAACCCAAGAACAAAAATCTGAAAGCATAATAAACATAGGATTAACCAGGGAACTTATATCAAAAGAATTGAAACAAATCACATCACAGGGTAACATAAATATTAATACCAACAAAGAAACAAAAACATTCAAAAGTTTAAAGAAAAAACTCTGGACTGGATACACAATAGGTACAAAGGCAGATAAAAGCAATTCAATAGTCTTGATGGATAAAACAGAATACATAACAAAAACAGAAGAATTTATAGAAAAGAACAACATACCATCACCAAAATCTGATACAACAAATAGCTATGAAACAGAACTGAAGAAACTACTGTAAAATAAAACAAATATTATTCTTACAGACAGCCAAAAGCATCACATCACCCAGCCAAATCCTTCAGCTCCAATACTGGGAAGCCAACCAAAAATACAAAAACCACAAATTCCAATAAGACCAGTAATTAATTTTAGAAAAGCCCAAATATATCACTTACTCAAACACCTAAACAGCATTTAAGCCAACACTACACATTACAGGAGAACAGATGTATAAAAAAACACAACAGAACTCATTCAGAACATAAAAGACTCACACATCCCAAACACAGAAACACTTGTATCATTTGATATTGAAAATATGTACAGTAACATCCCAATCAAAGAAACCATAGAACTAATCAACACAAACCTGAATACTTACAAAATACTACCCAGCTACCATATAGAAGAAATCAAAAGAACAATACAAATACTAACATCTCAGAATTATTTCACTTTTAACAATAAATATTACCTACAACAGAAAGGACTGTCTATGGGATCCCCAATATCAGGCTCCTTAGATAATATATTCATAGACAACATTGAAATGGAAATACTGCAAAAACTAATCCCCCAGACAGGATACAAGATTATGTATTGGTGGAGGTATGTTGATGATATTCTATGCCTCATAAATGAATCAGATGAAAGAATAAATTAATTACACAAGGACATAAACAATATTCACAAAAAATTTACATTCAAAATATAAAAAGAACAAACACGAAAAATATTTTTTTTGGATCTCACCATTACAAAACATGAAAACAAACACTCGTTAAAAGTATACAGAAAACCTGCAGCAACAGACCAGATAATACATTTCATATCAAACCACCCACACAATCACAAACAAGCTGCAATCCGTTTCATGGTAAATAGATTAAACAGAATTCCAAAGACAGAGAACTACTACCAAATAGAACTCAACACAATAAAGGAAATAGCAACAAAAAATGGATATGAACCACACACAGTTGACACAATAAACAGAAAAATAACTAACCAAATTAAAATAGAACAAGTAATCAACAACACAACCAAACTGAAACCACATAGATCCCACGAGAAAACACATCTACAACACACACGGTTAATTTAAACACGCAAACCACACAGTACAATGTAAACAAAAGGAAATTGTATGCTATGACATATTCTAACAAATACATACACCGAATCGCAAACTTTTTTTTAAAAAAACAAGGCATTAACATTGCACTGAGAAGTCACAACTCACTGCATAGACAAATTAGACCCTATTGAGACACAAACAAAAACACAATTCAGGCATTTACCAACTCACCTGTCAAAAAGTTGAAGCCGTATATATAGGGCAAACACGAAGACGGTTCAAAATCAGATACAAAGAACACATGAGAGCATTAAAATACAGTAACCAATCCATATTTTCCGAACTCCTCATAGACAATGACCATTTACCAATAAACATAAACACAGATATAAGAATTCTCACTATCAACAACCACAGACACAACACAACCACTATACAGGAAAGAAGCAAAAAATGAAAGCAAACAGGTACTAAACGACCAAGTAAACCTCACAAATAAAACGTTACTCAATTTAATATACACAAACTCGACAGACAAAACGAAATAAACACAAAATGTATGGTAAAACCCCACACATATATACATCACACATAAATATAAAACATTATAACAAGACCATCACACATACACGCACGCTTCAAAACTCGCGCCATCGGGAGGAGAAATTACATATAGAAACAAGATGGCCACAACAGACAACCGAAGGACGCGAAAGTGCACCAGACACGACATAAACAAATCAGCTGGCCCCAACAAACGACAGAATGATGAAAACGCACAATAGTGTAAATACGACACAGCAAACCATGCTGTGTACAAAGAAACGGAGATGCGCAGCTGCATACCATATTAACAAATATAAATTGCAAGTAAGCATTAGCTATAAAAATATGCTCATAATTTATAGTAACGGGATAAAAATATATATAAAACTGTATATAAAAACTGTAACACAGATTCGTCACTGATTATGCCTCGATGAGAGGTGAAACGCGTACGACGCAGCAATAAATAAATTAAACAGTAGCATTGGCGTGTTCTTTCAACTAGTAATTAATTAAAGAACTGTGGAAATAAAAATTAAATTAAGACAATATGGGACATTGTAAATAAGGAAACAGGAAAGAGTAATCAAACAAGTAATGATAATTTTGTCAAAGAAAATTCTATGGATACTAATTTTTCATTGCTGATAATTTTAATAAACATTTTTTATCTGTTGCTGATAAGTTGACTTCTAATAGCTCAGTGACACACAGTGTGGATTTTGTCAAAAAAGGCTTCCAAGAATGTTTAACTCTATGTCTATAAAATTAGCTACTCCAGAAGAAATAAGAAAAATTATCAAATCCCTTAACAGCAAATACTCAAGTAGTTATGATTGGATTTCCAGCAGATAAATTTAATCGTGCTACATAGAATTAAGTAATATATTAAGTTATCCATTTAATAAATCTTTACTTGAGGTTACTTTTCCAGAAAGGCTTAAGTATGCTGTAGTTATACTACTCAATAAAAAGGGAGATAAGACAGCCGTATCGAATTACCGACCAATTTCATTACAAACAGCCTTCTCCAAAGTTTTTAAGAAAGCAATGTACAATAGAGTTTATGAATATCTATAAAATAATAATATTCTAATTTAATCACAATTTGGTTTTCAAAAGGGTCATTCAACAGAACAAGCTATATTTGCATTCACTGACAATATTTTAGAACGAATAAATGATACATTAATTCCTGTGGGAATTTTTTGTGACTTATCTAAAGCATCTGACTGTGTAGATCATAAAATTCTGATACAGAAACTTAAGTATTATGGTATAGATGGCATTGTTAATAAATGGCTAAGTTCTTACCTTCTAAATAGAAAACAGAAAGTGTCAATGGAGAATTTTAAGGCTGCCTTAAAAGGTCCACTGTTGTCTGATTGAAAATTAATCATATGTGGAGTACCTCAGGGTTCAATATTGGGGCCACAATTGTTTTTAATATATATAAATGATCTACCCTGTGTTTCATCTAAAAACTCAAATTTTGTCCAATTTGCAGATGACACAAACATAGGAATTAAAAACACTCCAGATTTATCTACAGAATATATTTCAAATTATGTATTTGAACTGATTAATAAATGGTTTACAGCTAATGGCTTATCTTTAAACTTTGATAAATCTCAATATATTCAATTCAGTACATCACACAGAATAACACCTGATATGGACCTAAAATTTGGAGGCCAGTCCATTCCAGAGGTAGAGAGTGTGAAATTTCTAGGTTTGTATATTGATCGTAATTTAAATTGGAAAGTACATGTTTCTGACTTACTAAAGCGATTGGGAGTAGCCACGTTTGCAAATCGTACAATTTCAGCTTTAGGTGACCTCTGATTGAGGCAGCTAGTTTATTTTGCTTATTTTCACTCTTTATTGTCATATGGAATAATATTCTGGGGCAATTCTACCCATACAGACAAAATGTTTGGGGCCCAAAAGCTTGTAATAAGAATTATGAGTGGGGTTAGCAATAGAACTTCATGTAGAGAGCTGTTCAAGAAGTTAGGGATTTTAACATTAGCATCTGAGTATATATACACATTAGTCACAAATTATACTTTGTTTGAAACAAATAGTAAAATACACAATTATGGCACTAGAAGTAAAAATGATCTTCACCAGACTTACAAGTCATTGTCATTTGTTCAAAAAGGGGTCCGATATTCCGGGATACATATCTTCAATATGCTCCCAACACATATTAAATGTCTAGCAGATGATAAGAATAAATTCAGGAAAAAATTGAAAGAATTTTTAATTGACAACTCCTTCTATTCTGTCGAAGAATTTATTTCTAAGGTATCTAATAAATAACTGCCAGTATCTTGTGTAAATATAGTTCACATAATTAATTTACCATGTATGCTATGACTGTACATCTCCTGGTGTATGTATTTAGTTTGTTATTTAATTGTTTATGGTACCATATATGTTATGACTGTACATCTCCTGGCGAATGTATTTAGTTTTTTATGTAATTGTTTACGGTACCATGTATATTGTGACTGTACATCTTGTGGTGTATGTATTATTTTGTAATGGAAGTGTTTAATGTACCATGTATACTATGACTGTGCATCTGGTAGTGTACTTATTATTTTGTTATGCAACTGTTTATCTGTAAATTGACAACTTTCCACATCCCACAGAGCCAGTCTCTTATATTGGCATCAATGGAAAATAAATTTATTGTATTGTATCAAACAGTCTGCAGATAGTAAAAATAAATTTAAAGAAAAAATGAGAGATTATCTTATTGGCAACTCCTTCTACTCCATTCAAGAATTTGAACAAATTAATTAATTTTATTCAATATGACTTTTGCAAAATTCAGTTGTAAAAATTAATGTTTATTGTTATTTCTATTTATTTGTCTTTGGAACATATACTTGTTTTTCCTATGATTATGACTCACTAGCTTCGAGCCCGTCAAAAATGACGGCTTGAACGCCATATTCTGGCAGATCATTTTTTTTTAAAAATTGTTTTTCATATCTGATTTGCTGTTTACATAGCATTGCAGTAGAAACTTCTACTGAATTAATGACGACGGAAGTATAGAACCAATAAAATAAAAACAAATTAGGAATCCCGAAAACTTTTGCTATCCATGTAATATCAGTTTTATTTCTGGTCCATTCACAATTCAGAACGATGTGTATGGAACTACTTTTACCCTCATTAATTAATACCTTCAGTAACATGGCGCTTATGAAAGCAGTTTAAACTCATTTCAGAGTGAATTATGCTGTAACAAAATGTGTCAGTGGGGATTCTGATCAACTTAACCACAACCTCCACTAATATTGTTTTCGAAAATCATAGCTTCTATAACGCTCATATGAATAACGACTGGCATCACCTTTGGTGGTAGTAGCAATTTATTCAGGAAAAACTTGTAAGGTAAAATGAATAACGATCGGTTCTACTGGAGATTGCGATTCCGCCAAAATAACATTCAGTAATATCGTCATTATACTCCTGTTGTCAGTCGCAAGGCATATTATTTTCAAGCAGTTATTCGGTTGTAATACAACCTGTAGATTACCATTATTTTCAAGCAGATATTAGTACCGGCATAATACAGTTAAATGTAGCGTAAATATTGAATCCCCTTCTCCATTTCTGTGCCTAACTGAAACAGATGAAATAGCGTAAATGTTGAATCTCCTTCTCTGTACATGAATTTCTGTGTCTAGATGTAAAAGAACGAAAAGCAAGATGATGGAAGGAATGTAATATGGTGGCTGTTGATTGGCGAGTGAAAGCTGGCAAGTGACCGTTCTCGAACCAATAGCTGTAGCAGCTATAGAAGACGCATCCAGACACCAACTTAGCGTTTTATATAAGAGGATATTGTATGTATGTGTAATAACCATGACATGTTTCTCATGCCAGAGGTCCTTACTCAGTAGGTATCCATGAAACAAGATTGATAAAAAACACCATTGGCTTGCAACAACATCGCATTGATTTAGTCCTGCCAGACATTTCCAACAGGCCTATTCAACTCCTATAAGAAAATACACCTCAAACTGCACAAAACCATGACGAACATCAGATTCAACAAGAAGTGCAAAATTAATAATGTAATGCCCAAATATATTAATATGAAGGTAAGCAGTTGGTCAGCCTCCGCAATTAAAACAAAGCAAGTCGCTGAAAAAATGTGGTTAAGTAATTAAATAAAATCTCTATATGCTAAAAAAGACAATTTGAACAAGATTTTGTACAAAACACATTTAGAGCTTGCCATATCGATAGATAATACATCAAATCTTGCATTTCTAATAGCAAAAACTGAAAACTATACAGACCAGATATTGATGCAAATAAATCAAACTCATAACCAAAAACTGGATCAGTTATTACTAAGACAGAAATATATTGAAAAGAGTTGCAACAGGTTAAATACAATATCTGATGCCCAAACCTTCTATCCAAAACTCATAAACTAATCAAAAACAAACATCAATCAACTAGAAACATAAATCTTAGAAAAAGGCCTCAAATACAACACAGTTAACACTTCAGTAGAAAAAATCGTTGAAAAAACAGCAATAGAAGGAGAATATATACTAACCCAAGAACAAAAATCTGAAAGCAAAATAAACATAGGATTAACCAGGGAACTTATAACAAAATTATTGAAACAAATCACATCACAAGGTAACATAAATACCAACAAAGAAACAAAAACACTCAAATGTTTAAAGAAAAAACTCTGGTCTGAAAACACAATAGTTACAAAGGCAGATGAAAGCAATTCAATAGTCTTGATGGATAAAACAGAATACATAACAAAAACAGAAGAATTTATAGAAAAGAACAACATAACACAACTAAAATCTGATAAAACAAATAGATATCAAGCCGAAATGAAGAAACTACTGAAAATAATAAATATAATTCTTACAGACACCCAAAAGCAACACATCACGCAGACAAATCCTTCATCTCCAACACTGAGAAGCCAACCAAAAATACATAAACCACAAATTCCAATAAGACCAGTAATTAATTTTAGAAAAGCACCAACCTATCACTTAGTCAAACACATAAACAGCATTTTAAACCAACACTACATATTAAAGGAGAACAGAAGTATAAAAAACACAACAGAACTCATATCAGAACATAAAAGACTCACACATCCCAAACACAGCAACACTTGTATCATTTGATATTGAAAATATGTACAGTAACATGCCAATCAAAGAAACCATAGAAATAATCAACACAAACCTGAATACTTACAAAATATTACCCAGCAACCATATATAAGTTATCAAAAGCACAATACAAATACTGACATCTCAGAATTATTTCACTTTTAATAATAAATAGTACCTACACCAGGAAGGACTGCCTATGTGATCCCCAATATCAGGTACCTTAGATAATATATTCATAGACAACATTGAAATGGAAATACTGCAAAAATTAATTCCCCAGACAGGATACAAGATTCTGAATTGGTGGAGGTATGTTGATGATATTCTATGCCTCATAAATGAATCAAATAAAAGAATAAATGAATTACACCTAGACATAAACTATATTCACAAAAAATTACATTCACAATTGGAAAAGAACACTTAGGAAAAATAATTTTTTTGGATCTCACCATTACAAAACATGAAAACGAACACTCATTCTAAGTATACAGAAAACTACAGCAACAGACCAGATAATACATTCCACATCAAACCACCCAGACAATCACAAACAAGCTGCAATATGTTTCATGCTAAACAGATTAAACAGAATCCCACAGACAAAGAGCAACTACCAAATAGAACCCGACACAATAAAAGAAATAGCAATAAAAAATGGAAATGAACCACACACAGTTGACACAATAAACAAAAAAATAATTAACCAAATGATACTCGAACAAATAATAAACAACACAAAAAAAACTGCAACCACATAGATCCCACGAGAAAAACACATCTACAACACACACACAGTAAAACAAACACACAAACCACACAGTACAATAAAAACAAAAGGAAAAGGTATGCAATGACATATTCCAACAAATACACCCACGAATCCGAAACATTTTCAAAAAACAAGGCATTAATATTGCACTGCGAAGAAAAATTAGACCCCATTCAAATACAAACAAATACCACAATTCAGGAATTTACCAACTAACCTGTCACAAATGTGAAGCAGTATACATAGGGCAAACACCAACACAGTTCCAAATCATATACAAAGAACATATGAGAGCATTAAAATACAGTAACCATTCCACATTTGCCGAACACCTCAAAGAAAATGACCATTCTCCAACAAACCTAAACACAGATATGCAAATTCTCACTATTAACAACCACAGACACAACACAATTACTATACAGTAAAACTTATATATCCAAAAATCAAAAAATGAAGGCAAACAGGTACCAAACGACCAAGTAAACCTCACAAATAAAACGTTACTCAATTTAATAGACACAAACTCGACAGACAAAACGAAATAAACACAAAATGTATAATAAAACCCCACACATATATACATCACACATAAATATAAAATACCACAAACTGGGAACAGGTATACAGTGCTCAAGGTATGGATGAAAAATACAACATTTTAAGTAACATTGTATTAAATTTCTTTGAAAGTAGCTTCCCCTTGAAAAAGTGTCATGCTTCTCAAAAAGAACAAAAGCCTTTGATAACTATTGGCATTAGAACACCATGCGTTAATAAAAGGAAGATGTATATTGCCTCTAGGAACAGTGAGAATGCTAATGTTAAAACACATTACAAACAGTACTGCAAAATACTGAAAAAGGTTATTAAAGAATCTAAAAGTATGTACTACAAACATAAAATTCATGATTCTGAAAATAAAATTAAAACAATATGGGACATTGTAAGAAAGGAAACAGGAAAGAGTAATCAAACAAGTAATGATAATTTTGTCAAAGAAAATTATTTAGAATCTAATTTCTCAATTGCTAATAATTTTAATAAACATTTTTTATCTGTTGCTGATAAGTTGACTGCTAATAGCTCTGTGACACACAGTATGGATTTTGTCAAAAAAGGCTTCCAAGAAAAAATTAACTCTATGTCTATAAAATTAGCTACTCCAGAAGAAAATAAGAAAAATTATCAAATCCCTTAAGAGCAAATACTCAAGTGGTTATGATGGGATTTCCAGCAGATTAATTAAATTGTGCTCCACTGAATTAAGTAATATACTAAGTTATCTATTCAATATATCTTTACTTGAGGGTACTTTTCCAGAAAGGCTTAAGTATGCTGTAGTTAAACCACTCTATAAAAAGGGAGATAAGGCAGCCGTATCGAATTACTGACCAATTTCATTACTAACAGCCTTCTCCAAAGTTTTTGAGAAAGCAATGTACAATAGAGTTAATGAACATATAAAAAATAATAATATTCTAACTAAATCACAATTTGGTTTTCAAAAGGGTCATTCAACAGAACAAGCTATATTTGCATTCACTGACAATATTTTAGAAGGAGTAAATGATAAATTAATTCCTGTGGGAATTTTTTGTGAATTATCTAAGGCATTTGACTGTGTAGATCATAAAATTCTGATACAGAAACTTAAGTATTATGGTATAGATGGCATTATTAATAAATGGCTTAGTTCCTACCTTCTAAATAGAAAACAGAAAGTGTCAATGGAGAATTTTAAGGCTGCCTTAAGAGGTCCACTGTTTTCTGAGTGGAAATTAATCAGATGTGGAGTACCTCAGGGTTCTATATTGGGGCCGCTATTGTTTTTAATATATATAAATGATCTACCCTGTGTTTCATCTAAAAACTCAAAATTTGTCCAATTTGCAGATGACACAAACATAGGAATTAAAAACACTCCAGATTTATCTACAGAATATATTTCAAATTATGTCTTTGAACTGATTAATAAATGGTTTACAGCTAATGGCTTGTCTTTAAACTTTGATAAAACTCAGTATATGCAATTCCGTACATCACACAGAATAACACCTAATATGGACCTAAAATTTGCAGGCCAGTCCATTCAGGAGGTAGAGAGTGTGAAATTTCTAGGTTTGTATATTGATCATAATTTAAATTGGAAAGTACATGTTTCTGACTTACTAAAGCGATTGGGAGCAGCCACATTTGCAATTCCTACAATTTCAGCTTTAGGTGATCTCCGTATGAGGCAGCTAGTTTATTTTGCTTATTTTCACTCCTTATTGTCATATGGAATAATATTCTGGGGCAATTCTACCCATACAGACAAAGTGTTCAGAGCCTAAAAGCGTGTGATAAGAATTATGTGTGGGGTTAGCAATAGAACTTCATGTAGAGAGCGGTTCTAGAAGTTAGGGATTTTAACATTAGCATCTGAGTATATATACACATTAATGTCCTTTGTAGTCACAAATTATACTTTGTTTGAAACAAATAGTAAAATACACAATTATGGCACTAGAAGTAAAAATGATCTTCACAAGACTTACAAGTAATTGTCATTTGTTCAAAAAGGGGTCCAATATTCTGGGATACATATCTTCAACATGCTCCCAACACTTATTAAATGTCTAGTAGATGATAAAAATTAATTCAGGAAAATATTTAAAGAATTTTTAATTGACAACTCCTTTTACTCTGTCGAAGAATTTAGTTCTAAGGTATCTTAAAATAACTGCCAGTATCTTGTGTAAATATAGTTCACATAATTAATTTACCATGTATGGTATGACTGTACATCTCCTGGTGTATGTATTTAGTTTGTTATTTAATTGTTTACGGTACCATATATGTTATGACTGTACATCTTGTGGTGTATGTATTATTATTTTTTTTTATGTACCATATATGCTATGACTGTACATCTTCTGGTGTATGTATTATTTTGTAATGGAAGTGTTTAATGTACCATGTATACTATCACTGTACATCTAGTGGTGTACTTATTATTTTGTTATGCAACTGTTTATCTGTAAATTGACAACTTTCCACATCCCACAGAGCCAGTCTCTTATATTGGGATCAATGGAAAATGAATGTATTGTATTGTATTCTAACAAGATCATCACACAATCACGCATGCTTCAAAACTCGCGCTATTGGCCCGAGCCATGACATATACAAACAAGATGGCCACAACAGACAACCGAAGGACGCGAAAGCGAACCAGACACGACATAAACAAACCAGCTGGCCCCAACAGACGATAGAATGATGAAAACGCACAATAGTGTAAATACTATACTTGCAAACCATGCAGTGTACAAAGAAACGGAGATGCGCAGCTGCATACCATATTATCAAATATAAATAGTAAGTAACCATTAGCTATAAAAATATCTCATCAAAATATACTCATAATTTGTAATAATAGGATAAAAATGTATATAAAACTGTATATAAAAACCGTAACACAGATTCGTCGCTGATGATGCCTCGATGAGAGGTGAAACGCATACGATGCAGCAATGAATAAATTAAACAGTAGCATTGGCGTGTTCTTTCAACTAGTTATTAATTAAGCAAGTGTGGAAACATGGCATGCAACAACATTTAAAGAATATTACATATTCACTTTCTAACTTTTCCTTTAATATTGAATCCTTAGATGATTTATAATGTAAACAAATTTCGAATGCTTCCAATAAGTCCATATGGTGGCTTTTATTTATTTGGTGGAGTATTTTCCAATCTTTGTTAATGTCATTGAAAGGGTGGCTGGTGTTATGTATATGTGTGGCTATTGCTGATTTTGTATGTTGTCCCTTATTGAAGGCATTGATATGCTCTAGGTATCTTGTTGGAAATTTCTGCCAGTTTGAACTATATAGAATTTTGGGCATATGTAACACGTTGTTTTGTAAATGCCTGATTCATGCATTGAGTCTGCGTTGGTGTTAATACTGTGTCTTAATTTTTGTTGTAATTTGTTTTTGGTTCTGAAATTTATTTTAATTTTGTGTGATTTAAGCACATTAGCAATTGTTTGGGATATTTTGCCTAAATAAGGGATGCTGTAAACAAATATTTCTGGTTGTTTTGCATCTTTAATGAAATTTGTATTCTTATTTTTGTTTATTTTCATTTCAATTTTGTCTATCATCTGTCTAGGGTATTTATTAGCTACAGCAATTTGTTTTATTATATCAAGCTCGTAATCATGGTTGGCTTTGTGTATGGGGATATTATTGACCCTGTACACCATGGAACTGTAGGCTACCCGCTTATGTGCATTTGGGTGGCAAGATGCTGACGGTATGGTGCAATCAGTCATTGTGTTTTTTCTATAGATAGTGAAGTTGTGTTTATTGTTGAATTTTGAGATGCATAGGTCCAGGAAATTAATACTTGTTTCTTTTTTAAATTCTGTTGTGAATTTTTTTTTGGGTGTATGTCATTGAATATATTGAGGATATCTTTTATTTCATTTGTGTTACCGTGGATAAGGATTTGTGTGTCTTCTACGTAATGTATATGATATATGATCTTCTTGATACATGGGTCAGGGTTGCTTAGAATTTTTTGTTCAATGTGGTTGATGTAGATGTCAGCTATTTTTCCTGAGATACTGGAGCCCATCGCAAGGCCATCTGGTTGCTGGAAGATTTTACTATTGAAGGTGAAATAGTTGTACTTTAGAACTAACTGGAGCAAATAAATGAGTTCAACCATTTCTGCTTGTGAGAATTTCTTGTGAATTATTAAATTATTTCTTATAACTTCTAGGGCTTCCTGTATGGGGACATTGTTATAAAGGTTAGTTATGTCAAAGGAAACAAGCTGAGCGCCTATTGGGATATTTGTGTCTTTTAGTGTATTAACCAGTTGAGAGCTGTTTTTGATGGAATGTACAGTTTCATATGTGAACAATTTTTCAATAAATCATCTAGCTTTCTTGTTAGTCTGTATGCAGGACTGTTCATTGAATTGACTATTGGTCTAATTGGGTTCCCTTCTTTATGTATTTTAGGCTGTGCTCGTAGTCGGGGGGCTTTGGGGTTCATGCAGAAGAGGGATTTCTTTTCAGTCACTGTTAATAGGAAATAGGTTCTTTTTAACTGCTCTTTGATTTTGTTATGGATTTGTTTTGTGGGGTCTTTCTGCATCTGCTTTATGTTGTTTTCATAAGGGGAAGCCTCCACCTACAGTATGAAGTTCTTGCACAAGAGATTCCAAACAGTACATATAAGTTTTGCATAATTTAATTGTACTATTCACGTTTTATAGCATTATTAATTTATTTTAAAAAAGATTCATGGGTGATTGTGATTAAATGCATTTCAAATATATTTCATTATATTACTGAAAATCCCACATACACAATTCTGAGTGAGGTGGGGACGAGTCTACGTTTTGTTACACATCTGAAGGGAATGTGGCAATTTTGATATAAATTGATAGACATGTTTCTCTGAGTTGAAATTAATCATTCTGTTTTGTAATTTCATCAGTTAGTCTTGCGCATGATTATCATGGAGGTTGATACTTTCATTACCGAGTGTGGTGGGTCAGCAGTTAGCACTCTGGCCTCGCATTTAGGAGGACGGCGGTGCGAATCCCCGTCCGGACATCCAGATATGGGCTTTCCATGGTTTCTCAAATCACTCCAGGCGAATGCCGGGATATTTCCTTCAGAAAGATCGTGGCAGAATTCCTTTCAGTGTCACCAGTCCTTTTGCCCCTCTACATCGACGAGGCGTAAAGCCATAATAAATTTGAATGAGTTTGTTGTATCAATTACTCAGACGTTGGTTGTGTTTTATCACACCTCAGTTTTTATTTTTGTTGGTCAGCGAAGTGTGTTCTGATCTTCAAAACAAATAAAGCGAGAGTGAAAGCTCGAGAGAGTATATTTAGGTCTGCTCTAGTGACTAAAACCACGAAGGCTGTCAAGCTTAACGTCACTGCCAGACGGAAAAATCACTATCAACAGTGGAATTATACACAGCAATCAAAAATGACTTGACCGTGTGTTATCGGAAAGAGGTCTTGAAGAAATGGGGCTATGTTAGGCTGTGTTGGATTTATTGCTAACAATGAAAAACTAATATACCTAGTCACAACTTCTGGCGAAATTGAGCTTTTATGTCACTCTGATATCTGTAATATGGCCCTGACCTTCCCACGATGCAGGTTCCCAACGGTCCACGATAATTAATAAACTGCTGGTGATATTTATCTTTACTACGCACTGAAAACAAAGACACGTATACCGTAAAATCTGCTTATATATCTATTTCAAATTATTCGTAATATTACAGGGTGATAAAAGACCATATCCACGATCAAAAATTAATGCTATGATAATATCTCATTGGTCCACGATAATTAATAAACTGCTGGTGGTATTTATCTTTACTACGCACTGAAAACAAAGATACTTACACCGTAAAATCTGCTCATATATCTAGGTCAGATTATTCGTAATGTTACAGGGTGATAAAAGACCATATCCACGATCAAATATTAATACTATGATAATAATTGATTAGTTTTTATGATTTAAATGTTAGAATTAATTTGTAAATCGTAGCTTATATCATTTTATGTGCGACTTACATGCCTAGTGTTGGAAGTCTGTTTCAACAGGACGCATTAACGGCATGTTAAACTTGTAGCATGGTAAATGCCTTCTCTGCGAACAGCATACAGCAAAGAAATGGGTTCTCGATAAAATCGAGTTTGCAAAGTAGTTTGAAAGAAAGAATAAGGCATTAAAGTAAAAAATTGAGTAATTTTCATTTGCTCTAACCAGGTATCGTTAATTTACAAAAGAAGGATTTAAAAACTGGCAGCAGCCATTATCGAAATTGCACATGATTCACTTACCTCGTTTAATACAAACAAAATCTCATTACAACCTCTTAATTGTTCCCATTCCATGAAAGAAATTTCCAGATTTGTCTTCTTTTGTGTAACAGTGGCACCATGGACGATAACATGTTAAATCTAACGTGAATAATAGGTAAAGTATTAACATACGTACACCAAGACGTACAACCGGAGAAGGAAATGATTCATCTTGGTATAGGCTGCTAGTACAAATATTCCACAAAGGGAAGAGTAAGGACGTAGGTATAATTAGCGGGTAACAGTAAAGATGCAGAAACTTCAAATAAGTTGGTCTTAGGTAAATATTGGATGTAATTCAAAGTGCAATCATTGACATAAAAAGGATGTAAGATTTGTGAAAGCTTAAAACAGATTATCATTCATAATGAAAAAATTTGCTCATTAAAAATAATACAGATATTACTCCAGGTATTTCACGTCGTATTGGGGAGTAGACATGAGTTCTTCAGAAATAAACTCTGTATATACCAATAAGTATCCGAAGGGAAATGCGAGACGACGTTTAGAAATTCCAATACATCCATTAAAGATATTCCTTTCGGCAACGAGATGTATTCGTTTTAAGCTCTTTGCATATTGGGACATCCCAGACATATGATGAAAAAGAGCGTATCTTCTGTATCTGTCTCTCAAGGTTTCCCCAATTCCCAAGGTGTCCCCTGACTTGACCACTCTGAATTGCGTTGAGCAAATAACCCGGGGTTACACTTAAGTTCCACGGTTACCGTCACACTGTCAAAGCGCCTGCTCCACAGACGGGTTTACAAAGATGTCCCACTGCGTCACCACTCTGATATGCGGCCCGTTATTTCTGAGGTCTGAGGCGCAGGCTGAGGCTTCACAGATATGGGTGAAGAAAGAAGCAGGTACACAGAAATATTTCAGTCCCAAACAAAACACGCTAACAAACTATATTTGGTTAAAGGAGAGGTTGAACGACGAATAAATTGATAATATTGGAAGATCGAGCAAAATTCGAATCTCCATCAAGCCATCCAGATTACGGTTTATCAACTTGTATGTAAATCGTTAAGAAATTAGAAAAGTAAAGGCATTGCTGTCTGTTCCATAGTTATACTTAATTCTTTAATTTAACACGCAAAATTATTGGTTACTATCCTGCTCCAGGATTCATGATATCCTCTGCTCACGTCGCTTTAAGAGAGAACATTAAAAACCAGAAGTTTTAGGTATTTGGTTGTTTGATACACAATAGGGTTAATTAAAAACCCATTAATCATCAATAAGGTTAATAGGTCAACAAAAGATCAATTTTCCTAACATATCATCCTCACCGCACTTGTCATCCACCATCCCACCACACGTATCACAACGAGTTATCCTTAATTCAGCTGCCGTCCGCATAACTCAGAAGCAAGTGGCGCCCCCATGTCTTACGAACACGTGCCGTCCCGCTTAGTGCCATATAAATTTTTGTGATAACTGCTCACCCCTTCGCATTCATTCTGTTCGGCCCGAAGCAGTAACACGTCTTCCACATAATAATAATAATAATAATAATAATAATTTTTATTGCCAATATGCTTGTGATACAAGTTTCTAGCAAAGTCAATACAATAGGTACATTCATACATAAATTTTTACAATTGATCAAGTTTGTATAGGGCCTTATTACATAGATAAGATCTTATTCCAATTTTGTATTTATTCCCAGTTAGTAACTTTAGATGAGCTGGAAGCTTATTGTATAGGCTAGCTCCCATTTGATATGCACTCTTATCTGCTGCCTTAGAGTTATGTCTTTTGATATGTAAATCTAACTTAGTACGAGTGTTATATTTATGAATTTCACTGTTTGTGTGGTTAAATTGGGGATTACCTTGAATCAATAGTAATACCCTATATACATATAGTGAAAATACAGTTAGAATATTTTCCTGTTTAAATATTTCTCTACAAGATTCTTTTCTGTCTAACTTGTATATTATTCTAATGCATCTTTTCTGCAACAGTAACAACCGATTCATATACATATGACAACAGGATCCCCAGACTTCAATACCATACATGATATGTGGAAAGATTGTTCCATAATATGCAATTTTCAGAATACTGCTATCTAAGACTTTTGATAAATGATTTATTAGGAAAATGCCCTTACTCACTTTTTTGCAAACAAAGTCTACATGTGCCTTCCATGTTAGGAACTTGTCAACATATATTCCTAAGAATTTGTATTCTGTTATTTCATAGACACTTCCTTCACTAGTGTTTAATCTTAGTTTATTGTCTATTTCATGAGTTCTTAATTCAAACTTTATTAAACATGTTTTATTTTTATTGCAGATTAATCCATTTGCACCGAAGTAATTTGATAGCTCATTTGAGGTCTCATTAGCAGTTGTCTCTAATATAAAATCATTACTATCCCAACAAATTGCTGTAGTGTCATCTGCATATGTTATTATTTTGCTTTTATTTGGTATGACAATATCATTTATGTACAGAACAAATAATAAAGGACCAAGTACAGATCCCTGAGGAACACCACGTTTAACTACACCCATTTTTGATTTTACTTTACTTACTGATTCACCATTTCTAGAATAGACTTCTGTGTATTGAAGTCTATTTTGGAGGTAGGTTGATAGTAGTTTATTAGCTAAACCCCTAATACCATAATTTTCTAGTTTGCGAAGTAGTAGGTGGTTATCAACACTATCAAATGCTTTTGAGAGGTCTAGAAATAATCCAGCCACTTTGTTTTTTTCATCTAATTTTTCTAAAACCTCATATATAAACTGAGTTACAGCAGTAGTAGTGGATAAACCCTTCTGGAAACCATACTGGCAGGGATTAATGATGCTATTTTCTAATATGAAGTTATTTAATCTCACTAGGATAACCTTTTCAAATAGTTTGCTCAGAACTGAGGTCAGAGTGATAGGTCTGTAGTTTTCAATATCTCTCTTGTTGCCTTTTTTAAAGACAGGTCTAACTATGCTGATTTTCAGACAATTTGGAAATTCTCCCTTTGCTATGGATTCATTTATCAGGAATGTCAATGGCTTTAGGAGGGCTTCCTTACATTGTTTCAATACAAATGTAGTTATGCTGTCCCACCCACTAGAATTCTTATTTCTTAAATTATTTATAATACAACTTAATTCTTTTTCCGTTGTTTCATACAAAAATATTGATTTATTGATGGAGTAATTAATTCTATTATCTGCATTTACTTTATTGCTACTTTTGGCTTCTCCTACATTTAGAAAGAAGTCATTAAACATGTTGCTAATGTTACTGGGATCTTTTTCTATTTTTCCATTTGTATTTAATTCTATGTTTTCCATTTCCTGCTTGTCCTTTCTCACATCGTTTATTAGACCCCATGTGGTTTTCCCAATGTTATTTGAATCAATGATTTTTTTCTCGTAAATTCCCGCTTTCAAATTCTGCAGTTCACATTGAAACATTTTCTTATAATATTTATACATATTTTTGTAATAAGCAAAACCTGTTGACTGATTCAAATGGTACATATCTTTCATTTTTTCTTGTATTGCTATAATGTTTGCTGGTAGTTTAATTTTGGTTTTATGGTTTATCTGTGTTTTCTTAGTTACAATTGGACAAAAGTGGTTAAACGATTTATTAAAAATTTTGTAAAAAGCCTCCCATTTACTATCTACACTCTCAGCAGTAAATATATCTATCCAAGACTGATTTGCCAGGTGTTTGTTAAGTTCTTTGGTGTTTTCATCTGTTATTTTTCTGAATTCCTTTTTTTCATATATTGCACTTTTTGTTGTGAAACTTAGCACATCAATGTATTGAGCCTGATGGTCAGACAAATAACTGTTTATTACATTAGGTAGAATATATTTATCATTCAGATTGGTAGCAATATGGTCAATAGTTCTTGAATTATTTGCAGTAATTCTTGTTGGGGAGAAAATGGTGTCTCTAATATTGTAGATATTTAGGAGATCAGTAAGCTTTATGTAATCTATATCATCTTTGTCAACATTTATATTGAAATCTCCTGCTAAAACAATATCTGTACTACATCTAACAGTGTTCTGTAGTAGCAAATCCATCTGTTCAATAAAATCATTTACTTTGGAACTAGGTGATCTATATATACCAATAATAATTAGTTTACTATAGCCCTTTGATATAGTTATCCCTGCAGTCTCAAATGACATTTCACAACAAAATTTATCAACACCTTTCAATTTGTTTGCTTTCAGCCCATTTTTTGCATATATTACAACTCCTCCACCCTTGTGATCTGCCCTATTGAAGAAGTCTATTAGTTTGTAATTTCTAATCTTGCAAAATTTGATATTTTCTTTATTTAGACCATGCTCAGTGATTATAGCAATATCTGCACTGACACTATTCATAAAATTTTCCAGCAATTCAAGTTTATTAGATATATATTGTATATTTAAATGTAAAATTCTAAGGCCATGCTTACTACTTACAGTATCAGAACATTGGTTTATTTGATTGGCTGTTTTGGTTTTACTGTCAACATTTTCACTGTGATGTTGTCTACTGCCATTCAGCACTTGTTGCACATTCTGCCGTTGTTTGTCCAGTATAAAAAATCATCTGATTTCTTCAGTGATGAGACGATTTTCCTGTTACTCCTTCGGTTGATTGCAGGTTCTTGACTTCTACTCCTTTGGCTGGTAGCAGTTTCTTGACTTCTAATCCTTTGGCTGGTTGCAGGTTCTTGAGTTCTTGTTGGGGTGCACTGTTTTCCTTTATTAGCCTTAACTTCACTTTTAGTATTTTGATGATCTGTTGTTTGATCTTCTTTTCCTTGATGGGCTCCAACAGTATACCTCAGAGGTATGCATGCACAGTTTCTACTGGATTCTGTAGTTCTCTTTATTACATTCCCAATGTTTTCAGCGATTTTCGTTTTACCTAGATAATTCCTGTGTAGGCCATGTTTTGTGAAGTGGCCTCTGTCTGTTGAATTCAGTTCAATAAAGTATGCATTTTGAAATGCTTTGCATATTTTCTTAAACTTTCTGTTCGTTGCTGATATCTCTGTATTTACACAGGACCATTCAGCCAGATCATGCCTATGAGGTATACTGCCGATATAAAACTTGATATCAGGTCTTGTAATTAGAACTTCTTTAAGTTTTCTGGTAGCATTTCTGGCTTCATTGCGATAAACATCGTTTGCGCCACCCAGTACTACATATATGCTGCCAGATGCCATACAGTCTGTATTTAGCACTTCACTGAGATTTGCTCCTGGCTTTACTAGTCCTGATACAGTAAATTTCTTTTCATTATTCAAGATAGAAGCCAATCCCTTCCCGTGGCTGTCAGACAAAACACAAACGTTCTGTTTCTTCAGCGTAGATTTTCCATGATATTTGTTACTGTATTTAGGTTTTGCTCCTATGCAGTTTGCGTCATTTATTTTCTTATAGTCTTGCGTTGGAAGTTTTTCTTCGAATTTGAGCACATCAAATCTGTTACTCGTTGACAAAGTTATATTTCCACTGTTTTTTGTAGCACGATAATACTTCCTAGGCTTAATAAAATCACCACTTTGGTTAGTATTTTCACATTTATTGTCAGCTCTGACTTGGTTGAGCATCATTCCTAAATTATCAACATACTTTTGAGCAACAATCAGTTCTTGTTCTATACAAACTAATACATTTTCACTTACGCCGGCGTTATATTTACTCACTGCTGTTTTGAGGTTATCACATGTGGATAGTCCACATTCACATGACGAATTTAACACTTTTAGTTTGTCTAGGCATGTAATGTGTACCCATACATGCATGACTGAGCACAAACGGATTCCGTTTCTTATAGTTTCTTGACACGAAACACATTTTACATTAAGTAAATTTACATTTTCCGTAGAGCGGTTTATTATCACTTCTATACGCGACGCCATCTTACTAGTCTATATCATCTAACATCATCGGTTACCAAGTTCAGTTCTTTACAACAGTGTACCAGCTGAACATTGGCGTTTCCAAGAGGTTGAAATTGAGCTTTTCAACCCAAAGTAATTTCCATCCTATTGGAATATTTGAAAAAATTGGCTACAACAACATCGAAGAATGGAACGTGAGTCGATGCGTTGTCCAATATGTTCAGCGGAAGAGGCGGACAGACCAGCATTCCATTCAGCGAGCAGTCTGTTTCCTACCCGGCGGTGTCAGAGGCTAAAACGTAATGTTTCCACTACAGTTCTCATCCTGCCGGCTGCATCTTCCTCGCAGAGTCTACATGGCAGAACCTCTTCAACGCGCATCCTGCAGTGGCAACATACTTGTCCGTCAGGAAAATTTTAAGCTACCTTGCCGCCGTATTTTACAAGGTATTGGTGGACGAGTTGGCGTCAGAATGGAAATTAATCGAAATGGAAATTAATTAAGTTCACCCTAGTCATGTGTCATATAGTTTCAACAACTGAATTTGTGCAACCAACAAATGAAATCATTGCATATGAAAATATGATTATGTTTAACGTTGTCAAAAACATTGTAACCAAGAACGTTAAATGTATTGAGGATGTATGTGGTTGATAAATACAAAAAACTAGTTTTTTTAATTTCACCCATAATGGGACATTGAAAATAAATTTACAACGGACGTAGAATTACAAAATAAATTACCTTTAAAATGGTTTATGACATTATTTATCTTGATTTCCCGTAGTGGATCTTCTATATTGTAGTAGACCTTCCTGCTGATAATATTCTAGAACAATTGTGCTTTCTCTAGTACTTACACATAAATAATTGAATCTTCTTTATTGGTGATTGCATGTAGAATACAACATAGTTCACCCAAAGTCACTCCATCAGTGTTCCAAGGTATTCCATGTAAATTATGTGCCAGCCAAGTTACTGATGGTAAATCACCTTCAAGTTTTGGTAACAATATACTTATGCAATTTGTACTATAACATTGTCAGATTGTATTACACACACTGCAACTTCTTTTAAAATAAAGACTCCTTCCATTGTCTTGAATCAGTGCGCCCAGGAAGATGGTTGGTATGGTAATGAGCTGGAACTTCAGGGTGCTATTCCATTTTATATCATCTTTCAGCCACACCAGTTAGAAGTACGTATTTTACAACACGATGGTTCAGGATCAGACTGTATGAAGACGTGTAGACAGGCCAATTCTCACTGCTATCAAATTCCATATGTATATCTGCAGGTTCAGGATCAGGATTAACTGCTTTATTTTGTTGTGAACAGTCATTTACAACGAGATGTGCAGTTACAACAAATGAACAAATGCTTCGCTTGAATCATGCATATTTGTCAACACAGATTCATTTTTTTTTTCGTGTTACGTTTACTATTTTTTACAGTCCTAGGTTCCCCCAGTTGCGTCGTTGTTATTGAAGTCCAAACATGGGTCTTGATTCCAGGAAGTACTGGATAATCAAGCACGTCCCAACTTTTGACATTAATGCATATTTGATTCTCACTATCCACAATCTTAAGCAAATCCATCTTCTCTCTGTCTCCTACGTGCACGTGTGGCATCACACTCGCGACGTTATTAAGGCAGAATTTAGTCTTTTCGGACTTTTAATTGGCTTATATAAATGAATTTACGTCATATCTAATACGAATCAGAACCAGTTCTTGTTTTACAGTTGCAAGTATCCTTTCTTTGTCTTCACAGTATCCCAATAGCTACTCAGTGGTATACACACAGCAATGTGGCCTTCCCCATGATAGCATGAGCACCGTCTTCCATTGTTTAGCACCCCAATTTGTTGAGGATCGCCAGAAATTAACACCTTTATTGTGTTTGTGATGCCAACATATCTATTTCACCAATTTCATGTCCATTAAGTTCTAGCCGACTTTTCTCAAACAGGGATGCAATAGCATGGGTTCTGAGAAGTGATTTTATTGCTCCAGTTCCATCTTGTTTGATGAATCTGCATTCAATATCCAGGTAATTTTCAGCCGGCACAGTATATCTATGTTTGTTTTGAATAGGTATACAAATCCCGTCATTGTTATTAAATGTGGATTTCGTATGAAGTTAATGTGTCAGATACGCTTTACGACTCACCGTCTAGACAAATTCCACACCTTGAAGTTATATCAAGCAGCTAATCCATTCTTTACGCGATAGCCTAGCTATTGTAGGAAAAGCACATTAGCATGGGTCAAACGCTTTACTGTTGGTTCACAACTGACGACTCCCCTCCTGGTCGACAACTCTAATGGGAATATTGCAGAGCGTTTTTGCAGTTGTGGGGAGATAGATTACATCTGCAGGTATTTCCAAAACTTTTTAATCTGGTGGCACTGTTGGGCAAAATTCGTGTAGTATACGTCCCTATACTTACCGTAGCATATGTCTTCATTAAGGACAAATATGTTGATAGAGAGTTCATAACCCTGAAACGTTTGAATTTTGTTAACTGGAAACAACCAAACAACATTCTTATTTTTTAAGAAAATGGATACAAATCTTCAATCAACCTAACTGACATAAATCCATTAAACCTGTATATTGCAGATATTCTTTCCAGACTAAAGAACTGACTAATTCGCAAAAGGGTCTATATCATCGAATTTTGTTTAACCATGGTAAATGTTCGTAGTGTTGCAAGTATCGAAGGACAGTGCAAATTGGCAAAATGGTGTAAATAATAAATTGTGGTTATAAAATAACTGTAACGTAGAAGACGCGTGAATAAGTTTTTTAATGTAATTATCAGTAAGTAAGGGCTAGTTAGGCAGACAATTGGCTATTTGACTTTTTTTTAAATATGGTTTTGAATAGTTTATTGATACACATTATTTACCGGGCACTACTTATTATTTGGAGTATTTGATAGCCCGCCAAAACATTCCATTTCTACCTGGTGCGGGCCAACGATACTTGTCACGTCATGTGCAAGCAGGAGCGCTCACTATGTAAGTAACGTTCGGTTTGTTTCTTTGAATCAGTGTATAAATTGTTTAAAATATTGTTTATAAATAGTGTGTTGTACATCAATCTAAAACCACTAAAATAAAAACTCTCCAAATAAACATAAGTGTTCCCGCATTGCCTGAAATAGGTAAAAAAAGTCACTGCAACTTGCTCATAGAAACCCAGATGACGTTGCTACTAAGTCGCATATCACTTACTGTAAACATAATTTGCTCCATAATTTCTTTGAGATAATGTAGTACGCTCTTTAAGGCGACTTTCAGTAAAGTTAGGGTTCTTAGATTCGATTCTCGCTTTGTAATATGTTTCGTTAATTGTGAGGTTTTTTATTTTTATTATTTTTTATATTTTTTTAGGTACTAGTTGCTGTCGGTAGCGACGCATATTCTTTGTCTAAAAACCACCAAAACATTAATTTTTTCCCTAATGTTTCACAAAATTTTGAATAGCAAATGTATTATAAACATTTGAGACATAACCAAAAAAGACTTCAAACTTGAAACTGGATGTTACTTGCAAACCGATGAAAAGTTAAAAAAAACAACTGAAAATTACTTTGACATTAAAGGTAAATACCGCTAAAAAGATGCATTTATGTCAGAAAGGCAACATACAGTTGTATCGTCATAAAAATTCCAACAAAAAGTATTCAAAGCATTCCGGAATTGTTACGAGATTACCGTGCAAAGTTATTGTTAAAAGAAATCCTATTATTCGCCGTCGAGCTCTTGGGTTTCTCTAGTAAGTTTCAAAATTAATAGCAAAAAAAAAAAAATGTTCACACGAAAAAAATATTATCCTAATCAAGGTTCGAATATAGGATCCTCAAACTCCTATGGCACTTTTTAACCATTCAGCTACCTGGACGTCATGGCATCGTTAATAGTGAGCACTTCCAACATCACAGATTCTACGTGCTGCGAAGTGAACGCGGTCGGTAAACAAAAAATAAATTCAGTTTCGTTGGAAAAAAAATATTTATCCATAATTATTTATCCGCAGTTAAGAAATATTGTCCATAACAGCAAGTTATTTAACTGTTGTGCTTACCTTATAATACACATGCATTTTTCTCGTAAATATCTCCTAAAACAACTAACTTAACATTTTAGTCATTCTTATGAAGGATTTCTCTTAATCTCTAACTTCCAGTTTAAATATAAATGATTCTCGAATTGAAGTTATTACATTATCAAGCTCCTTAGTTTAAAAGTCAGTGATTGTTTCTATAGCTAGTCCCCAAAATAATTTACGGTATTTTTCCTAGCCACAGCACCTACAGGCAGGGGATGTCACTAAAGCGATCTACAATCCCAGAGCGTTTTCTGTCACGTGACAAGAGACATGAAAAATTTAATTTCTATTTCGCTTTTTTAATTAAAATGAAACCATCTTTCTATTCAAATTTAAAAAAATAGCTCACTCAAGCATTAATCTACACAAATGACTACAATTTGTAAAATATTTTGAATGCTGTCAAATAGCCAATACCTAAAGACTAGTGTCAAAAAGTTAGCGATGTAAAAGTAACGATGTATTCGTTACTGAGTAACGGGTTCGTCGCCTGACTCGAAGTACCGAATCGATACTCACAAATTCATTTCGTTACTCCCATGTTTCGTTACTCGCTTTTTCGTAAAGATACGACGGAGGTAAATAATTTTGACAACGTAAAGACTAATTCTGTACCTTTTATTTTGTTTAACATTGAGATTTACATCGACCTACATTTGCCCTCTGCAAATTTTAACTTAAAATTCTTGCAACATTTTTGGAAAATTATTCATAATTTCTCTTGGTAACCTATTCCAATCCCTGAAACCCTTACCGAAAAAGAGAACGTAAATCCTTGTGCTTGAAATCGAGTGCAAGATTGTGGTCATGCTCATCTTTTCCCTTCCAAGCATTTTTTTTTTTTTTAATTCTTACACCAATATCTTTCCATACCTCACCATCAATATACGCCTTGTACACTCACATGACGCTTTTCATCCTCCTTCTGTCTTCCAATGAATCCCATTCCAGCTCTTTTATCACATCTGTTACTGATTGCGTTCCAGAAACAAATCTAGCACCCCTTTTTTTGCAGTTGCAGAATTCCATAAACAAAGAACAAGTCACAATGACTTTATTCCTTTTGTTTGAAGTTTGAAGATCTCTCGGGCGTGCAGCCGGGTCATTTGGTCGTAAATGTACGAATTTTCGATGGCGTACCGTGCCATCGAAAATTCGTACATTTACGACCAAATGACCCGCCCGCACGCCCGAGAGATCTTCAAACATCAGATCCGCCGGGAAAACTTACGATTACACATCTTTATTCCTTTTGCTTGGTGTTAGTTATTGTATTATTACCGCATGATGCATGTGATCAATTATCAATACCGTTCTGGCTTTGATGTTGAATGTTTGTTGTAACCGCGACGCAACAACAATTAATCTAGTCGCATGCTTGTCCTAAACCTTTGTTATTGATTTAAAAGTTTTGAATATTGATGGTTTTAAAACGAAACAATTAACGGGGGAGTCAATAGTATTTTGCCTGCAGGCCCTATTTGATTGTATGTCCATATTTATTTTAACAAACCTATCACAAAAAGATGAAGAATTTATAAAATAAATGAAAACCGTAATGGAAGACAGTGGTGAAACCTCCCATTTAAAAACGAAATACTTTGATGAGATTATAATATTTGTTAAATACATGTCCCATTAACACATCAGGCTTCAATGCAGGATTTTGAGCAGGCTATTTTAAAAAATAACCGTCATTAGTTATTGTCACTAGATATATCACTGTCAGGTGAAGGGTCAGTTCTTTTTTATATTATTATTATTTTTTTTTTGTATGGTAACAGGAGTTTGTTTTGAAATTTGATTATTCTTCCGTATATAATATTCATTACAGTAAATCAAGTGTACACTCGGTCGGAGGCTTTCCGTAAGATCCATGTGCTACATACTTGACTTTAAGTTTTACTTACCTACACTTATTTTATTCAACAAACAATTTACTTGAGCTTTACCAAGTAGGAACGAAGTCGCCCCGCATGCGATGTGATGCGATGCATGCTTCATCCTAGTGTTAGATTGTACCGAAAGTATCGAGTAACGAAACTATACGATAGTAACGAAGTTATCCCGTACGTGGCGCGACTCGGTACAATGCTTCGTGCTATTGTTCGATGTTACCGAAAGTAACGGGTATTGATTGTTTTAGTAACGAATACATACGGGTAAAGAATTTTTCGTTACTTTTACAGCTCTACAAACAGCTATTAATTAAATAAACTAACGGAAGCAGTGTGTTATTTAAGTTAAATACTCTATTAATGCTCATGTTGTGTATTAAATGATATTTTCTATGAGGAAGATTTGCCCAGGCAACACGATTGTGTTGGTAATATTCGTAATTAAGAATTCACCGCTCATATTTCATAACTGGTGAAAAATTTGTTCAGTTCTTGTACAAGTAGAATTAAGTCATAATCTTGCTATGGGAAAGTATTCCAACCATGTTAAGGTTGTCATTAACCACCATGGAAGTATGTTTCATTCTAAAAGCTCAGGTCATGAGCTACACTCTCCTTTATTTGGGTTTTTTGGCTTCGCAGTTTTTGTAATCTCACTAAAGCTGTTTGAGTGTGTTCCAGATGACACCACCTAAACAATAGTAAAGAAGTTTGTCTACATGAAATGCCATAATGTCCCAATACATTTGATATGAAACTTCATGTATTGCTTTGGTTCACATCGTAATTGTAAAATTTTGTGCTACGATTAAGATTACTGTCTCATGAATCACTCCAAAATAGTGAACATACATGTTTTCTTATCCCGGAACTTTCAGAAAATGTGCTGTTCTGGCCGTGCTTTCGATATCATCCTGAACAACTTTTCACCATATACCCCTGAATTTTACTGCAGTCATTGACAATTATATAGCCAAAAAAAATATAGTTTCTCTAATCATTGCTTACCTAATTTCAAGAAACCCCCCTCCCCCCAATAAGCCTTCTCGGCCGAAACCGAGTACCAATTAATCATCTTTGCTTCCTGTATAAATAATACAACAATACATCTCCCTCTTCCATTGTTAATATTTACTTCACATGCAAGGATTCTTGGGCCCTGGGTAAGCGTTCTTAACGCCCCTCCCACCGACAAACTTTTTACTTTAAACTGTGTATATTTATATATAAAGTCAGATAAATTAATTTCAAAAATGCTCAAAATTGCAGTTCCATAATTTTAAACTAGCCCGGAGCTACTTTTCCCCCACTTCCCTCCCTTAACGCCGGTCCTGTCTGTTTACAAAATCAGCTTAGCTTTATTCAGTTAATCTACTGTTATTAATTTGAAACAGTATATTTGTCATGCATTAGCTTCTATTCTGTCCACATCCATCTCTCCGTATTTCGTTTTCCCTGTTCAATAATTTATCCGTATCCTAGTACCGTTCTGCTAACAAAAAAATGTTATCAGCAAATCACAGTATGCTGATTGTGTCTTCATGAACACTTATGCAACGCTCAATTTGTTTTTTTGTTCCATACTGCTTCCTATTCATACAGGTTGAGCATTCTCACGGATAGTTTACAAACTAGTCTCACACATTTATATAAAATAGTAGATCATAAATTATTTTTTCTTTTTAAAATCACCACATTTCTCCCAACTAATCTTTACAACCAAAACGATTTTTAAGTCCACATATGCTATAAAATTATCCTATTTTCTAACCAGTCTTCAAGTCAGGATTGCTTTCTCTGTTCATCAGATTTTTATAAACCGAATCTGATTTTCACCTACCGTCTCGTCTACTATTCCTCCTATTCATTAGTATATTATTCTAGTCAGTATTTTAAAGCATGTGATTTTGGCTTTATTGTGCAATAAGTTTCACATCTATCGTCTTACGCTTTCTGCTTCAGTTTGCCAATAGTGATGATAAATCATTTGGAATCTTTCCTGGTTAGTAGCTTTTTGATATCAATTTAAAATGTCTAGAGATTCTATAGGTTCTGTAGGTATCTCTTCAGTTCATTCTGAATCATTTCAGTTCATATTTTTCAAACGTATTTTGGATGAACACGGAGTTAGGCTGACTTTTTTCCCCGTACCAAAAATAGTCTATGATTAACATGGAGTTTCAAAAAAGAATAATACAGGTAAATTACTTTATTACGACAACCTAATTTTCCTGAAAGGGATTGTTGAAGTCCATGGATGAGGTGATGGTTTTCCAGCACCATAATTCAGTTATTATGTTTGTTGTTGAGCGTAGTATCTTCTGTTTTCATTGAACGAACAAATAGAAGAAGATAACCGGAAAGGGTATACTCGTGACTGCTCTAGATTGGGATACAGTAGACTGCCAACCTCAAAATTAATAGAGGTAACATTCCATGGAGATGAAATGAGTTAAGGGCCAACACCATGACAGTCCATTACCGGAGAGATACCTCGACCACATGTATATTTCAAATTGTTACTAATAATTAAAATATAAGAGACCTACTCAAATCTTATTAGGACATCAAGTTTTTATGACGCTTGTATATCTGTAACGAGGCTCTGGCTGTTTCATAATTCACCTTGACCTGGACACGATGCGTGCTGTCAGTAGGCCACGATTGTTAATATAAACAGATAGTCCTGCCCGCTACTGGTGGTTGTATTAAAATTTATGACACACTGATATCTGCTATTAGGTCAATGAGACGTTTACAATTAAACCTGATACAATATGTTTTCTGATAAGTTCACACATAATGTGTCCTGTGGTGCCAAACGACAAATAAATTTCAAAATATTAGGTTAAGCGTATTGTTGTAAATTCGTTCATCATAGTACGAGTATTTGATACTGTATTTCCTGATATGTTGGGCTACACTCTGAGCTTCGGATGGATATTCCATCAGGAAGCGTTCTGTAAAATTTTTATCTCGCGGAAAATGTGTATTAATCTGCGGTCTTTGTACAACTACTTAAAAGACTGACATTTAAACAGCAGTAACGGTGGTTCCTGATAAAACATGGGTTGTAAAAGAAAGCTCAAATAAAGCATGAGGCTTTAAAGTATCAAAATATATTTATTTTGATTACCTATAACCAGGTAGCAGTTAATAAAAAACCAGAGACGTGAATTCACGCATTTTTGACATTCCTCTTGCCTTCCAATTCACTTCCCCGACCGGTTCTATCATATCAACGCAGGTTTATCTCAACACAGGATCAAAATTATTCCTCTTCATCAAGACCTAGATTTTTGGCAAAGTGCCATTAGGATTTTGCCATTTACTGTATAACAATAGCACTATTCATTTTATGTAAGCAGAATCTCCCAAATACCTTACCAGAATAAAGTGTAGAACCCATATGACGAGGTCGGATGTCAGCCTAAATTTCTAAACATACATATTAACATGTGGTATTTAAATGATTAATGCTGAATTCTTCTGTGTCAAGTAGATCAGCCATCAGTGGGCATTAGTTTTGTTCATGCTTATTGTTGTCGACAGGCATGGTAGGGTATATAAGAGCATGAATAGAGTCAGAAATGGAAAAGGATATTTCACCATGACCTGTCCACAAAGCCCCAGTAGTTTCTACTATCCCCACGCTGATAACCGCACTGCACGCTGGAGGACAAGGTGTGGTTTGCTCTCTATTACTAAGTCCTCCTACAATGTGTAGGCCTGGGGTTGGAGATCACCAGTTCACCACGATATGTCTCTCATTTAGTCACTGTGGTTGAAAGCCAGCATATATCCCAACACATGTACTAATTGTTCTGCCAAATCAGATATCAAGAGAGATTTCTATGAATTAATGAATATATCTAGTTTCGGTAACACTATAGAGAACATTTAAAACTCTACTAGGCTAAATTGTGTACTAGTTTGGTTGGCTGCATCATATTTTTAATGCTGGCCCAGTTTAAGCATAGCACGCATAACACGGTTAACTATGAACGCGGCTAAATTTCACTTAATTGTCATCTTCGGCCTTCATTCCGTGTGAAGCCTTCTCCGCCAGTATACAGTCGCCATTACGTCTGGCAGCACCGTTTGCATACGCAATGTAATGTACCCTTAATTCAGTATCTAGTGTAATGATCCCCTTTTGATCTAGTACAATCGCGTTTACAATGTTGTCCCTGGTCCACAGAACTGGCATTTTGTCGATGAGCTAGGGATCCTACAACTTCATTCGCATAGGTGACATTGTTATCAGCAAACTGACTTTGCATGTTCGTGTGCCAGTAAGTAACGGGAGAGACGATCAAACCTCGTCGACACGCGGTTCGTCAAATAGTTGCGAACATTAGCCATGAGTACTGCCGATGCGGATGTTGCAAACTAAAAGCGAAACAACGAACATTTGTTCCCTGAGTCAGTGAGGGCAATAGTGTATGGGCCATCAAATAATATGAAAACCAATCATCTGCTCTCCATGTTGGAACAACGAAATGGAATTAGATTTTTGGAGTCAGTGTCAGCCGAAGGTTCAGTTGCTAGGAGAAATACGTATACCCATTTAAGAAATTCAGTATTTGACATTTAACAAAGTATGTCTCCATCTAGTGAAATTCTACCAAACTGAGTGTTTGTGTTTGACGATATTTCGTCAGAAAGGCAGAGTAATATATGCGATTACTTCTGCCCTGTGAGACTCAGGTTAGATTTTATTAACTTGTGTCAAATTTATAGTCATATATCTAAATGATTAGTTACAGACAACGCTAACATGATCGTACTCTTTAAACTGGATGCTATGAATAACGTACACATTCACATCGACCACTTCAACATGGATATGACGTTCAAGGATTAAGAAATACTTGTGGATACTGCTGAAAGTAGATCAAAGATTGATGTCTGGTTATTGACGATGACTCTGCCATGTGTCAAAGGAGGTACTGCAACGGATTTGATTAATTTTTGAGTAAATAGCAAAGCACACGACGTTTCGTATCAATACAACCTTGGAAAAGTTTGGCTGAACATCAACGATACAAATCTAGAAATTGTTTGTGTATCCATATCAACACACACTTCTTACGGAAATAGGTAATTTAATTTGCCTGGGTAGAATACTCAAACATCTACCAGAACCCAATGATGATGTTGAATACAACTTTTACATTGATAGTACAGCTATTCTTATGAAGATATTAAAATTGTCAGAAGTTATTAATTTCTTAGATTACAACTAGGGACAAAGTATCGAAAAAAAGTATGTATACTGCTATCATAAGTGGTTTCAAAAAGAAAAATTATTGTACTCACTGTTTAAATAAAATATTGATACCCTGCGGTATCGAAAAAAAAAGTGTGGAGAATATGATATTTGTCAAATAATTCACTGGGATACATTTTTTAAAACTTTTTGATGATCTGCAATAGGCGTTAGTTTAAAACTTTAAACATTAAATAAAATTAAAAAAATCTAGTTGAATTGGCCATTATCTTGTATAATAATGAAATAGGCTGCAATAAATCATGTTCTTTTCTGTAATCCTAATTTTTGAAAAATGTATTATATAATTGAATGAAATAAAACAATTTTAAACTTGATCAGACATGGCTGCATGGTGTATGGTTTCCGATAAAAGAGTTTATTATATCTCTAGATCTCATTTTTTGATTGAAACATAGTCGTTTTTAGAACCTAAAGATGTTATGAGAACTTAGTTTTGTAATTTCCCCAGTTTTATTTTAAAAAGGAAGTAAGAAAGCTGCAACACTCAATTCGAAAACTTAGGATTTATGTGACATTGGCTTTGGCAAACTTTGTTTCCACATGCTTGGCTTGAATGGAGTACTCCTTAAGAGATAATTATCTTCTGCTTTACTAGTTTCAAAATCACACAGTTCCATCACGCCACAGGTACGAGGTATACAACAGATATGAATTATTATAAAATCCCTATTGAATGTAAAACTTTATCGGCAAAGGTTCCGGAAGAGGTTGGTATATGAATGAATTGGGTAAAATTTAACAGCAATACACAATTCCATGTGAACAAAAGGCGATATACTATGTTTTACTCAACAATTGTGGAAGGTCAATCCTTCGCAATCCATTACTATGAATAAAACCATCAGAAATAAAAAAAATCAGTAATCGTCCGTGAGGTTTATTTAACAATTGAAGGGTCAATAAACAACTAAACATGGCATCATAAAGACAAAAAATACAATTCTTCAAACTGAAAACAGTCAACATCGAATCTGGACCACTTTTCAAGGATTCGTTAAGAGCATTGACGGGTACAATTGAAAAGCTTTTCTTACCTTTGTGACATAATCAGCGGTAGGACATCTTGAGGTCTTGATTGTGATCATGATTCAGTGTATGGTGTCCGCAAGAAGAATGATTCACGGATGGCAAGAGGCTCAGGTTATTGTGACTATTGATGAACGAATTTATCGTGGTCGATTTTAATGTAAATAGGTTGCATACAGTTGGCCAGGGCCCTTTCATTTTATGTAGTCATGAGTAGTTGCATCTATGTATATCGGTGATACGTATGGATTGTCAGTTCAATTAAGCTATTCTGACCTAGCGGTAATAATATCGCAGAACAATGGCAGGAGTCGCTGAATAACTTTGACAGTGCGAAGTAGTGTTTCAGTGAGTGTTATAAGATAAACCGGGTATATGGAAACGTTTCTCGTGCTTCCGGAACGGAACAAAAACTCTGGCTGTTGTCTTCGCATTGTATGCTAAACGGAAGCAAAAGAACTGTCGAATTATGTGATTGAAGAACCTATACTGTGATTCCGAGGTGCAGTGATTGTTGTAATAAACGACAGTGCTAATTGCGGTCTATGCTTGTTCAATTTGAAGTTTTTTCTCGTAAGAGCTTGTAGTCTTCGGAATACAAATCTATGACAAATTATAAGTGTTTACTTTAATAAATTTTCGGTTGGTCGTCGGTGTTATACTATTAAAACTGTGCTAGTAAATTTGTATGGTTACATCAGTCCATGAACACGTGTGTTAATGCTGGTCAAATTCCACCACTAATTTATCAAGTAGAAGTTGAATTAATCGTAAATACGCCTTCCATCCAGTGCTAGAAATTCGTATGTAAATCCAGGCGTATTTGTTACGCCTACCTTTCAGACTCAGGCATAAAATGAAAATGTTAGGCGTAATTATATTATAATTATGAAAATACAGAAATTATAGCTTACAAGCTACTCCAACACAATTTAAAACTGTAAATAGGTCCAGAAAAAATTAATGTGGTTTGCATATGCAATACATCATATACCAAAATTGTGAAATAATTTAGTATGATTATTGATTTCAGTGTACTTTGACAGTAACTTTTGAATTTTACACAATGATCTTCAGAGGTTTAATTCCCAAATGTTTTCGATGTTTTTCCCGATTCATCGCCAGATGATTGTTTCTTTTAAATACAAATAAGTAAAATAAAAATTGTAAAATATTTTCCTTGATGTATACATTTTAAGAATAATTTGGTTTCACAGTTTCTGTGTGCAATTTGTCGGCAAGATCGCAGAAACAAAACCATTCAATTTATTGAATATATCGTAGCTGAATAGTAAATGCAATGATTCCCCTCTTTAAATATCAGGAAAAATGCCTTACGGCCTTACTTGAAGTGCTGTGTCACTTCTTATCTAGCAATTTTGGTCTTCGAGGTTTCTGTGTGTTTTTCCACCAGCTTGGTTGGGACCAAAATCATGCAGAGAAGGTCCATCCACTTTCATGAGTAAAAAGTCATCTACATTTAGGGTATCCAAACAATATCATTTCTCAGTTTTCATGTTGTTAAGCTCACTCAAACCTCGCTCACATATTGCAGTGGTGAATGGAAGCACACACTAACATGAAATGATTTTTAATAAATTTGGATATTGGTTGTCTTCATTATTTTCGCTTATACTCTGTTCCATAGCTGACGACTTGACAGAGATTTCTTGTCCTTACCCCATATTTTCCAGCACAGAAACTCATCAGAAGCTTGTTGTTTGCTTATGGTCACTGCTGCAGGTAAATCCTTGAGGACCTCTTCAATCTCCTTTAATCCATGAATTAATATATCCTCCTTTGGAATGTTAATTGCATAAAAAATATCTATATTTTTAAACATGCAATCAGTTCGAAGATCTTTGAAGCGTTATGTTAATCCTGTCAAGAAATTTCTGATTATATCTTCGCGATCGCGTAAAAAAATCAGCAGACCCTCTTTACTCAATTTTATACTTTTATACTCACAAGTACCAGTACCCAAGTTCCAGTCCTCATAAAATTGAGACAGAGTTTCTCAGCAATTAAATTTTTCAATTTCATTTCGCAGATTGTAAGTTCAGACATCACTTTCCCAATGTTCGCCTTGTCATATTGAATATTTTTGGAAAATGTTGACAAAACATCAGTTACATCAATCGGAAAGCACAAAAATATTGTCGCGTTGGAACGGGGACAGGTGTGAATTCGAAGGTTACTTGTCAATGAACACAGCACTTAAACTGAGAACAGGTTTATTGAGAACTCAAACATACACGCAGCACTGACTGCCTCTTGGGCAGAATGCTCTTCTATTTATACACAGATAGAACGTACTAGAGATTACAAGAGTAGTTAACAAATGAAATGTGTAGAAGTTACAAGTGACCTTAGGAAACATGTAGAATCTTCTGGAAATAATAAACAGAATTAAATAATTTTTGTCAGTGGGCGGGATTGAACCGGCGACCTTCGGTACCGCAATTCGTGACGCTACCCGCTGCGCCATGCTGGCAGACGGTACACTGGCGTTCATGCGGCATTGCCCCCTCTCCTGAGGAAAACAGCGTCCCGCTGTTAGATTTCTTTTGGGGCACGCTGAAGTGTCCCGGATCTTGATCTTGTCGTGGGTCCTCTGTATGGCAGTTCTGGAGGGCCCCTCCTGTTTGTACTATTATCTTCCTGTCCGACTTCCTCAGTATCCAAACCGTCCTCAGAGTCCTTGAACAAGAAGCTGGTTGTGCCTAGCTGCTCGTCAGGATTGTAGTAAGGCTTCATGCGGAGGACGTGAACAATGTCCCTTCGCTTTCGTCGTTTCGAAGACGGCTCATAATCCTCGACTTCGTATGTGACGTGTGACCGGCGGCGTATGACACGATACGGACCAAAGTACCGCTTCAGTAACTTTTCTGATAGCCCAACCTTCCGGACAGGGGTAAAAATCCATACGAGATCTCCTGGGTTGTACGCAACAGGTCGGTGCTTGCCGTCATACCGCTGACGGTCCCTCTCCTGGGTGGCCAGTGTTCGTATGCGAGCCAGCTGTCTTGCTTCTTCGACCCTGGTAATGAGCTGTTTTATATAGTCATCCTGAGTGTCGTCCGGCTGGAATGGGAACAGCGTATCCATTGTGGTCTCAGCTTCACGGCCATGGAGCAGAAAAAACGGAGTGAAGCCTGTCGTATCTTGCCTTGCTGTATTATAAGCAAATGTGACCACTGGCAGTATTGTATCCCAATCCTTCTGCTCAACATCCACATACATCGACAGCATATCGGCTAATGTCTTGTTGAAGCGTTCTGTGAGACCGTTTGTCTGAGGGTGGTATGCAGTTGTCATCCTGTGGACAACGTCGCATCTTGACATGACCTCTGATACTAGTCTTGACTGGAATACCTTTCCACGATCGGATATCATCACACGTGGTGCTCCATGCTTCAAAATAATGTCTTCTACTAGAAATTTTGCAACCTCTGGAGCTTCTGCAGTCGGCACAGGTTTGGTGACAGCGTAGCGCGTGAGGTAGTCGGTGCAGACTATTATCCATCGGTTACCGGTTGTCGACTTCGGGAACCTCCCCAAAAGGTCGATCCCAATTCGGTGGAATGGAACTGCTGCAGGTGGAATTGGTACTAGATGACCTGGAGGTAATTGCGGCACATGTTTCCGTCGCTGGCACTCTTTACAGTGACTCACATAATGCTTGACAGATCGGTAGAGACCCTTCCAGTAATACCTGTGTCTGATTCGGTCCAGGGTCTTCACAAATCCCAGATGACCGGATATTGGAGCGTCGTGGAAATACTTGAGAATAGCTGGCTGGAGATGAGCTGGAACGACCAGAAGCCACTTGGGGCCTAGTGGATCGTAGTTGTTCTTATACAATGTCCCATCTATCAATTGAAACCCTCCTTTGGCCGGTTCTCCTTTCTCCAAGGCGTCTATGGTTCTTAATAACTCTGAATCTTCCCTCTGTTCAGCTGCAACGTCACCTAATTCAGCGAGGGCTGAAATTCCATTCATGCTGTTGTGTTCTATTAAAGGATTCCTTGAAAGGCTGTCGGCATCCTTGTGTTTGCGTCCGTTTTTGAATACCACCGTGACGTCGTACTCTTGAAGTCTAAGTGCCCATCTTGCTAGTCGACCTGATGGATCCTTCAAGCTGGTTAGCCAACATAAAGAATGGTGGTCTGTTACGACGGTGAAAGGTTTGCCGAATAAATACGGACGAAACTTGTTGATAGCCCAGACAACTGCGAGGCATTCTTTCTCGGTTGTAGAGTAGTTTATCTCGGGCTTAGAGAATACTCTTGATGCATAGGCTATCACCTTCTCAGCACCTTCCTGAATTTGCACAAGCACTGCACCGATCCCATAACCGCTGGCGTCAGTGTGAAGTTCAGTTTCTGCATTCTCGTCGTATAAGGCTAGAACTGGTGCGGAAGTTAGAGCCTCCTTAAGTGCCTGGAAAGATCTTTCTTTAGTTTCATCCCAGTAAAACTTGGCGTCTCCCTGCAAAAGTTCTTGCAGTGGACGTGCCATGTTACAGAATCCTTTTATGAAACGCCGGAAGTATGAGCACAGCCCAAGAAAGCTTCTCACATCACGAATGTGCTGAGGAGTTGGAAATTCCATGACTGCCCTTACTTTATCTGGATCAGCGCGGACGCCATCTCCGTTGACCAGGTGCCCCAGGATTTTTATCTCTCTGGCGACGAAGAGGCACTTCTTCGGATTGAGGCGGAGTCCTGCAGTCTGAACACACTTCAGCACCGTTGACAGGCGACTCAGATGTTCTTCAAATGTTTTCGAGAAAACAACAATGTCATCTAAATAACAAAGACACGTCGTCCACTTAAGGTGTCGAAGTAAGTTGTCCATCATGCGTTCGAATGTGGCCGGAGCGTTGCATAATCCGAATGGCATTACTTTGAATTCATAGAGGCCATCAGGTGTAATAAAAGCCGTCTTTTCTCTGTCAGCTTCGTCAACCTCGATTTGCCAGTAGCCTGTCTGCATGTCCATGGTTGAGAAGTATGTAGCTCCTTTCAAGCAGTCTAAGGCGTCGTCGATGCGCGGCAGTGGGTAGACATCTTTCTTTGTGATTTTGTTCAGCCGCCGATAGTCGACACAGAATCGCCACGTACCATCCTTCTTCTTTACGAGGACCACCGGAGATGACCAAGGACTCTCCGAAGGTTGAATAATGTCATTATGCAACATCTTCTCCACTTCCTCTCGAATTATTCGCCTTTCGACTGGTGACAATCGGTACGAGCGCTGGCTAATGGGCGGATGATCCCCAGTATTGATACGATGCTTTATCGTGGGCCGTTTCGTCTGACCTTTTTTTTGCTGGGGTGTGAATACACCAGAGAATTGGCGTAGTATAGCTAACACCCGGTGGTGTTGTTCCTTGGTCAGGCCGGACCCTATTGGCAGTTCCATAGTTGTTTCCTCCAGCGTGTTGTCGGTACTAGTAACAGAGCATGGATCTTCGTTAATGACGTTGAGCTCGCCCTCCTGGACTGGTTCAGCTGTCCCTATGCACATTCCCTTGGGGATAATTTGTGACTGCTCGTGACAGTTGGTGATCCAAATGTCTCCTCGACCACCGATAATGCTTATGATAGCCGCTGGTATGTAGATTTCTTTCGTGAGCCTAATAAACTTTCTACTATCGACAAGCACTTCAAGGTTGCGGTCGTCCGTGTTTTTGACTGGGACTCTTCTCATTGCGAACGGCGGGATTGTCACGTTGTCAACGGCGAATAACTTCCCAGAAGATTCTGTGTTACGTGTACCCGTCGCAACGACTTCTTCAATTTGCAGCTCAGACGTTCCACAGTCAATGACAGCTTGGGATGCCTTAAGGAAGTCCCATCCAAGGATGACATTATGACTACATTCTGTTAAAATGACAAATTCAACTGGCTGGGTCCTGTTGTTGATGGTTATTCTCGCGACACAAGCTCCAGCTGGCTGGACGTACTTTCCATTTGCGACCTTTAGCACAGTTGCCCCCGTATCACGGAACATTGTCTTCTTTAGTGTGCGACGATAATTGTCCGACAATACGGAGAAAGAAGCTCCTGAATCAACCAGCGCCCGGACAGGTTGGCCGTCGATTATAACGTTGATGAGATTTCCCGACATCTTAGTGACTGTCATCCATGGAGGATTTTCATCTGCGGCGGCCTCACCTCCGTAGATGGTCGCCTTGCTTAGTTTTCCTGCGTGCGGCGGCTAGGGGAGCGGCTGGTAGCTCTGTCCGGCGACGATGAACGGCAGCGGCGCGTCGGGGATCGACCTCGTCTAGGGTACGGCGATGGGCTTCTTCCCGTAGGTCGACCGAACTCGTCAGCGGGTGGCTGCCTGGGGTAGAACTGTTCGGATGGCGGACGTCTTGCGGCAAAATAATCGTCAAATACTCGTCTTCTCTCTCTGCAGTAGCGTATGACATGTCCAGGGCGCCCACAGTGGAAACATACTGGCGCGTTGTCTTCTGTCCTCCAGACGTCCGTTCGTCTGCGGGACGTCATAGGTGCCGGAGGATTTGGTTGTGGCCGTGTCGGCCGGTTCCTAGGCTGCCGTTTGGCAGCTGCAGCATACGTCATATCAGGGCGAGGCCATTCTTCACGTCGAGTGCGATTGGCTCGGCAGACAGGAGCTATTGTCTGAAATACCTCTTTTTCCGCCGCGTCGGCTCCTTCATGACCCACTGGGCTTACATCCATGGCCATGATCTGATGCTCACTCGGTTCAAGAGTCCCAGCTGCCATGAACTGTTGTAATTCTTCTCTCACAATTTGTCGTATGAGAGACGCAAAGTCGTGCTGGTCTTCCACAACTGCCATAGGGACTACGTTGGGAAGTCTGTCATACTTCTTTCGCCCAACCCTCCTTTGTTGCATCTCCTCAATCCGCTGGCACCACTTGATGAACTCTTCCGTCGTAGCGACGTCTTTTATCAGAAGAGCTTGGTACATGTCTTCTGCAATACCTTTCATTAGGTGCGTGATTTTGTCGGCTTCAGTCATATTCGGGTTGACTACGTTGCATAGGGCCAAAACATCCTGTATGTAAGATTGCGTCGGCTCCCCATGTCGTTGGGCCCGGTTCTTCAGTTGTTCTTCCGCCGAGCGGATTTGTCGCTGGTGGTCCCCAAACGTTTTCTTAAGTTCCGTCTGGAACATTTCCCAGTTATTCAGTTTTTCTTCGTTGTTCTCGAACCACTGCTGGGCGGTTCCGTCCAGATAGAAATAAACATTTGCCAAGCACATGGTATGATCCCACCTGTTGTACTTGGCGACTCGGTCGAACCCTTTTAGCCATTTGTTAGGATCCTGTCCAGCGTCTCCAGAGAACACCGATGGGTGTCGAATGTGCAGCTGGCTTGCCGCCATGGGTTTCCTAATGACGCGGACTTTCGGAAGGACGTACTGAGTATATCCTTTGTAGTCCGGTTCCAGTCCGTGTAGGCGGCGACTTTTACGTTGCCTAATCGGAGCCACGACGATGCAGCTGTTGCACAGGGTACCCGGCGCCTCCACCAAACTATGTCGCGTTGGAACCGGGGACAGGTGTGAATTCGAAGGTTACTTGTCAATGAACACAGCACTTAAACTGAGAACAGGTTTATTGAGAACTCAAACATACACGCAGCACTGACTGCCTCTTGGGCAGAATGCTCTTCTATTTATACACAGATAGAACGTACTAGAGATTACAAGAGTAGTTAACAAATGAAATGTGTAGAAGTTACAAGTGACCTTAGGAAACATGTAGAATCTTCTGGAAATAATAAACAGAATTAAATAATTTTTGTCAGTGGGCGGGATTGAACCGGCGACCTTCGGTACCGCAATTCGTGACGCTACCCGCTGCGCCATGCTGGCAGACGGTACACTGGCGTTCATGCGGCAATATTATGAACCGCACTGATTTTAAAGTTTTTAAGTAGTTCGTCACTTTTGCTTGAAAAATTTTGTTGTAGCTTTTGTCAGCACAAAAATCTTCAAAATACGAAACGGTGACTGTGTAATTCCTGATCAATGCTTTTAAAGCTCTGTTTTTTGAAGAAATCCACCTGTTGGATATGACTGAACGGTGGTTAACGACTGATTCATCCAATGCTTCGGCCAAATCTTTAAATTGTTTCTTATGCTTTGGACTTTTAGGAAAAAAATTGTAAACACCTTAATTACTTTTTCGCATGTTTCAGCGTAGTTTATATTACTGAGGCTATCAGAAACACACAGTTCTATCCGATGAGGAATACAATGCACTGATATAATATTCCCGCACACGTTGCGCAATTTTGCAACCACACCATTGGTAACACCCATATTAACACTTGCCCCATCTTTGCAGACACCTACAAGTTTCTCTTTCCAAGAATCACCATCGAATGTTTCATTTTAAAGTATCCAAAATACATTCGAATATGCTTTTAGCTGATCCATCACTTAATGGCTTTAATTTTAAGAAATCTACTCGTTCCTGCCCTTTTTTTAACAGATGCTACGTAGATGATTTCACATTCAATTGGTTTTCTTGTAACTGTAACAAAAGTGGGTAATCTGTGAACGCAATGGAGTAAGAAGTATTAAATAAAACACACCTTTTTTGGTGTACTTTGTCACTCATGGCACTCAACGTAAGTGATAAAGATGTCTGCAATGATTTTTTTTTTCGTTAAATCTGCCGCACACAAATTCTGATGGACTTCACTTTTTTCATGTTTTTTTTAACTGTTTCTAATCTAGATATAACCTTTGCATTTACGAAACTCGTTAAAGATGATTTCGCAAACTGCCCACAAACGACGCTTATTTTAGCTGCCTTGTTCTACTGATAACCAAGGAAAACTTTTTTGCCACTTACTTAATGTGTGTTTACCCACGGCATTAGTTGTCGATGTACTGGTGGTAACAGCAGGCATAGTAGCTGATAAATTTTGAACTGTTTTTGATCGTTTACTTGCTTGTTGACCTCCGGGATTGCGTGAAGTTGGAGCAGGCCTACAGGTAGTAACGGAAGGGCCTGATGATTTGTCAGTAGCTGATGTTTCTTCATTTTCTGGTAGTCCTCGTTTATCAGTACTCATAACACTTCTATCACCAATACTTGTCTTTACAAATGGTATAAGGTCAGTAATTTAATGAGACATCTTTACATTCTTTGTTAAGCGGCCCATACACGGTCAATGTTATTGCACAATATTAACGATTGCACAATAATATTGAACGTCTCCAGACACGGGCACGATCACTAGTCTCCGCTTGTATTTTGATACTGTAATATTTTTTTCATTGATTTTTTCTTCTGAAAATGAATGCAGAAGTGAAGTGAGTGCAAGGTTTACCAGCATTATGGAATGTCAAAGCGTCAGTATAAAAACAGACAGGAAAAAATAAGGCTTACGAAATTCTGCTGCACAAATATAAAGAGAAACATGCAATTACTACGAGGGAAGATGTTACAAAAAGGATCGATTCTTTGAGGACCAACTACGGAAAAGAAGTAAAACGAATTAAAGACACAAAAAAAGAATAGTTGTGGGTGGAGATGAAGAGGAGGAACCAACGTTTTGTTACTTCGACCAGCTGAGTTTTCTTGGAGACCAGGATGTGGTGAGCTCAAAACAAACAATGGGACCACGGAAGAGCAGAGAAAATTACTAAATGATTTAAGTATTTATTATTTCAGTTTTATTATTAGCCACAATAATAACAACAAACCTTGAATTAGTATACATGTGACCTTAAAAGGAATTATTAGGTATGAATACAATGCAACATTTACTCAAACAATTTTAAAAAAAATTAACCTTTCCAACGAAATTTTCGCTTATTGTTAAAACAATCACGCATAGTCACAGAAAAAAAAATAGTGTACACGAAGACACATACATTCGATCCGACGTCTACCATTAAAAAGTTGTAATTCGCGTTTCCTATAACCAACAGAGAAATACCGAAAAAGTGTTTAAACTTATAAAAAGGAATTTAGAACCAGGAAGTATCTTGATAACTAGATGTCTCCTGCGTAATGCACCAAGACAGTTCGAAAACTATTCCATCATGTATGAATATTTCCGCTTCACATACCAATTCTTCATCCGTCCTTTTTTTTTTTTTCACGCAGTACAGTTAAGCAACATTTCGAAGTCAACTAAACTATTGTGCAATAATTATTGAGCAGTCTAGGGAGAACATCAATATTATTGCACAATAATATTGATCATGTAGGGGCCGCTTTAAGCGAATAACAGAGAAAAATAACGAATGCGCTAGAATTCTTTTTTTTTTTTTTTTACTTCGCGGTGTTTACGCCTAAACTGTTACCACTTCTGAACTTCAGAAACGTATTATTGGAAACTTTGAAATACTAGAACAAAACGACAAGAATTTAAATTAATTATTAGGATATAACCTTGAACACGAAACACTGAAAACAAGTTCCGAAATTTTTTAAGTTTTGATGCTTAGGCGTATTTTCTACGCCTTTGACGGAGATTGCAGGCGTGAAAAGAAAATATTCAGGCGTAATTACGAGTAACGCCCGGTCAATTTCGAGCACTGCTTCCATCCAATCGTGGCGATCGGGTTAGTATTTAAAAGACAACAAAGCGAAGTCTTGATTCCTCTCCTTAGGTGAGTCGGTTAATACCTACCAACGTGCTTGCTCTTCCTACGGCCGTTAGGCCATTCCGTGGATTTAAAGAGCTGCTTCTTCTACCATTCTATTGTGGAATATAGTCAGTGGAGGGCAAACAGATTTGGGTAATCAATTGCATACGTCAACCGAGATTCGTAAACATATTAAGAACCAAGATACATTTAGCCTAATGTGCAAAAGTTACTTGCTTACTGAAAAAAAGATTTTTGAATTCAGACGGAACAGAAGATACAGATTCATTTCATAAAATGTATCGTTGTTTTCTTTGATGAAATTCGTTTAGAAATTAACTGGAGTTGAAAGTGACCGAAATTGAATCGCCGATATCACAAGCACAATAACGATGTACATTTATGTGGATCATCGACAAAATGGCGTTTCTATCTAAGTTTGATAGTTTCCACTAGTTCCTGGAAATGGTTACCTCGATGTACAAGTATGTGTGCTGATCAATGTGCTTTCGGGAGTTTGTGAAGACTATAAAATGATACTCACAAATATAAACCAAGAACTGGTACTGAATCGTGCTAGGGACGATAGAAAATTATATACACAAGCCACTCTAGATCCGCAGAAGAACAAATCATCAACAGTAAACTCGCAGGAGTGATGTGGCCTGTGCAAGTAAGCAAACGGGTGAAACTAACACTGGCTTAAGACTCTACGCATTTATTTATAGAAGTTCAGATCTGCTGGTATATTTACTGCTTACTATAAGGCAAGAACAAATTGTGTCTTTTAAAAAATCAAAGCTGAAGAAACATTGAAAGAAGTACGCTTCAGACTGGAAGTAAATTATTGATAGGAAGGCCTATTCATTTACACAAACTAACAATTAAAAAAAAAAAAAAATTTCACTGTCTCAGAGTAACGAAAGTTTATGCAGTGTAGTAATAGCAACCAATAAACATTTGAAAAACGAGGAGATAAGAAATTCATCCGGAGAAAATTTTAGTCGGTTACCAAATTACTAAAAGTTTTTGTCGCAAGGTAAAAAACCATAATTGAGGAAGAACGTGTTAAAACAATGGCAATTGTTTTATTTGAAGTTTTGTGAAAAAAATGAAAAACCCTGTAACTCAGTAAAGATTACGTTTCAGGTGAAAAGTTTACACAATGATTTGCAATAAACCGTAAGACAATTTCACAGGTGGTGGGATAGCGGAAATTTTTATCGAAATTGGATATTATGTTGTTTACACAGAGTATTAAATCTCTCAGTGTGTCATCGAACCAAATTCATCTTCTTTTCTGTGACGACATTCTGACTGCTTTAACTGGTCGCAATGTTTAACCTCATGGAACTGAATGTTTTTTACGATACTATTGCTGAGAGTAGCATAATTATGTTTCTGCGCTAATTTCGAAAAACCAGTAGCAATGGAGTAAAAAAAAATAATAACCTAGGACAAACGATCGCTTACTGCAGCAAGGTGATGATGATTGATAGCTATGTAATATGATTTACAAACGTTTTCCGCTTGTTTCTTATGTATATAATATACTTCATGATTCTGAGTTCTGAGTGACAGATGTACTATAATCTCATTTTGTTATCTGGATTTTTCGCGGTGCAGATACGAAGGTTAGACTCAGAAGTTTAAGCAGTAAAACAGTTTACATTTCTGCTCATAGTTTCAAATAGTTAAATTTTTTTTAAAACGTGGCTTGTAGTCTATTTTATGTTACCAGAAATTATCCTCCACAAATTATTTGACAGTATTTTGCAATTTCGGAGCGTGATAGGTGAGTAGTAATGTTCTGGATTTGAATTCCGGGAGTGCAGGTACCATTTCCTGTTCGGTCATAAAGATTCTGTTTTCCATGGTTTCCCCAAATCACTCCATGTGAATGTCAGGGGTGCATTAATCAAAAGGCCAGAACCGGATCTCTTCCCGTTCCATGCAATAAAATTGTATTCCGTCTCTAATGGCCTTCAACGTCGACGTTACGAAAAACCATACAATCATGAGTTTGTTTGCTTGATACTAAATTAATTTCACCTTTTAAAGCTTCCATGATTTTGGGATCATTTTTAGTTGTTGATCTCGTTCTTCCTATGTAGCGTTAGACCAAGTGGGAGGTTACGTCTCAATATCATTCTCGTTTTGATCAAATGGTTTCGTATACAGAGAACAATGAGAACGGGGGTCAATAACTATGGTGCCGTATCACTTTCGGACTACAATAACAATG